>JARQWZ010002763.1:0-172500 GCA_033150135.1 Gobio occitaniae | reverse complement strand
ACATTTCTCTTCTGATAGCATATAATGGTGGAAAAAGAAGTAAACTTGAGAATTACATATGGCATATCTTGCTTTATTATGCTGAGATTGATCGAGCCTGGTATAAATAACTCCATACAGATCTATTGTTTTACAAAAATAATCTATTGTTTACAAAAGGAGAAAACGTGTGTACTTTAATGTAAACTTGGACCATGTGACATAAACTGAAGTTAACAGCAAAAAAAATATACTATAATGCTGACTGTTGTTAGTGTTTTTTGTTGTATGAGTTAAAAGTGTATATGTTGGGTGAATCCTCATTGTGTTCTGGAAGAATGAGTTGATTTAAGACATCAATGAAGTGTTTTGGTAGTTTTAGCACATTTTGAACGTGAAATTAAGAATAGAGAAAGGTGTCCTAGCGATTGTAGCTGAGAGATAGACGTCAAACAGACTCAAACAAAGACCCAGAATTCTGTGGTGTTACAGTGCTTTAAATGGCTGCTGTAAGGTTTCTTTAAGAAATAACAGGCACAATGGCAAAGATATTTCTGCAAAAACTCCAAAGTATTGTTCGGTTGCAGTGAGAAAGTCACGAGCTAAAAAAACTCTATCCTTAATGTGTGTATTTAGCCTAGTGTAGATCAGTTTGCTTACACATCCCCCAAACACCATTTACATATGAATACAGGAAAGGCCAAAGCCATTGTCTCACAGGTGAGGAACAGCCCTTACAGAGCTGTTACACCCATGTCACAGAAACCAACTTCTCATCCAAGCTAGAGAAAATGCTGGGATTTACCTTGGAAAATTAAATCAATGTACACTTTTTCCAATCCCTACGACACATTTTTCAATACTTGGGTCACTTTTTTAAAACTCTTCACACACTTCTCCAAACTGAATTTCAGCTTGGCACAGCAGTTATTTTAATGTTCAAAATGCACTAAAACTACCAAAAAGGATTCTGAGGATTCAAAGGAATCACCCAATAGTTCAATATGGTAATACTGTCGAAATGTAGCAAATTGTTTTTTTTTTTAAATTAATTTTAGTTCAGTTTTGAACATAAGTTAGGGAGTTTTGAAAAGAGAATCAAAAAAATTTCAAATTGGCCTATACAGTTCATAATGTTTTGGTGGTGTTTGTGTTGAAGTGAGAAAATAATTATTATAAATCGAATGATGTCGCCATTGAATGTATTTTATGCCAAATCAATGATAAATTATGACTTTTGATGGCCCCACTTTATATTAGGTGGCCTTAACCACTATGTATTTACATAAACAAATAAGTACAATGTACAATGATCCCTGATCTGATCCCTGACTGAACTAGGGAGCTGAATGAGAATGAGACGCGCACCCACTGTCATATCATCATGAACACAGACACTGGTAATCACGGCAACCCGTCAAAATAAAAGTTCGGTTTAACGTGAAGAGATTGACTACAGATTGTAGCCTACAGTACATTTAGCTATGTCTCTATGTAATAATAATACGTCTCTACTAATAATAATAATTATGAAATAAATAATACTAATTATATAATTATTAATGGTTGCTTATTTTTCACTTGATCTTTCATTTATAAACAATGTTTACTTTTAAACAGCATACAGCCTTTACATGTTTATGTATCATTTACTTATGATTATCATCATATATAATAAAACGTTTATGTAAAAAAAAAAATAGTGGTATTGTACCAACTACTGGAACTACTACTATACTCTTTCAGGTGTAAAACAGTTTGGATAGTTGTTAATATGAGAATTATGATGCATTATTTAAGAGTTTTAAGTATTATATAACATGAGTAGCTCTCTTTGACTTTCTTTTTTAAAAAGTAGCTCTCAAATGAAAAAAGGTTGGAGACCCTTGATTTAGACAAAGCATCGCGGTTGGTTTGCAAGCTGTGTGACACAAACGTGAAATACTCTGGAAATACCAACAAGTGTCAGTGTCAAGCTAAAAAAGCTGTCAAAGAAACTGTTCAGAACAGGCCACTTGCAGCAATTTTTAAAACTCCATTGTTAATTGCAATACTGCACTTTATTTACTTTTCAAAGGCTTGTAAGCTACAGTTTGCACTGTTTCAATAAATGGAACTAATTTTCTCAACACATCTTTGATTCATTTTGTCCAGCATTTGCAAGCTTTAGACTCTCTGTCCAGTCAGAGACATATATTGTGTAATTGATGATTTTAGTTTTCAGTTCAGTTAATTCAATCCAAGTAAATGAAACACTCACAAGATGTCACCAAAATCACTCTGTCCCCTTTAAATCTTTCAGAAAATGATGTAAGTGTATCGAATTATATCGAATCGTATCGTTGGCTGAATATCGTGATATATATCGTATCGTAAGCTGAATATCGAGTATCGTATCGTGAGATTAGTGTATCGCTACAGCCCTAACACTCACTCACACACTCACTCACTCACACACTCACTCACACACTCACACACTCACTCACTCACACACTCACTCACACACTCACACACACACTCACTCACACACTCACTCACACACTCACTCACACACTCACTCACACACTCACTCACACACTCACTCACACACTCACTCACACACTCACTCACACACTCACTCACTCACACACTCACACACTCACTCACTCACACACTCACTCACACACTCACTCACACACTCACTCACACACTCACTCCACACTCACTCCCACACTCACTCACACACTCACTCACACACTCACTCACACACTCACTCACACACTCACTCACACACTCACTCACACACTCACTCACACACTCACACACTCACTCACTCACACACTCACTCACTCACTCACTCACACACTCACTCACACACACACTCACTCACACACTCACTCCCACACTCACTCCCACACTCACTCCCACACTCACTCCCACACTCACTCCCACACTCACTCCCACACTCACTCACACACTCACTCACACACTCACTCACACACTCACTCCCACACTCACTCCCACACTCACTCACACACTCACTCACACACTCACTCACACACTCACTCACACACTCACTCACACACTCACTCACACACTCACTCACACACTCACTCACACACTCACACACACACTCACACACACACACTCACTCCCACACTCACTCCCACACTCACTCCCACACTCACTCACACACTCACTCACACACACACTCACTCACACACTCACTCCCACACTCACTCCCACACTCACTCCCACACTCACTCCCACACTCACTCCCACACTCACTCCCACACTCACTCCCACACTCACTCCCACACTCACTCCCACACTCACTCCCACACTCACTCACACACTCACTCACACACTCACTCCCACACTCACTCCCACACTCACTCACACACTCACTCACACACTCACTCACACACTCACTCACTCACACACTCACACACTCACTCACACACTCACTGACTGACTGTCAGACTTTCACACATCATAATCTCACTTCCTTCAGACACACGTTCACATTGCTCATACTGATCCTACTTCAGTTGTGACAATCCCACAGTCCACTGAACAACAGTTAATCGTTATTCCTACACAGAAAACATTAACATACGAGTTTCACAGTTCAAACTGACCTGAGGGATTTTATTAAAAGACTCCTCACAACAACAACAAAAAAAATCACATGATTCCATTAAAATTCCAAATCAAAACAAGCAAAACAAGGCCTGCAGTTACAGACCTACTTAAGCTGGCGACTAAAAACACGTGACTATCTCTCCCTCTACAACATTTGGCAGCACCAACCCAAGAAAGCATAACTTTTGCCCGTTACTAGGAGACCAGAATCCTTACAGAAAGAAAGGCATTGTGGTTTGGAAAGACAAGCGCTGTAAATCCACAGCCATGGTGGAATTCCAACATTCCCAGAGAGAGAGAGAGAGAGAGAGAGAGAACATACCTGACAGGAGACCACAGCCTGAAATCACTAACACATACCCTACAGAGCACAACACAGATGTCCTGGGCTCTTCCTCTCATTCCAGACTTTAAAGTCACCATGAAATCAAAATGGACAATTCTTGGGTTTTATGAAATATTACAGTACTTATTAAGTGTAACCTTTTTTAATACATTTTTTTAATTCATGTGTCTCGTAATCTTGAATGCTACGTTCACACTTACACTGTCAGTCCAAATCCGATTTGTGTATCCGACTGGAATCTGATCTAAAATGATTGCCGTCCACATTGTGTATCGAAACTGTTCAGATTCTGGAATATCTGCATTGGTTTCAATGGCAATGATGTTGCGTTGGTAGGTATACGTAGTGCTGGGCGGTATGCCGGTTCATACAGAGTACCCATTTATTTATGATATGGATTTTTTATATACCGCAAACGGTGTATGTCGCTTAAAAAAACGTTCGGAAGGCGACACTGTTTGAGAGGGGTCCCGTTTCACTGTTGCACTGTAGTGAGGACACAGCTGAGATCACATTACAGCGGAGAATTCAAACCACATCTGTGCGGAAACACTCACCACGTGGATCATATAGATCAGATACAGACCGCAGCGAGCACATTTGAGTTTTTATGGACATTTTTCATATACTCTAGTGCTGTAAACATGAACCAACACCGTGTATGCGCACATATTTCCTCACATCTATGTGCAAACAAGGACACTGATACTGATCATGAACGCGATGAGACGACGGATTATTATGATACACAGTAGACAATGATGTAGACTGACAATTCAAAGAAGATTGGGCAAAAAAGTACCTATGCCTTTATTCTTTCTGTCGTGCTCTTAAATGTACTGAAAATATCCTTAGACCTTTTAAATGTTCTTCCGCGTTTCTCCTCGTTTTGGCAGTTTGTTGTTATACAGGGTTAGATTTTTTAAATGCTTAAAGTGCCCTCAACTCTGTTTTTTCTCTCAGTGGTCATATTTTAATATTCATGTGTGTGTAATGAGTGTGTTGAAGGTCTGTGTTTTATTGGTTGTTGTCTCCGCACAGCATCATTTTGTGGGGCTTTGCAAACCTGTATTAACTCTAGTGTGGGAATTTTCTACAATATTCACTCATCATGACAGTAAAACAGGGCATTCTAGTCAATCTACTGCAGTATTTCCTCTCTCAATCGGTAGAAAATGCGGTTAACACCCCGGTCATGCATAGGGACCATCATATACCGCGAAAATGGTATAATTTAGAAAAATACCGTGATATACATTTTTGATCATACCGCCCAGCATGGGCGTCGGAAGCAAAAAAAAATGTGGGTGGGTCCTCAGAAATGTTTTACTGTAGTAGATGCCAATTACATTAACTATAAATATACCGCTTTGCTTGCTAAACGTATAGTTCGGAAAGACAGAATTACGGAAATCGCCATATCATTGAGAGTGGCAATAGTGTAGGGGTAAGACGCACGGCATCTAGTTTTGACACAAATCGACCAGCGGTTCGAGTCCGCCTTTCGCCGAACTCAATCTTCTCCCTTTTCCCATCACATATCAGATCGGAAAGGCATTTATTTTCAATAAAAATGAAGAAAATATTAGAAAAGTGGAAATAAAGCGTCTAACGTGTGTTTAATAATAAGTGTTTATAGATTAGGGGTAGGTAAACAGACCTGTGCTGAATGTTAGAGACGATAAAAGTGAGTGGATCCAATATCATTGATCGTAAAAAGTGGGTGGGTCTTGTCCCGATGCCCATGCCACCCAGCACTAGGTATACGCCAAAAACGACAACAACAGCCGCAACATGGAGGGGTTTGCAATACAGATGTTGTCTTATTTACATCATGACAATGTGTAGCCGTCATGCTGGACTACTACTGTATGAGCAGTTGTCAGTGTCATTTTCTGCTCGTCTGGCACTTTGCAACACAACCATGTTTCTGCATTGACTTTCAGCATATTTCCTGTAACAACATCTGACGTTTACATTTATCGCGGTGTGAGAAAGTCACATAAAGATGCAAAATCGGATCAGAGCAGTCAGACTGAAAACAGAGATTTGAATAGCATTTCAAAATACATATCCTGAAAACGGATTTGTTAAAATTGCATTTCATGTGATTTTTTGCTATTCACACTTGCTAAATCTGCTCTGATTTGAATGGGATATGCACAGAAATCGGATTTGGACTGACAGTCTGAACGTAGCCAAAGTATCTCCCCCTCCCTCTTGTAGCGGCATCTCTTCTCTGATGACGAGGGCGGGGCAACCTGTCACTCACATGAGATCCACCAATAACAAACCACAACCATCCAATCAATTCCCAATTTCGCCAATTTCCTACATTTGTTCTTATTTCAGAAGCCGTTTCACTCGGATATATATAAGGAAGCTTGTTTCTGCCATGGAATAATAAACAAAAAAGATCATTGTGATTTTTATTCATCTCACAATTCGCACTTTTTTTCCTCACAGTTGCGAGTTTACATCTTGCAATTCAGGCTTTTGTTCTCAGAATTGCGAGATATAGTTGCAATTTGCAAGTTATAAAGTCAGAATTGCGAGATATAAACTTGCAATTCTAAGAAGCTTGCAACTCTCCTCAGAATTTGACTTTATAACTCGCAATTGCAACTTTATATCGTAATTCTGAGAAAAGACGGAACCGCGAGATATAAAAAGTCTGGATTTTTTATATACCACAATTCTCACAATTACAAGTCTATGGCTGCGAATACTTCGCTACTATATAGTATGCGAAAAACAGTACTCCAACAGAATAGTATATCCGAATTCATAGTATTCGAGAAGTCCCCGGATGACCTAGTACTCCCGGCGAGATTCTGAAGTGCGCACGCGATGGACACTTTACTATCCCATGAGGCCACGGGAGACAATTTATGAATGGAGGTGATGGGACGCAACTGACACTGGTAGATCACATGATCATGACAACATGGTGGATGTAGTACTTCCGGATTACATTCATACTACATCCATTCATACTATATAGAACATACGTTTTAAAGGTTGCGAAGTTCGTTCAAATTCAAATGTAGTACCTACTCATATAGTACGCCATTTCGGACGCAGTCTATATCTCCCATTTCTGACATCGTAACTCGCAACTGAGACTTTAAATCACGCAATTTTGAGAGAAAAAAGTCTGAATTACAAGATAAAAAGTCGCAATTATCTAATCTCATTATTTTTTTTAATTCCGGTTGCGGAAACGAGCTTCCATAGATATATGACACAACAGGGACAAAAAGAATATTGGATATAACTTACATTTCACGCTGACTTGGCTAAATGTCATAAAGTTAATCAGTTATGAAACAAATTCAATTTCAGCTATAAAGCAGCTCTACAGAAGGCATTATTTAGCTCAAGTCAGTGTTGATTCACTGGTCGGTTGATTTTTTTAAAAAACAAATTGTGTCAGAATCAGACACAAATAAAGGCCATGCTCTACTACCGACCTTAAAAAAGCAGCTCAACACTTTGCTATGCAGGTCATCTCAGTCTTACCTGATCTCCATTTGATGATGTCAGTGAATTCGTTGTTGTCTCCGCCCTCAGAGGCCTCGGACAGCGTGCCCGCGGTAGCCATCTTCCTTCTCAGGAGTCACAGGTACGTCCCTTTACATATACCAGCCCACTGCAAATCCCTGCAACAGAGCATATCCCATCAGCCCGTGTCAACTCTTTGAAATCCAATACTAGTAGGCTTATATTGTTGTCACATGACCTAATTATGTCACATCTTTAATTCCGAAGGCAGTCATTATCTCCGAGGGAAATAAACTTTCCATTCGGTTTCCAAGCCTAAATAAATCTTCAATGTGTTTACGATTACACTGTGGGATTCTTCAGCAAATGTAGTAGGCCATTCCATGAATACAGGATGTCCACACACTGTGCAATATAGGCTTACACACTGCGTTTTGCTCTTGGACATGTTTACACAGACCACACGAGAGGGCGGCAACCATGTGACCTTACTTTTTTGAACAACTGCAAAGCGCTGTGGGAGAGCTGGAAAGAACCGAGCAGGGAGAGGCCATGCCGTTTCTAGCCAAATCAAATGAAACCGTTTCGATATGGGCGTATGAACTCTTCTAGGTCATTCCGGAAAGTGGGAAGAGAAGCGAACATAGACTGTTCAGCAATCCTCCACGCCGTCCGGCTGCACACATGGTAAACTGCAGGGATGTAGTGGCTTTGAGTGACTGGTGTGGAGTGAGGCAACATGAGCTGTTTGTTGTTGAATTCTACTGCATTACCAATTCAGTCCCAAAACAACTAAACAAAAGCATGATCTCATTAATGAAAAACGGTCCTCCTGCGCAAGTATGAGTTCTCACTTTGATTCTTTACATCAACATCTCGATTGTAATTGATTCAAATTCTGACTCTCACCGATTCTAATTCTCATTCTAATCTGTATTCCATTTCTGACAATTTAAATGATTCTAATTTGGATTCCAATTCTGATGCCAACTTAAAAGGAACACGCCACTATTTTTTGAAAATAGGCTCATTTTCCAACTCCTCTAAAGTTAAACAGTTGAGTTTTACCGTTTTCGAATCCATTCAGCCGATCTCCAGGTCTGGTGGTAGCACTTTTAGCATAGATCATTGACTCTGATTAGACCGTTAGCATCTCACTCAAAAATGACCAAAGAATTTTGATATTTTCCTATATAAAACTTGTCTCTTCTGTAATTACATTGCATACTAAAGCCCTATTCGCACAAATCGGCCATGTCTGTAATATGTAGAGTAAAAATTCCCCCGCAAATTACCTACCATATTTCGCCAAACACCGAGGTGGTAATATTAGTCCTGTGCGAATCGGCATCTCTGTGATTTGACCGGGATTAGGCGGATCGTATATCATTTTTGCAAGGTTTTTGTTTCCTGTGCGCATTTTTATCTTTATCTTTCACGAAGAATGGCGCTAGGCTGCATATAATGCGCACCGTTATGAATCCCCGTGCGGCCGCGCGGATTAAACTTTCACTTTAGAATGAGCACCAATTTGGGAGTAACACAAAAACAGAAAAGGACAATGACAAACTCGCTTAAATGGGCGCTTTTACATTTAGGTTTGAAATTGAATTGTTATTATTGCTCAGTTCAGTATTTAAGTGTAGCGTCTGTTCTCTAACTGAACTAAATTATTTTTATTACTATAAAACAATCAAAATGATATCGATACGACTGTTTATAATTTCATACAGCTATATCTATAACGAAAAAACATTTACAAGTCTTGACATCATATCCGGGAGATAAGTCAGTAAATTTGAGTAAAATCACAGGCTTTGCTTATCCCATGCGAATGCGCCACGCAAAATTCAGATGTGGGGGAGCCATTTCTAAATCACACGAGGTCCCTAGATAACACTAATCCGTGCGAATACCAACGGAAAATGAAAAGTTGTCATTTTCTAGGCCGATATTGCTAGGAACTATTCTCTCATTCCTGCGAAATAATCAAGTAACTTTGGGTGCAGCGGCACAATGATATTACGCAGCGCCTGAAAATAGTCCCCACCCCAGCTAGGAAACTTCCAACATGACCAGCACTAAGTTTGTGGAGTTGCAGGTATTCCGATTCAAACAGAAACGGTTCAAGATCTGCACCAAAATAAATATCTTCTGAATCGTCTCTCACAAATGTCTCCATGGTTGCAAGGCACGCTCCCTGTGTAAGCAGGTTGTCACGTTGGTTATGTTGATGGAAGTTAGCCTATTTTCAGGCGTTGTGTAATATCATTGCGCCGCTGCACCCATGGTACGGCTCAAAGTTCCTTGATTATAACGCAGGAATGAGAGTAAAACTCAACTAGAAAATGAGCCTATTTTCAAAAATAGTGGAGTGTTCCTTTAAATTCAGAAATCAACTCTTTCACTAAATATATGCTCTATATTAGCCTGTCTATAAATAGACCTGTCATGAAAATGACAGACACTGTGTATAAATGATATTTCAACAACGAATTGGAGTAAAAACATAATTTTATAATTAGATTTAGAAGTTAAAGCTACACTGTGTAACTTTTTTAGTTTATTCTTAGCTAAAAACACTTAGTTCTTTCAAAAATATATGTGCTCATTAATGTATATTTACTTCTTTCAAGAAATAAAGTATTCTCGTAAGTTTATAATATGCCATTGAAAATACATACGGGTGAGGGTTTGAATGCGGGTCGCCATGTTGCCCCTCCATCTTGAAAGTACATTAGCCAAAGAGGGACATACCCATGAGTTCAAGCTTCGCCTTTGGCGTTTTAACACTCGATGGCACCGTGTCGAATGTGGACGAGGTCGAACTGGAAGCCATGTTAATCTTGGACTAAATCGGCCACCGTAGGAGTTAAAACGAAACCGCAATTGAGAGGAACAGAAACTAATATTCACTGGATGGTCATATACAAGTTCACCGCTAGATGGGGGAAAATATCACACAGTGTAGCTTTAAAGGACAACTCCAGTGAAAAATGAACCTAGGGGTAATTAACACACACTCGTCGAGACTGTTTTCCAAGATGGCTGCTTTCTGTATACGCGTAATGTTCTGTCTTTATAAAGCATCTTCTTATTAAACTGTTTGTACACTTACAAAGTTCTCAATGCTTCGGTTTGCATGTAGGGACCCTCATTATGCTACCGTGTTAGTGTGAAGCTATTTTGAGCCTTGTTAGTGGTATTAACTAGCGATTTAATTTGACTTATTCTGTGCCCCATATACTAGCGTTATAAGCTAATCTGTTTTTAAAGATAAAACTCTTTACATTCGATTTTCATGAAAACGCATCCCAGAGAACGATCTACTCGGTAATCATGTGTTAATTACCCCTAGGTTCATTTTTCACCGGAGTTGTCCTTTAATGCAAAAACTGCCTTATGTGAAGTTTACATGTTTGCATACTATGTGTTATTTGAGTGTTGATTAATATATCTAAAAATAAATAGCGACTGAATTTAGGCTAATAGTTTGGGCTCTGTTGTTAACCTTTAATAGTAACGTGCAAGTAAGGGCTATATAATATAGTTTACAGCCTTATTTTTAATAAACTTTTAGTTATAATTGAATTAATTTAAGGACAGACTCAATTTCACTGTTTAATAAAAATAAAAAAGCAATTTTATGTTTAGTTTTCTCTCCCCTGCTGTACAGAACCGTGACTTCAAAACCGAGGTACGTACCGAACCGTCAGTTTTGTGTCCCGTTACACCCCTAGTGTTTTGTGTTTATAATTATTCTAATTCTGATTCTTACTTATTCAATGTCATAACTGACACTATTTCAATTCAGATTCTAATTCAGATGTATTATAATAACTATAAGTTTTGATTTGATTTTTACCTTAAAGCTACACTGTGTGATATTTTCCCCCATCTAGCGGTGAAAAGGTATATGACCATCCAGTGAATATTAGTTTCTGTTCCTCTCAATTCCGATTTCGTTTTAACTCCTACGGTGGCTGATTTAGTCCAAGATTAACATGGCTTCCAGTTCGACCTCGTCCACATTCGACACGGTGCCATCGAGTGTTAAAACGCAAAAGGCGAAGCTTGAATTCACGGGTATGTCCCTCTTTGGCTAATGTACTTTCAAGATGGAGGGGCAACATGGCGACCCGCATTCAAACCCTCACCCGTATGTATTTTCAATGGCATATTATAAACTTACAAGAATACTTTATTACTTGAAAGAAGTAAATATACATTAATGAGCACATATATTGTTGAAAGAACTAAGTGTTTTTAGCTAAGAATAAACTAAAAAAGTTACACAGTGTAGCTTTAAAGTCCAACTTGTAATTATGTGCACGTTCCACACAGCATAAATCTTTTGATTTCGGTTCTGACTCCAACAATTAAAGGACTGAAAGACACCGTTTTCAACTAAAAACTGAAAACTTTTTATGCGTTTTGGCCGTTCATGAAAACTTTTGAAAACGGCTTTCAAAGTGCACGTTTTTTTTTAAAAACAATACCATTATCGTCTCCAGTGTAAACTACAAAAATGTCATTTGTGAAAACGGTGATGACCTGCACATGCATATTACACAGTCGATAGGCGCGTAGTTCCTTTGCAAAGTTACATCGCCACCTTCACCAACTGGCCTGCCAATGATAATACAGCGTGTTTAGTCCTTTTCTCTAATCCGCGTGAACGGGGATCATTTTGACAACATTGTCGTCTGTACGTGAAAAAAATCGTTTTTAGTCCATCGTTGCCATGTAAACGTACCCTAAGACTCACAATGCAACTGCAACTGATTCAAGACACTGCAGAACACAACGATTACTCCACTACTTCAAAAGTTAAATGAAAACTATAGCATTAAACGATGATTAAAACACATTCTGGTCCTCTCATTGGCTCATGAAGCCATGCATAAAAACTACAGCATAGGTGCGGAGATGATGTCAAGTTAGTGATGTCTAACGATGACCAAGATTAGGACAAATCTACAGTGAGATCAACAGGACAGGTAAAAACATCGGCCCTACAGCACAATCAGGAGTGAGATGTTATCATTGAGCACCCATACCAGAGAACACCCATCAGAGGGTGGGACCAATTACAGCACGAGAGAGCCAGGTCCTGTGTGTGTGTGTGTGTGTGTGTGTGTGTGTGGGACAAGTCGTAACAGGAGCTGTCACCCAGCCAAACAGGTGACCACGCATTCATTCTGTAGCTCCCCCTACATTCCTTCCCTCAAAACACGCTCCCTGGTGAGATCCACCAACATCGGCCCTTCAGCAGCTGATGGACATGACGGCGGGCGAGGATGTCACTGATCAGTAATGAGGTAATGAGCAGGAATGTGTAGAGTCGCTGGAGAGAATAGAAACGCAACTCCCTCCCTCTGACAATTTACAGCATGTCTTGTTCAAGAAAGGCTTTGCTTCAGCTTTATAAGCAAACGTGTTGGCATGCAGGCGGCGATACGGGATGACGCAAACGTCTAACTTTAGATTCCTGCAAAGACCCCATTTTCTCCACTTCCATCCCACAAAAAGCCTGCCTGTGATGACTCTAAATAAAGCACTGAACGTGCAGGCACGCTTACACAAACTAGACCAAGCAGTCAATAGCGAAGAATGTTCCGGACTTAAGAAAAAGGAAACACCAAGATAAAAAAGCCATTTTTAGAGGCCATGTGCCAACTCAAACTAACCCAAAAAACCATGACACTGACCCTAATAGTCATTAATTGGGATAGATGGCTCTAATCCCAAACAACCACAGACCCGAGATCAACCTAAACCAACACAACTCAACCTAGCCTTACTCTAACTAAATCTTACTTTAAAAAAAAGAGGTACAATCAACTTGGATGTTTAAGTCATTTCAACTTAAACTGCATTAAACTGACTTTGAATTAGTTGAATCTCGTATAACTAATATAAAAGTTGAAAATTGCTTAAATTGCTTGAGTTAAAAGCGATGTAAAAACTAGGGCTGTCAAAAGATTAATCGCAATTAATCGCATCCAAAATAAAAGTTTGTGTTTACATAATATATGTGTGTGTACTCTGTTAATTATTATTGATATGTAATACACACACAAGCATGTATATATTTAAGAAGAAAAATTATTTTTATATATAAAAAATTTATATTTATATATATTATAGATTATATAAATGTATATACAGTATATAAATGCAAATATTTCTTAAATATATACATGAATGTGTGTGTATTTATATATAAATAATAATTAACAGAGTACACACACATATATTATGTAAACACAAACTTTTATTTTGGATGCGATTAATCGCGATTAATCTTTTGACAGCCCTAATAAAAACATATGCCGTCATAACTTATTGCGCACATTGCGACCCTAACTAAACCCAAACAAGCCTAAAACTGCAACTAAACCCAAGCAACCCTACCAAACTTAAGTTTAACTCTTGCAATCCAAGTTTTCCTACAGTACTTAGAACTAACTTCTAGCAATTGTAGGTCAGACAGACCACAAGAGAAACCAGAAGACCAAATGAGACACAAGAGACACTAGTTGAAATCTTGTATACCTTAACTTATTTGAGTCAAAGCGATACATATAGGCTCGGTTTCATAGACAGGGCTTAGAATAAGCCAGGATTAGTCCTTAGTTCAATTAGGACATTTAAGAAGATTTTGAAAAAGGTGCCTTGACATATTTTAAGATATTCCAGTGCAAGTTGCTTTGCATTTTAGTCTGGGACTAACTTAAGCCTTGTCTGTGAAGCCGGGGGTTATTGTTATTAACTTATTGATCACATCATTTTTTACAGTGTACATAACCATAACTGTGACCCTAACTAAACCCAAACAAGCCTAAAACTGCAACTAAACCCAAGCAACCCTAACCAAACTTAAGTTTAACTCTTGCCATCCAAGTTTTCCTCTAACTTCTAGTAATTGTAGGTCAGACAGACCACAAGAGAAACCAGAAGACCAAATAGGACTCAAGAGACCCTTTACTCCATTTCACAGATGAGTATCCTTCATTCATCTGTTTGTTTATTTGGTTTAACTTGTTTAGGTCATTTGGTCAGTCGTGTTCAGGCGCTCATACTTCAACAAACATATCAAAGTTTTGCAAACATGTGTAAGTGGGGTTTTAAAAGCCGCAGCTCTCACCTTTGCGTGATGAATCTCTCTCTCTCTCTCAATGCGTTACTATGACTTTGTATCATTGAGTAAATAATGAATCATTGACTCTTATTAGGGCATGTTCAGCTCTCCACACTTCACAAGCCGCTGCCAATTCGTCTACTGCTCCAATGCTTTCACGGGAGATTCACAACTCCATCCAAGTTATCCAGCTCGATTGTTTTGTCCCTCCTGGAGTAGTTCACTCCGCCGCAAAGTTTCCTTTACTCATGAATAACAAAAGAGGAGTTACAGCGCGTCCAGAGCCACTCCAGCGGCTCCGCCCACGCTCGCTGCGGGAATGATGGACGCGCGACGTCACGAGGCGCGCTGGCTCCGGTCGCGCTGGATTGAAGGATGAGCGCGTCCCCGTGTGGAATTGCGCGGACGCGCTCGTAAGCTGCTGTATTGAATGAAGAATACTACTTTTTCATACCCATGATACTTTTTTCTACAGTTTTAGATATTCTATGAATATTTTAGAAACTAGGCTATATTATGTATGGGCCTAAAATGTAGGCTTTTGAATGTAATTTAATGTCAGCTAGTTGATAAAACACCCGTGTATCCTCGCTCATGACTCCTCAGGAAGCCTCCTCACTCCTCCATCCTCGCGGTGCATTTAGAGAGTTGAGATGTCCAACAACAGGGCTCGACATTAACGCTTGTCCGGGACAAGTGGATTTTTTGAAGAGGCAAGTGAACAAAAAATGTACTTGCCTGACGGACAAGTATCCTGGTTAAAACGTCAAAACAAAAAATAACTAGGGAATCACCAAAGTGCACTAATGATTCTGCCTTCACTAGTGTAAGTGGAGATCGATAGTGGATAATATAAAACGAACAGACAAGGTTGGGCTGTTGAGGCTCGCGCAGCCTCTCGAGGAGAAAATCGAAAACAAATGAAACTCAGTTAAAATACACAGTTAAGATTGTGCAGTTTTTATATTTATAACATATGATACAGTTAAGCAACATTACACTAACAAGAGTGTTGTTTTCCTGAATACCATCACGACTGAAAATGACACTGATTTCATACGCCAGTTCCATAAACAATTATTTAACATTGTCACTTAAATTTTAGAAGCAATATGGACTGTTTTTGTTCTTTTTCAGCAGCGAAAATAGTTCCAAAGTAAGATCACAACAGAAACGTAACGCATCTCACAGCAACAGCGTGTGTTAGTGAATGATTCAGCGTTTTAATGACTCGGTTGAATCAAAGATTCAATGACTTATTCGTAAACGACCGCCAAATTCTTGAATGATTCAGCCGTTTCACTGAATCGACTCAATGACTCGCTCATTAAGACGGTCACATGCTGCCACCTACTGGTGGTTAGTTTCATCTTTCCAACATTTCTTATTTGTATATTCAAAAATATTTAAAATAATCTCACAACATTATTTAATGCAGTTGTAATTTTTCAGTGTAAATGATTTAATTTGATTGGTAACAGTCTATAGTGTCTTATTCTAATTTAATTTATAGATCAAATTTAAGAATATAAAAGGAGAGCTGAAGCATATCCTATATTTAATAAGATTATGGAAAAATGACCTTTATAAAAAGGTACAAATATGCATATTTAAATATGTCAAAGCTGATTAAACACTGGTGAGAATATTGCTTCAAAATAGATTATATTTACAAAAAAAATCCGGACAAGCAAATGTTTTACTCGGACAAGTAAATGACAGATTCACTTGTCCGAAGGCGTTGGAGACGCTCTGAAGGGAGGGGGGATCTTATGCTTTCAAAGCTAGTTTGCTATTGCTAGCCTCTCTGAAAATGACCTACCCTACCTTTAATGTATTGCAGTGATCAGTCACAACATTACGACCACTGACAGGTGAAGTGAATAAGAATCATGGGGTGGGATATAAGTGAGCAGTCAGTTCTTGAATTTCATGTGTTGGAAGCAGGAAAAGTGAAAAGATCCGAGTGACTTTGACAAGGGAAAACGAGTGATGGCTAGACGACTGGGTCAGAGCATCGTTGCCTACCTGGGGAACACATGGCACCAGGTGCACTATGGGAAGAGGGCAAGCCGGCGGAGGGAGTGATGCTTTGGGCAATGTTCTGCTGGGAAACCTTGGGTCCTCCATCCATGTGGATGTTACTTTGACACGAACCACCTACCTAAGCATTGTTGCAGACCACGTACAGCCTTTCATGGAAACGCTATTCCCTGGTGACTGTGGCTCTTTCAGCAGATAATGCGCCGCCACAAAGCAAAAATGGTTCAGGAATGGTTTGAGGAGCACAACGAGTTTGAGGTGTTGACTTGACCTCCAAATTCCCCAGATCTCAATCAAATCGAGCATCTGTGGGATGTGCTGAACAAACAAGTCCGATCCATGGAGGCCCCACCTCACAACTTACAGGACTTAAAGGATCTGCTGCTAACATCTTGGTGCCAGATACCACAGCACACCTTCAGGGGTCTAGTGGAGTCCATGCCTCGACGGGTCAGGGCTGTTTTGGCAGCACGAGGAGGAGCTGCAAGGCAGATGGTTTTAATGCTGTGGCTGATCAGTATATTATAATAAAAACACACGTAAAACTACGACGATCAAATATTAAACTTGAGTTCAACCATTGATCTGATGAAGTATTTATTTGGAAGGAGGATAGACTGAAGGAAATGTGAAAACAATAATCATGCATCTTTAATTATTTTATTTTATGACACACACACAACACAAACACAATGCAGTCTGATTTATGAGATTAAGCAACTTTACAACTCAATATGAAAATGCTCCACCATATATTACACAAGCACGCCTGCGGCAACCCATTAAAAAAGAACAACAGTATATTCTGGTAGAAATATGTCAACCATTACAGGCCAAAGCAGAGGTTTTGAATCTCTTATAGAGCAGCAGAGGCCTCGTTTTACACATTGTATTATTATAGGCTATATTCAGCATGGTCTATGACAACATATTATCATATTAATATATGTAGTTTCAAATCCATTAAAATAATAATTTATTCTTGAAAATGACATCTGACTTGTATTTTTTATAATGTGAGATGGGAACTTGTGCCTTGTCTGTAGCAACTCATAATGTAATAACTGCACATAATGTAATAAGTATTACATTATTAATACAATAAAATGTTCCTAATGTAATAATTTTCTCCAAATGTAATAAAATCTTGAGCTCATAATGAAATAACAATTTTTACATTATGAGAGACATTATTACATCATAAATTCACCAAAAACATGTCATATTTTTATTATTGTAATAGCTTTTAAAACATAAAATATTATTCCCTTTATCCCTTACAGTACATTTTTAACAATCTAAAGTCAGTCTTAAACTACCTGCGAAATGCAACATTTAAATATTCATGCAAGTATTATTATTATTATAACTATTATTATTATTAATATAATAATAAACATAAAGCATTGGCATTCCTTTACAGTAGGCTACATTTTAAAAATGTAAATCCAGATAAATAAATAAATAAAATCCGAACGTTTTAGAACTCAGATTTTTTTAAATACTGTAAAGGAATACCAATGCTTTGTTTATTAATAATAATAATAACAATAATAATAGCATGCATATTTAAATCTGTAGCATTTCACAGTTAAAAAATGTGCTGTAAGGGAATACTAATATTTGTTTATGTTTTAAAAGCTATTATAATAATGAAAATATTACTCCTATGACTCATTTCTCCTAATTTCTCCTTTTATATGAGCTCAAGATTTTATTACATTTTGAGAAAATTATTACATTATGAGCATTTTATAACAATAATAGCCTAATGTAATACTTATTACATTATGTGCAGTGTTTATGAGTTGCTATAAGGTCATTAAATATTGTATAATTGTATGTATTTATTTAACATATTTAGTATTTAGTTTTAAATTACCAATAGGAGGCAGTATCAGACTACCTATTCACCATCATGTCGAGTCGATTTTGATTGTCGACTTATTTTTTGTCCTTTCTTCTGGCAAGTGTGTCTACTTTATGGTCATCCCATGCTGGTCAACAGCGGTCGGTTTTCCTCCCCTCCTCTATCCGTCCATCCATCCAGAGAGAGAGAGAGAGAGAGATACAAAGAGGATCAACATTTTTAATTGCCGACAGTATTGCCTTACGAATATTTTATTTTCTCTTCGTGCAGGTTTCGCATGTATCGTGATCTGTACGGCAGTTGTGCACATTTATCTTCGATTGTAATATGATAAATATGAGAAAATCAAAAGTCATTACCAGGAGTGGGGTTCGAACCCACGCGGACATATGTCCATTGGATCTTAAGTCCAACGCCTTAACCACTCGGCCATCCTGGTACATATACGTGCCTTTATAGCCTAAACACTAAATATATAAACACCATTTAACGATTGTTAGTATCTTTTGTTAAATTCCATCTCTGTATATCGGTTTATGGTCGTTCACGCGTCTCCTTAAGTTTCTTTTCATATTCGGAGCGGAATAGCAGTTGGTGGCGCAGCTGGTGGACTATTAGCATATGCTAACAGACACGGTTCCAAAAAACACCAAAACTTATGATTTGGTATAACTGACATAAAATGTATTATTTGGTTATAATTTAACTTAAATAATGAAGACAATGCATATGACCTTTAATGCTTGCAGTTTTCTAAACACGATATTTTAATGCTTTATCATTTTGTGATCGTAGGATTGTTAGCCGTTTGGTTAGCAGTTAGCAAGCTAACAACCTGCTGTGAACAACACACTCAAGTTCTTGCCGCGCTCCATGACAACCTAGCGTTTGTTTTCCAAAGTGAAACTATTTAAATTAATATATTTCATAATCATTCATTATACTTTTCTAACATCAGCTATCACTTATTTTTATACTTACTCACTGTTGTCCAAATCCAAACCTAATTCATGTACATTTCTGAGGATAAAACTGGTTTTAAATGGGACATGTTGCTCTGTCACTGGGACAGTCTGGTTTGTGTAAATCAGCTTGACAATATGTTGGACGATTAGTGAAACCCAGCAAGACAATTCCCAAAACACCATGACGGTCACCAACTTAACCAGATTATCTGGTCTAGGCTTTGTTGTTTGCCGGGAAGATCACGTTTTACAATAATCTGAAAACAAAACAAACATACCAGACCTTATACACCAAAATTAACCATTTGAATTTAATTATAACATTCTCATATTATTTTCAAATGTTACACTTTAACTGGAATATTCCTGTTCATTTTAAACTTTTAAACATAAAAAATTGACTAGGATCTGTGAACTCTTTGATAAGAGCAAGCTTGTAATGAATTAGTTCAGCTGACACTCTCTCATATAATTTCTTAATTATGTTTTGGTGGCTAATTTGAATGAATTTGCTTGTTCGTATGTTTTTGTACAATCTGCTTACTCGCCAGCACTAACAGTTAGCTTTAGGTTTAGAAGTGGGGTGGACTTTCATGGTTAGGTTTATTTTTCTTCTTCCAAAATGTTCATACAAAATCAGCACCTCATAAAATGAGCCACATTTTCTGATGATATTGGTTTGGCATTGTTATTATTCTCATGGTTTGTTACAATGTTCTTTTACAGTACTTTTAAATCCATTTAGATATTAAGAAGTCTGGTTTACTCATACAGTGCAGCTGGTTACGTAAACAGGTGCATTCCTCTTTTATAATGTGAAACAGCCACAGGTACATTTTTCTTCTTATTCTTATATTTCTATTTACCTGGTACTTACATGATCTACAAGAGACGAAAGCATCCCAGATGTTACCAATGTTACTAACGATTTCGGAAAGCACTGACCTGCTCTTCTGGTTGTCTGACTTTCCCTTTTACCTGTTGTTGTTGTTGTTGTTGTTGTGATCTCTGTATTCCTCCTTGACTGTGGTGTGCCAACACATGCGTTCCCTCATATACTGCTACTATGACAGCAGAGCACCTGAGATACCACGCCTCCACCTCATCCTCGTGCTTATAAATGTAACACTGAAATGCTGATAGTGCACCAACCATACAAGGACATTTCCGTGCACTATAGTTCTGTTAGTGGCAATAACAAGGAAGTATATGTGAAAAGACAATGTGATTCTTGTGAATAAATTGTGTTTTACTGTGAAACTGCTAAGAGAGGAAAATACTGTTTGCATTCAGAAAGAATTCAGACAGCTTCATTTTTTTATTGTGCAAAAATGCTTTAACTTTTTTTTTTCACATCAACTTACACTCCTTACCCCATAATGACAAAGCAAACACCAGATTTGTGATGACAGCATATTTACTAAAGGTCTAACATCTCACAACTAACAACTTAAATTAATGTTAAAACACATACATTTTAATTTAATCTTAATTTTTTTACATTTAAGTGCAGTAGCCTACAGTTTTAATGTAACTTTACAACACATTTTAATTAAAATTAATTTTTTTTTATTATTTTATTTACCTGTATGTAAGCACAGTGCAGTGTTAATGTACAAACTGTGTATTTACAATGTTAAAGTGGCTGACAACAATAAATATTCCTATTAGGAATAAACTGCCTAGTTTTTTAACTGTGCAGAGCAGTAGCTGAATAGTAAGGCCTGCTACGCTACTGTATTTTAATGTTGGTCATTATGGTGGTACTTGGTATAAAAGTTTGAGAACCACTGAAATAGAGGATAACAAGCAGCATAATAACAGAACAAAATCATTTAGATCAAGAGCCAGAGCAAATACTTTACATTGTATCTGCATTTTTATAATCAATACAGAAACAACCGGTAGATACACGGACTAAACGTGGAAAAAACGTTATCCTAAATAAACCATTGAGATCAATCGGATTTAGCCATACATATGATCCAGAATCAGATCTAGAGGCTGACCCTTACGGAAGGAAATTATATTTACCAATATATTACTTGAAATATATTATAATATATTGTTAATATATTGATGGTACATATATACAATATATGTAATATATTGCAGTATATTGCAAAATATACAAATGATTGCCGCTTTCAATATATTGCAATATATTGGAAAATATAAATATTAAATCCCATATATGGGAATATATCGCCTAATGTATTACATGATATTTTCCAATATACTGCAATATATTTTTGTTTCGTAAGGGGAAATTGAACAGGAGAAGCAGCAACGACTACAGCAGGACGTCTCAAAGCTACGTACTGTAAAACGTATGACTTACAATGGTATATGGCTTGTCATGCGTGAGTTTTGCAACATGTGTGTGTTTGCTCATGGTTTATGAGGACATCATTTGATTTATGGACTATTGTATGCGATTTAATGTTAGCAGTAGCAAGTAGGGTTGCCACCCGTCCCGTAAAATACGGAATCGTCTCGTATTTACAAGCAAAATGACGCGTTCCATATCAAACCAATACTGGAACCATAAATACTTCCGTATTTTACATAGGTCCACACATAGTTCAATAAACACACAAGGATTTTGCAGTGTGGAGAATACTGATAGCAAATATAAACAAATAAATTTCACAATAAGTAGTACAGGAGCTCATTTGTGCGTGATTGCGTTTTAGCGGCTTTGTTGTCATAGCGGTGGAGTCTCGAGAACATGCGCTGTGCCGTGTGCCTGTAAACTTGCGCATTTTTTAAAAAACATGTCGAGCTCGCGTCGCGTCCACCGTTTAAATGCAAAAGGATCTCCAGATATAGAGCTGAATATCAAAAAGGTATCAAAGGGTCTGTCCAGTAACTCATGATGAACCTCAGGCCAACTGCACACTTTGTGAGAAGCACTTCAGTTTCTCAGACTGACTGACTTAAAGCAACAGCGGTGACAGACACATCTGTGCTTCTAAAGGTAGCCTATAGTTGTTTTTAATGGATAATATATTAATATAATATTCAATACATTATCAGAGCTTGGCAGACAGAATTATTATTTTTTAGACAGGTTAATTAATAGATTATAGCCTAATAAATGTAATTATTAATTTAATCATTCAATTGCTAATCATACATAACCAATAATCCTGTCATATAAAGTTTATGATATTTAAAAAATGTTTTAGATAAAAATGGGACAAATAATTACATGATAATATAGTCATAATTTAAGTAAATTAATTAAAAAAAATACATTTTTGAAATTCAAAAAAGTTATTACTGGTTCAGAATGACTGCTTAAAGGGACAGTTCACCCAAAAATGAAAATTCTGTCATCATTTTCTCACCCTCAACTTGTTCCAAACATGTATACATTTCTGTGTTATGTTGAACACATTGGAAGATTACTATGGAAGTCAATGGTGCCCCCAAAGAAGCCTGGTTACAAACATTCTTCAAAATATCTTCTTTTGTGTTCAGCAGAACAAAGAAACTCATACAGGTCTGGAACATCATGAGGGCTGTCATGATACGTAATTAATGAGTCACCTATTGACACCCTGAAGCATAAATGTAATGTTGGGGTTACGGGGCGGGGCCAAGCCAGATAAAACGATGATGGCTAAAACCTTGAACAGCTCTCGTGTCTTCTCTTGACAACACAACAAAACATGGTGTCAGAAGTAAAGTACTGAATAAAACAAAGCAAGGAAAAGAATAACGAAAATGGAAGGATTAAAGCCACCTGCAGGACTTGATTTACTGCACGGTAATTTGTCAGAAAACTGGCGGAGATTTCGGCAAAGATTTGAGCTGTATCTAGACGCAACGGGAAGCGCTAGCAAGACAGACAAGGTAAAGTCCTCACTATTTCTTCATGTTGCCGGAGATGAAGCGGTTGAAGTGTATAATACCTTCACGTTCGAAGAAGACAACGATAAACAAGATCTGTTGAAAATAATGGAGAAATTTGAAGAGTACTTTAACCCAAAGAAGAACATAACCTATGAGAGATACAAGTTTTTCACGTGTGTGCAAGGTGACATGCCCATTAGCCAATACAACACAGAACTAAAGCTAAAGGCGAAATCATGCGAGTTTGGACTGTTGCAGGAATCTCTGATAAGAGATCGAGTTGTCTGTGGAATCACGTCAGATGCCATGAGAGAGAGACTTTTAAGAGAAGTTGACATTAGTCTCGAAAAAACTACTCAGCTGTGTATCGCGTCAGAAATGACAAAAGCTCAAATGAAGCAAATGCATGACGAAGATCGCAGCGCATGTGCCTCTGCACGTGAAAGCAAGCACGTTGATGCAGTGAAACATAAGCAGACACGCAAAAACGAGCAACGAAATAAATACAAACCGAATGAAAAAGACAAAGCAGGCACTTTTAATTGCAAAAGATGTGGAACAGAGCATGCATCACGCAATTGCCCCGCATATGGCAAACAGTGCAAGAACTGTGATAAAATGAATCACTTTGCTAAGATGTGTAAATCGAAAAAAGTGCACGGAGTGGATGATGACGTCACAGAACAGAGACCTAGTCTCTTCGTCGGTGCAGTGCAAACGCAGACAGGGACAGATGAATGGACAGTTGACTTGAAACTGGAGCACAAACATGTAAAATTTAAACTTGATACTGGTGCGCAAGCCAATGTAATCCCGTACAGCCTGCTGCGAAGGATTGGGAAAAAGAACATACTCAGACCCACAAATGTGAAACTGTCAACTTACACTGGAGACAAGATACCTGTGAAAGGAAAGTGTAACTGGACAGTGAAATACAAAAAGAGAACTCATGTACTGGAATTCATTGTGGTGAAATCAGATGCTAAACCAATATTAGGAATTAATGCATGTGAACAAATGGGGCTCATACAGAGAGTGATGGAATTGAGCAAAAGTGACAAGATGGATATCTTCACAGAGTATGCTGATGTGTTTGAGGGCATAGGTTGCCTGGAGGGCGAGCACACGATCCGAATAGATGAAAATGTGATTCCGAGAGTTCATCCTCCCAGGAAAATTCCAGTGACCCTGAGAGAAAACCTGAAAACAGAATTGAACAGAATGGAAAAACTGAAAGTAATAGAAAGAATTGAAGAGCCCACTCAGTGGGTCAACCCCATAGTGATTGTGGAAAAGTCTAATGGGAAATTAAGAATATGTTTAGACCCCAGAGATCTCAACACAGCAGTAATGAGAGAACACTATCAGTTGCCAACGGTAGAAGAAATAACAAGTAGACTCTCAAAAGCCAAATACTTTACAGTGTTGGATGCAAGTTCAGGTTTTTGGCAACTCAAATTAGATGAAGCCAGCTCTCGCCTTTGTACATTCAACACTCCTTTTGGCCGCTTCAGATTCCTCCGTCTCCCATTTGGGGTCAACTCGGCTCCAGAAGTGTTCCACAGGACAGTGAAACAACTTTTTGAAGGAATTGAAGGCGTTGAGACATACATTGATGATCTTTTGATCTGGGGAGAAACAAAAGCGCAGCATGATAACAGACTGAAGCAAGTGCTGGAGAGGGCAAGGATCAAGAACTTCAAGCTGAATAAGGAGAAATGCAAGATAGGCTTAGAGGAAATCAAATATCTCGGTCACATCTTCGCACGGGATGGTTTGAAACCAGATGAGACCAAAATAGAGGCAGTCAGAAAAATGCCTACTCCTGAATGCAAAAAGGATGTGGAAAGATTTCTTGGTATGGTCACTTACCTCGCAAAGTTTATTCCAAACATGTCACAGCACACTGAGCCATTGCGTATACTGACCAGAGATGACGTTGCCTGGCAATGGAAGGAGGAACATCAGCGCGCATTCAACAAATTGAAAATAATGCTCACTGAGGCCCCCTTGCTCAGATACTATGATGTCAGTCTACCAGTAACACACTCAAAAAAATTATTCAAGCCCTTCATAGATGTGACACATTTAAATTCTGTTCACTTTACTTAAACATATCTAATTTTGTCACAACTTAATTTAATTGTGTTCAATCAACCTAATATTTGTAAAACTGAAGTTTACTTAATTCAGTTGTGTTAAAACTACATTAAATATTTGTGTTGACATAACTAACTGGGCAGTTCCCAGCATGCTTTGCAAGGGACTCCATTAGGAGAGTAAATTTAGGGATTAGAGTGTTATTTATATGTTTTTCTGTAAAGGGAATGATGTTGTTAGTAATGTTAGTGTTTAATGTTCAGTTATGTTGGACATTTAGAGAGGTTTCTGTAATGTTTTTTTTTAATTTTGTGGTTACCGTTATTCTGAAGAGTGGCACTCAGTGATCTATGCTAATGTCAAACCTCTTTTCTTATATATTCATTATATACATTGTGTATGATGATGAATGAAACTGCTTATAATTGATTTTCCAATTAATTTTTTTAATAGAAGAAGTATAAAATAAAAAATAATAAAAAAAGTAATGTTATACGTATATAAATATCAATTAAACTATTAGATAAAATTGAGTTGGACCAACTCAATTACATTTCATTGTATGAATTAGTTTTTTATGAGTTAGGGTTACACATATTTATTGGATGGAAAACCTGCCCTCAGGTAAATTGAGTTTGTCCAATGAGTTATTTTTTTGAGTGTGCATGTTCATTTAACTTAACCGATTTAAGTTACAGGGAAGCAATTCCAATGATTTAGTTCAACATTACTATTTCACATAGATTCTTCCCCATTCAGTTGTGTTGTCCCAACACAAGGAGTTTACATAGATTAGAAAAATTCCATTAATGTTAATAAAAAGCAATTTGCTTGTGTGGAACCACTGTCCATAATTAAATTAAGTAAGTTTAAAGAATAATTTTTTTGAGTGCACTTTCTGTCGATGCATCTAAAAGCGGACTGGGTGCTGTTTTACTTCAAGAAGACAAGCCAGTGGCTTACGCATCGCGTGCATTGACCGAAACAGAACAGCGTTACGCGCAAATAGAGAAGGAGATGTTGGCAATTGTGTTCGGAGCAGAACGTTTTCATCAGTATGTTTATGGAAGAGAGGTTGATGTACAATCCGACCACAAACCGCTGGAAGCAATAATGAAAAAGCCGTTGAGCAGCGCTCCAGCTAGAATACAGAGACTGTTGATGAGACTACAAAAATATCAAGTGAATGTGCAGTACAAGCCAGGTAAAGAGATGTATATAGCTGATGCATTATCCAGAGCGTACTTACCTGAGACCGGCTCTCCTGATCAAGAAATAGAAGCTCAAGTGCATATGGTAATGTCAAACTTACCTGTGTCAACTGAGAAACTAGATGAATTCAAAAAGGAAACAAAAAATGATGTGATTCTGAAAAAACTCATAGAGACGGTGCTAAATGGATGGCCTGAAAGGAAGAGTCAAGCAGCAAAAGAAATACAAGGATATTGGAACTTCAGAGAGGAAATATCAGTGGTGGATGGAGTTTTGTTCAAAGGAGAACGGCTCATAGTTCCAGCATCAATGAGAGCAGAAATGCTAAAGCGAATTCACAAAAGTCATCTAGGCATAGAAAGCTGCAGACGGCGAGCGAGAGATGTGCTTTTTTGGCCTGGAATGTCACAAAGCATAACAGAGATGGTAAACAGCTGTGATGTGTGCAGCACTTACCAGAAACGCCAAACCAAAGAGCCATTACATCCACACAGTGTTCCTGAAAGACCCTGGCAGAAAATAGGAGCTGATTTGTTTACCTTTGACCAACAGGAGTATCTACTTTTAGTGGATTATCACTCCAAATTCATCGAAGTAGAGTGGTTGAGATCAGATACAAGAAGTACAACAGTCATTACCCATCTGAAGTCACAATTCGCCAGACATGGTATTCCTGAAACAGTAATTTCAGACAATGGGCCACAGTTTAGCTCACGTGAATTTCAAGCTTTTGCGAAGGAATGGGAATTCATGCACAAAACCTCAAGCCCCCTTCACGCACAGTCGAATGGAATGGCGGAAAGAGGAGTTCAGACTGTTAAACATATGCTAAAGAAGGCAAAGGCTGATGGAAAAGATCCTTACTTGTGTCTGTTGAACCTGAGAAGCACACCCATGGAGGATATTGGAGCATCTCCAGCCCAACTGTTGATGGGTCGAAGATTAAAAACAAGACTTCCGATGAAATCAGAGTTGCTGAAGCCTAGCATGGTAACTAACCCAGTCCAGCAGGTGTTAGAAAACAGGCAAAAGAAGCAGAAGGAATATTACGACCAAAGATCCAAACCTCTTCAGAAACTTCAGGTTGGTGACAATGTAAAAATATGGCAAGAGGGCACATGGAATCCAGCTGAAGTTACTGGACTTTCTGAGCAGCCAAGATCTTATGTTGTTCAGACACCTGAGGGCAGGGGTGTGGCACAAAATCCTGGGCCCTATGCATAGACAGTCCTGATGGGCCCCCATGTTCCATTTTAAAATATATTCCAGACTTTTCAAAGGGCCCTCTCCCTAGACGGGGCCCTGGGTAATCAGGTCCACTTTTCCCCCCACTTCCACGCCCATGCCTGAGGGGCAGGTGTACAGAAGGAACAGAAAGTTTTTAATGAAATCAAAAGAACAAAGAGACACACCAAGGAAGGACGCAGACAATCAAAATGTGACTCAACAAAATGGGTGTGACAACAAAGAGGAAGAACATGAAATAGACACTAAAACAGGGAAAGGAGATGTCAGCCCCACCGAACTCTTAAGTCTACCTATGAAGACGGCGAGTGGACGAGTTGTCTCAAAACCAAGAAGGCTTATTGAGGAGTAGTTCTATGATTTTTTTCCCTTAAGTGTATACAGTCACAGTTCAAAGGACAGTGTCCGGTTAAATGAAAGCCTGACAGATGTTGAAAAAAAAAAAAAAAAAAAAAATGCTGTATAGTTATGATGTGCAGTGATACACATTCGTTTTGTAATGGGGGGTTATATACAAGGTGACTGAAGTTTTTTTTTGTTTGTCTGCAGAATGAAAAACCTTAAAAAAAAAAAAAAAAAGGGAGATGTCATGATACGTAATTAATGAGTCACCTATTGACACCCTGAAGCATAAATGTAATGTTGGGGTTACGGGGCGGGGCCAAGCCAGATAAAACGATGATGGCTAAAACCTTGAACAGCTCTCGTGTCTTCTCTTGACAACACAACAAAACAAGGGCGAGTAAATGATGACAGAATTTTCATTTTGGGCTGAACTGTCCCTTTAAAGTGCACCAAATAGGCTAAGAGTTCTTTAGAAATAAATAAAATAATCAAATGTACAATAATCTAAAATGTGTTTTGTTGACAAGTTCACATACTTGATCTCATGTTTTCTTATGGTTTATTATTGAGCTGTCAAGTTGTCAATGTAAAAATAATCATTTCATGACGGTTTTTTTTGGGGGGGGGGGGGGGGGGGGGGGGGGGGGGCAAGACGGAACGGTTTTGCAAGTCAGACAAGTGCGTGTTTACATAGAAAAACAATGGAATAGTAGCGCATTTGAGTGAACGAGTCGATAGCTAACAACACAAAGACATTTGAAACAGTTTTTGTAACAATGACAGGCTCAGGATGCAAGTGCAAAACGCTCTTTATTAAATGACAAGGTTCGCGGTCAAAACCGGCAGTCCACACACACACACAGGTGGTCAGACAGACACAAGCTGGATGGGATGGTGACGCAGGGACTTCGGTGAACAGACGGTGATCGTGCTCAATCCAGGTGTGGTGAATCCTCGTGAAGGTGCCCGTAATCCCAGTGCTGAGTGGAGAATCCAGAACGAACACGACGAAGAACATGGAACCAGGAACCAGACGACAGCGAGGGACAACCAGGGCAGGAACACACACACCTATGGCGTTCCGATGGGTTCTTTAATATGACTTTGCAACATGCACTCGTCTCAACGAACGTCTCACTCAACGTCTTAACTTTTTTTTTTTCCTGCTATTTATTCCATTCAATTTAAGACGCAGACGAGGCGTAGACGTGACGTAGACGTCACGCAGACGTCACGCAAATCACGTGTGGCAGTGAAGTGTCCACTCAGACGTTACGCGTCATTCACGTGTAGCAGTGAAGTTATAATTTAATTTTTTCACTAACACGTAGTATAACACGCTACTCAACACGGCTCAGTGCAGTGTGTCAGCGAATGCACAATTTACTTTCACTTCACTCATTCCTCTCAATGAACGTGACATTTGCGTCTGCTTATACCGTGACGTCTGCGTCTGTGATTTTATTTGAGTGTGTAAATGCGTGTGTGAATTCTTGTTTAATCACACAAAGATAATACGTGGGGAAACGTTTTTGATAGCCTTTATAGGCCTATATATATATATATATATATATATATATATATATATATATATATATATATATATAATTATTATTATTATTGGGGTTGTTATTGTGTTTTTATCATGTATAATTTTAATGTAGCCTACTACAACACTAGTTGGACAACAGTGATCGCCAACTCGATCAGGATTGCATTTACTGGCAAATAAAGAATATAATAGAATAGTCTGATATCCGAGATAATAGCCTACATGCAATAACTATTATAAACACAAAACAGTTTATGTCCTATGCCTCGCTATTTTACTGTAGTTCGTCGATTATTTCTTTAGGCCTATTTCTTTATTTAATTTTCGTAATGGCAGCATAATTAACCATTTGCCGTGTTTCGTTATGCTATATTGTTTAGTTATCAGCATATTTTTATTCCTAATGTTCAGCTTTACATATTAGTTATTGAACAGTTCATTTATTTAGCTTATTGTTCAATTGCAGTCATGAAGGTTTTACTAGTATTATAATAAGACTTTTTATCATGCAAACATTCCTGGCTCCCATGGCCGGCCCTGACCAATTTGCTGCCCTAGCCAAAATTTGACTTGGTGTCCCATCAAGGTTTAGCACTACATGTTATCAGTCTAAGAAGTTGTGGAAACACTGGCACTGTTTTATTTTTGTAATGCATTGATGGGTTTTTTATTTTTATTGTTATTGATTTATATGATGTCCAGTCCATTCTACCCCATCATTATATTCATGATATCATTATTATTTTTTTTTTAAAGGCTGATTATAGATAAACTATACAAAAATAGCACCTATGCCACATTACAGCCTAAACACAAATAGCAAGAGTAATTTCATCTCATTCATGCAGAAACTATTCATTGAGAAGTGTCTGTTTTCCAGTAGATGGCAGCAATCTTCCACTAAACTATGCACATTCATGTTTTCAGCATGAATTAAACTGAGAAATTTAGATATTTAATGTGAATTTTTCATAAAATTTGGGTATTTTAAATAAATCTGTAGGCTATATAAATATCATTACTAATTTCAGCAAATACATTTTAAAATTGCCATATGTCCCCTTAAAACTGCACAACTGCAGAGTAAAAATATTAGGCTATTAAAAAAAAAAGATATTACATGCGTTTAACGGATATGATTTTTTTTTACAAAATCACAGCTGTGGCCTCTGGAGAACCCAGAACTCGACCAAGGAGTTTGAATGTTACTGCTCAGCAGACTGCTTCATCTGTGACGGCAATCACTATAGCCCCAAGGACAACTATTCATAAAGTTAAATATTAATGGTCACTTGAGTGGCAACTGCTTGATCTGACTGCTGTGATCAGTTTGTATATTAAACTTAAATTCAGGTTGTTGTTTTTTTGTATGTACATATTTGCAGACACAAATTAAGAGGAACCTTATGTACAGATCACTGTGGGAAAATGAGAATAGCCATTAAATAATTTCATACCAAATATCATTAAGAACTTTTTTATTTTGACATCTGACAAGATTTATTTTCTTGGTGCTCTTATGTTTGCATTTTCCCCTGAATGTGATCTGGTATTTTAATTTGTTTACCAGTGTTGGGGAGTAGTTAACTACAAGTAGCTAAGCTACTAATTTAACTACATTTTTCAGTAGCTTGTCAGTAGCTCAGTTGCTTTTAAAACAATGTAGCTTTTCCAGTAGCTAACTACTTTTTCCAGCAAGTAGCGGTGTAGCGCGACCAAAAGCTACATTTGCCATCTATTGTTTCTATTGGCTTTACAGTTCACAGAGAAGAGATCGTCTGATGATTATGTAAAGGACGTATTCAGTGCTTGGTGTTGAGCTACATAAAAATTGGTTTTATGAAAGTTTCAACGAATTACGCTTAAAAAAGTAGTGTTTATCAACGCAGAGCTATTTTGTTTACAGAGGTTACCGGGGAAACCAATATATTTCCGCTGTTCCATAAGCACCATCTACTGTCAAAGAGTGAAATTGCATTATCAGCACGTCAGTTGGTTTGTTCAGACTAATGCATAATAATAACTCATATTTTTACACACAGAGTTGTAAATGTTAACTCGTGGATCAATGAGAAGCTAATGCACTTTTAAAAAATGTATAATAATAATATCTATTAAGTTGTATAAACTATAAAGTTCTATTAGTATTATTATAAAGTTAAGTCCTATTTACAGTCATTTTATGGTTTAGGATGTTTCCATAAACACTGATATCACCCTGTGCAGGTCTTAAATACCTTAAAATAGATTTTTAAAAAGGTAATGTGTAGGAGATTAATAAATAATTTTGCATATTTTTAATGCCTAACAATTAACGTGTCCATATCTTTTCATTGAATTGTTTATTCATGTATAGTAATGATTCATAAAAAAGAAAACTAAAACCAGTGTGAAATAAATGTTAAAAGCAGGAATAAGAAATTCAATGTAGCCTACATGATTCCCTGCTTTTCCTGCAGGTAGGCCTACTAAACATCTGCAAGGTTTAGTCTAGTGTCCACAAATGACAACGGACCTTTCGCAAAGCAGTAGCCTAGTATGAAACAGAGCTTACAATTTTTTTTTTTTTTTTTTACATTTTAAGAAACTCAATCAATAAATAGACTTTAAAGCCTATAGTCTTAGTTCAAGCAGTAGGCTACGTGCACTGATCGATCATCTCTTCTAAGTGTGATAAAAACCATGGCAGAATTGAAAGAGTATCCCTGGCTCTAAAATGTTAATTCTCTGCTAAATTATATGCTAAATAATAATAATGAACTGCTCGTCTTTCTCTTTTACATTTACATGTATTCATTTTGCAGCTTTTATTCAAAGTTTGAGGAATAAGGCATAGGGAGGGATTTGGAGGTGTAACTGTTTGTATAATTCTGTTAACTGTCAATCAAACTTCGGCGAAACTCTAAAACTAAATATTACAACTATAAAATTACAAATTATAAATATTATTTATGTTAGCTAAATCACCCCAAATGTTTACTATATTATTTTGTGTTGGTCAAGAGACTCCAAGTGGTGAATACAAACATGAACATAAAACATAAAAACTTTTCTAGCATGAGTTCTTCATAAGTATCTGTGGATATGTTGACAAGAAACAACGGCAAACAAAACTTTTAAATATGATAATTTGTGTAAATTAAAATTTGGTATTTGGAATAAAAAAGCTATAGCTACACAAGCAAGGTAAAATCACCTAATTGCTAATAAAACACAATTGAAGATCTGGAAACCCCCTTAAGGCAGACGCAGACGTCACGTTCGGCAGACGCAGACGTCACGTTCGGCAGACGCAGACGTCACGTTCGGCAGACGCAGACGAGACGTTCATTGAGACGAGTGCATGTTGCAAAGTCATATTAAAGAACCCATCGGAACGCCATACCACCGGGGAAACCACAACGATCTGACAACATGAGACACCAGTCACTGTAAAGACACAAACAATTGGAACCAGCTGGCGCTGCTGATCAGCAGTGATCAGTGACCACGCCCACAGACACAACACGAGACGAGAGAGAGACAGCAGATTCATGAACCGTGACAGTTTTACTCACCGCTGCTTCAAACCATAATCGCTGGAACCGCTCCATCTTTCAGCGTTAGACGAGCTACACATCCGGAGTTGAACTGGGCCTTGTTTATAAAACGATCGTCGCCGAAATGCAGGGATCCCATTAACGCTGGCATGGGCGTAGATTACGGGGGGGACGTGTCCCCCGCACCTTTAATAAAACGTACATTCGTCCCCCGCACTTTACCGAGTCTCACCGGGCCAAGTCGACCCGCTCCGTGGGGGATTCGAACCGGCGTCTAGTCGCACCGCTCTTACTGGCCTACGTCTGTTACACGGGCAAGTTTGTTTACGCAGAAGCCAATGTGAATAAATCTAGATATACATGACCTGTCATTTTATTTGTATCCAAAAACAAGGCGATCTGAACACCATGGAGTGCTAACACTCTCGTGCAACACTACTCTAATTCATACTCAAAGCCGGAGGGCCCTCACAGAAAGTCCAAAACGAATTCGTAGATGTAATCACGTTCTGGCATTTACAGCGCTGAACCAGCAGCTGAATAAAAATAAATGACTGATGAAACGCGACGACAAACACGATTTCGACAATATATGGCTCATGTGTGTTTTTCAAGCCATCTCAAGGTATTTATTGACAATATATGAATAATGCAGTGCTAACTGACATCCTTTTTAATGTTTAGTATCTTCTGCTCACCAAGGCTGCATTTATTATATAAAACAGCTGTTTACTATGTGAATATATAGTAAATGCTTAAAAATGTTGCGGAAACCATGATGCATTTTATTTTTCAGGATTCTTTGATGAATAGAAAGTTAAATTAACTGCATTTATTTGCATTAAATAAAGCACTTATTAAATATAAATCTTAATTTATATTATAAATGTCACTTGTGATCAATTTAATGTGTGTTTAATGAATAAAAGTATTAATTTCTCTCTTTTTTAATCTTACCACAAAAGTTTGAATAGTATCATGGTTTCCACAAAAATGAAGCAGCAGCACAACTGTTTTCAACATTGATAATAATCAGAAATGTTTCTTGAGCAGCAAATCATCATATTAGAATGATTTCTGAAGGATCATGTGACACTGAAGAGTGGTGTAATGATGCTGAAAATTCAGCTTTGATCACAGGAATAAATTACTTAATTTCTTTTTACTATATATTCACATAGATAACAGCTGCTTTACATTGGCATAATATTTCACTGTATTACTTTTTTACTGCATTTTTTATTAAATAAGTGCAGCCTTGGTGAGCAGAAGTCTTCTTTAAAAAACATTGAACAATTGCAATTTTTTAACTTTTCTAAACGGCCTTGTTCAGTGATATTTTTTTAACATTGCATAAAATCAATGGGTACTTAATGCACAAGTGTTTGTAGTGCATAAACCAATCATAAAATTGGCATAAAATATAGGGGGAAATATTATATAAATTAGTGGTTATTGTTAAGCAGTGTATTTGATATCTTACTGAATTAAAAGAGAAGAGAGAAGAGAAGAGCCCGTATGACATTCCGCCCCATCTGACATATACCCATACTCGGAAAAAACTTTCCGAAACTTATGAGAAACCGGTATTTTTGACACAGAAATACTCCATCAAACGTCCAACTTTTGTCAATGTTTAGGATGGGAATCCCAGTCTTTAACAGTGTAAAAATCTCAGTATGCATGAAACAGCATTACACCCCCCCTTAATGCAGTTGCCACTTATCAAGAACAACATCATATAAAAACCCTTAATTTGGGCCTCCATTTAGGATGCAAATTAATGAAAGTGAACTTCTAAAGCGAAGGATGAGTTCTGGGGGAGATTAATAATATAATGTACAGTCAGAGATTTTTGACACGCATTAATAAAAGCAGCAGTCCCTTCTGTATCCTGTAGGGGTTACTGAACTTATAGAAAGACACGGTCTGTGATCCAATAAAAACCAGTAACCTAAATGTGTTACATCAGTATAATTGTTAATATGAATACGTATTATGCTCTCATTTGTATTTGTATTAGTTTTCCCAGTTTTGTTATTTTTGTGGCCCAGGCAATCACACTGCAAGATAAGTCATCATGTGACCTAATCAGTGACTGAATGAATGCGCGTGCCTGTTTAAAAGTAAAATATGCCAGTCAGAGCGACTGGATGTTGTGAAAGAGTAACGTATTCCGTGTGTTATCTGTATAGACCTACTCTGCTAACAGTAATGTCATTTGTTTAAACATAAATGTTGTTTTCTGACATTTACGATGGACTAGATATGTCTGCATTAGGCCTACTAAAAATCTATTCATCTGTGTTTCATTGTATGTATTTGTGCTATTGCTTGCAATCTGTTTATTTTATTTTATAATGAATAATACAAATTGGAATTATGACATCTTACTAAAATGTTGGTATCATTGCAACCTTATTTGTTAGAATACTGGGTAACATGGGTCAAAAACAATACGTTTTAATTCATGTATTCATTACTTTTTTGTGGTGGGGCCACAATTTGGCAGAGCATGTACATTTTTAACCACCGACCCAACCAGGACAATAGAAAAAAATCATTAGCATTGAGCCCTGATTTCTGCTCAATTTTAAACATGAGCTTTATTTTCTTCATTAGTCATTCAATTAGAAATGATCAACAAAAAAAAGTTGGTTGATCAAAAAGTTTGTTCACTCAAAAAAAAAAAAAAAAAGAAGATTCAGAAAAATCCTTTATTTCATTCGAAACCCATAAGTTTACTTTTTCTCCTCCTTTTTTAAAAACACAAAAGGAGATTTTTTTTTATCATAATGCCCAAAATACAATCAAAGAAAGGGGGTGAAGCTTCCGACATTCAGCAAAATTATTTAACTATTAAAAGGACAAAGTACTCAAAAAATATTCCACCCAACTCTGCTAAACATCTCTGTTAGTGTTCCTCGGAAAGAAAGAAAAAATCATACAGTTTTGGTACTACACACTGTTCATTTTTGGCTGTACCATTTCTTTAAAGCCACAATATGTAATGTTTCTCCGCTAGAGGTCGCTTATTCAAATCAAAAGCCGTAGTTTGATGATGCCTAAATTTCGTGGAGCTTTTATTATCACTTCCGCTTCTTCCGCTCATGTGTGTGTGTGGTAACGCAGCGCTGTTTTATCATATTACACACACATTTGAGTGTGTCGAAAGTAATGCTACTCTATGCGTAACCTCAGTGGCAACTATGAGACACTTGTTCACACTGTAGTCAGCTAGATGGATATTAGGCCTGGTAAAACATGGTACTCGCCGTAAATCAAGAACACCAGATTTAAACAATAAAACTAAAGGCCCTTTCACACCGGACACGTAACGAAAAAGCGAAGCAGAAAAAGCGAATATTTTGTGTGCGAATAGTTCGCGTTAAAACCATTCACACCAGCGAGTTTGCGACGTTTCAGAGCTCCAACATTCCAAAACATTTGCGTGAAAGCTGAGAAACACAGACACATAATCATTCAGTGGAGACAAGCTTTTAATTTTCTTTAAAAGACAGAGAAGAAGGTTTTGGGTGCACTAATGGGGAGTATGCTAATCTTGTACAGGAGCTAAAACTTTATCATGGCCGGTTCCGCACTTACTTTCAAATGTCCGTGGGATAATTTGAGGAGCTCCTCCAGAAAGAGACGATAGCAGTGCATCTGACGACACACACACACACACACACACACACACACACACTCTCTTCAGGAACGGCTCGATCCGGAGCTGCTGTGTTTCCAGTTGAGGCACAATGTAAACATTTAAGTGCCACAGTCGTACTGACGGAAACACATTCACTTTCAATAGTCGCGGACGCAATTAGATTTAAAAAAAAAATAATCAATGTATTGATTATAAAATCGTAGTCTGTAGCCTATAGTGGGCAAACACAGCTGCATCTGTACATCTGTAAACACAACTACAGCTGTAATCTCATGAGAAATGCAATACCTGGCAAAGGTTAATGTTGATTGAATGGCTAGTGACATCAACTGTACATTTCGTCACCTTTGTTTCCTTGTATGTGATTGGTTTAAGCCTTTTCTGTCGCTGTGAGTGTTAAAAAAAATCAACATCGAAACGAAAAAAATAAACATTGTTTTCTCGGCACAGCACATTCGCGTTCGGTGTGAAAGCTCTCATTACACAAACAGCTGATCAAAAAATAAAACCATCGCGCGAATTATCAAAATCGCGTCCAGTGTGAAAGGACCTTAACTGTGTTGAGCTGGAGAACAATGATTAGTTGTCTTTCGATGAATGTCTCCAAACAGTTGCTCACCTGTCTAATATAAAACACAATATATTAAAGTGTCTTTGGTGTTTCTATGGTTTCTACAAAATAAAATTGGAAATCGAAGGTAACGCAGGTGTCATCATTGATAAAATTGGTTAAAATTGCTAATTTCTCTTGATTTAAACATTCTTGGAAACATTTGAGAGTAAGTACACAAGTCAACGAAATATATATTGTTCTTGTGGTTCTGGGATATTTAAATCCAAAAATCGTACATATTGTGCCTTTAAAGCTCATTGATTCACAAACAGCGAGAACTATTAACAGGGTTCCCACTCTTTCATGAACACCAGATTCAAGGACTTTTTCAAGCACCATTTATTTTATTTCAAGCACCTATCAGATTCATAACCCAGTATATGTAGCATCACGAAATACCTCTTAAAGTAGGCTACTTAAAGGAACACGCCGACTTTTTGGGACTTTAGCTTATTCACCGAGTTAGATAAGTCCATGCATACCATTCTCATCTCCGTGTCTGGTTGTGTCTCAACTCCAGCTAGCCTACTGCTCAATAAGTGACTAAATAACGCCAACATTTTCCTATTTACATGTTGTGATGTGTATAGTTACATCGTGTACTAAGACTGACGGAAAATGAGAAGTTGTGATTTTCTAGACCGATATGGCTAGGGACTATACTCTCATTCCTGCGTAATAATCAAGGAACTTTGAGCCGTACCACGAGTGCAGCGGCGCAATGATATTACACAACGTCTGAAAATAGTCCCCAGCGCTCTCTCTGTGACAGCAGGTTGTCGCGATGGTTATGTTGACAGAAGTTAGCCTATTTTCAGGTGCTGCGTAATATCATTGCTTCGCTGCACCCATGGTACGGCAGCAAAGTTCCTTGATTATTACGCAGGAATGAGAGTATAGTTCCCATATCGGCCTAGAAAATCGCAACTTTTCTTTTTTTTTTAAAGCAATTGTATGTACTGCTCTCCATCGGTTCAAGTTTTTTTTCCCGCTACCTCTCCACCCCCCGACCATAAGCAACTTTTCATTCGGTCTTTGATAGCACAAAGTAGGAAATTTTTTGAAATAACACCATTCTAAACAAAACATTTTTCAAATTTAACTCAAGCACTTTCAAGGACCTATATTTGTTTTCAAGTACTTTCCAGGCCTTGAATCCATGTGTCTGAAATTCAAGTTTTTTCAAGTACTTTCAAGAAGCGTGGGAACAATCTAAATGAATTATCAATACGTCTTTGCATCTTTTTTTATTTTTGTACATCCTTTACATTCTTTCTTTCAAAATCTGCCTCATGTTTCTCCTCAAGCTGTGTCCCTGTTATCACACTTCAAAATAGCTCTCTTCTCTGTTTTTCTCTCCTCCACTCTCTTTCTCTCTCTCTCTTTCTCTCTGTAATACTCCTCTTTTAAGTTTTCCCTCTCTCTGCGCCTCCACCCTTTGGCGGTCACATGGTAGAGGTCGACATTATTGCCCGAGTACGCGTCTCGGTACGTGGCTCGGTACACGGCCTCCCGGGCGACTGAAGCGGCCTCCTGTGCGCTCATCCCCCAGTGAACGCTGCCGTCCAGGATCGAGTACGCGTAGGGCGAGCCCGAGCCCACGGAGAACAGCTCCCCCTGCAGGCGCAGCCCGTCACTGCACACATAAACAACCCGAGGGCCACTTATTCTCGAACGAGCTTTACAAACTGCGGCAGCTAAGAAAGGCTGGGTTGCTGCTGCTGCTTGGCTACATGAATCGCTCGCTGTTATTTGAGTGGTTAGGGTATTTGCATATTTCTCATCATCTTTTTGGCCATCCCCATCCCATCCACACAGAGTGGCCGCGACGCACAGCTCAGTGCCTTTGAATGGATGCAGCATGTGGGACAGCAGCTTCGCGGCGCCCCCTGTGGACAGCCTGCGGCCATGTCGAAGCTGGTACAGCCTGAGCTCTCGAGCCAGGATGCGCTTCCAGAGCGCGCAATCAGCCGAGGTCCCGGATGTGGTGCCCACCAGGTGAGAGTGGATGGGTAAGACCTTTGGGGCGTTAGGACAGGCCACCTGCCCCGAGCAGCTGGAGCGCGTGTCGGCCGCGGCGATCACACCTCCCTGGAACGCGAAGCCGAGAGTTGTGGTACCATGAGAGAGAGTGAAGGGTAAAGGAACGGAGGGAGAGATGGAGTAGGGTGTGGGTGAAGGAAGAGCGATGGACGGCAATGAGGGGTGTAGATGGTCCATATTCAGTAGGTTTGTCGGCGCTGAACCGAGGCTAATTTGACCAAAGTCTATTGGGCTCTGTGTGAGGTATTCAGCTATCGGCATGTAAAACTCCAACGGACTCAAAGCGCCCCTCCAAGGCAGCCGGGTAGAGAAAGCGTCTCCGTGAACCCCCCCTCCGAGCAGATGAGTGGAGTCCTCCGGCATAGAGGACTGTGAGAGTGGAGCACTCCATTCAGGGAACAGAGGGGGGTTGTGCAAGCCGCATACATCTTGCAAAGCCATAAACTATTGTGTAGATAAACAATAAATTGTAACTCTGTCGATTATTACACTGTATGACATAAACTGCAAAAACATGTCATATATTTTCCAGGCACTTTAAATGTTCTTCAATATTGTCTCCTCAATAAATTGTAACTCTGTCGATTATTACACTGTATGACAAACTGCAAAAACATGTCATATATTTTCCAGGCACTTTAAATGTTCTTCAATATTGTCTCCTCAGTAAATTGTAACTCTGTCGATTATTACACTGTATGACATAAACTGCAAAAACATGTCATATATTTTCCAGGCACTTAAAATGTTCTTCAATATTGTCTCCTCATTTGTATTTTAACATTCCCAATGGTGGATTTTGGATCTGTTTGATGGTAAAGAGGTCCTGGTTTACTTCAGCATTGGATTCTCCTCAACGCTCTTGGTGTTTATATTATCTTCTTGTGGTGATGATAGGATGTCGAAGAGAATATCGATCCATTACCATTCATATCCAGAGTCTTATAGAAAAGCAAAAGCAATGAATGCCAGCATAAATGATCCAACTCTCAGTGCACAGCTCTAATGTCTGTTTTCAAAGTCTTACAGTACATCTGTAAAGGTCCAGAGGCCCCTTATATAAGCGCCATTCGTGATTGACTCAACCAGAAACGCATGAAAATGCCAAAGTAAGCCTTTCAACCCAAGCCTGACGACACCATTTCATTTTCAACCCAAGCCTGACGACACCATTTCATTTTCAAAGCATGTTTTGCTGTGCTGTGTACTCTGGAAACAGGATATTTGTGTATTATACATTTTCTTTATTTAATTGGGTAACACTTTAGTTAGTTAATAAGTTGTTTATTAGCATGCATATTATATTGGGTGTTTATTATATAAATCCCTTATTCTGCATGGCCATATTCTACATCTTGTATATAAACATCTTAACAACTAGCCTACCTTATTAACTATTTATAAGCAGTAATTGAGGCAAAAATCTTAGTTAATAGTAAATTAAAGGGTTCCCTTACGAGAGTACTCTCGTATTGCGTTTTGCTAAAACGCTATGGGGGAATTCCTTTCCTCGAGATATTGAAGCAAACATTTTTTATCCAAAAATACCATGTACACGCAGTGCAGCTGCACAACTCTCAGCAGGAAGCAGCTGCGTGCTGATTGGCTGTGCCGCTGCAACTGCAGCAACCTATGGCGAGACCGTGGGGCGGGACGGACCAATCAGGTCCTTCCAAATTCCCGCCACAAGGGGCAACAGAATTTGCATAGCCAAGGGTATATAAGACCCACTCTCGCAAGGTTAGTCAGATTAATTCTTCTTCAGCGACTTGCAATCGTTGAGCTCCGGATCGAAGCCCGCCGTCGACACGCACCCAGCGGAATTCCCTGCAGCCCTGAGGACGACGGATTCCAACCTGGTCTCCGCCTTCAGCCGCCTGCTGTTCCAGCTGAGCCATCCGGCGTTAAAATATCCTTTATACTATGTTTATGTGTGTTTATGATGTGTGCGTTGCTGCCAACGCCACTTCTAAGAGCTTCTAGCTCTCCACCTCTCTTCTCTCGTGCCCGCCGCGTGTTTACGCCGCGAACAGAGAACATTGGTCCTCCGCCGCTTCAAATAAAGCCGAGGACAGACGGAGCGCTCCTCTTCTCTCGTTCCGTCGCGCTGAAATGCGCCGCGGACAGAGAATGTGATACCCCCCGCCGCTCTATGGCGCCGTGGGCATACGGAGCTCTCCCTTTCTCTCGTTCCGTCGCGCTGAGAAGCGCCGCAGACGGAGAAGATTTTCCCCGCTGCACTGATGACGCCGCGGACATACAGAGTTTCAATCCTTCCTCTCTTATCCCCACCGCTCTAAAATGGCCGTGGACAGAGAAAGTTATATCCCTGCTGCGGACATACAGAACTCTCCCTTCCTCTCATTCCGTCGCACTGAAACGCGCCGCGGACCGAGAATGTTATATCCTCGCTGCGCTGATGACGCCGCGGACATATGGAGCTCTCCACGCGCCTCCCTCTCTCTCCTCCGCCGCTCTAAAATGGCCGTGGACAGAGAATGTTATTCCCGCCGTGCTAATGGCTCCGCGGGCATTCGGGGCTTTTTACTCGCTCCTTCTCTTACTCCGCCGCCCTGAAATGGCCGCTGACAGAGAATGTGATACTGCCGCCACGCGGATGGAAGATGTGCACTTCTACACACGAGTGAACTCAACATAAGCTCTCCTCACTCTTCCTTCTCTCTCGCCCCGCCGCCCTGATATGCCGCGGGCAGAGAATGCTAGAGGAGAGACATGCGAAATCAGGCTGCTGGATATACCGAGAACGCGCTTACGTCACAGCCGTTCTCGCTGCAGCGCGCGCTTGCTGCCAAAGGTAAACAGCCTTATATGGCAGCGCGCGCTCTCTGCACAGCGCGCGTTCGCTGACTAGAGCGCGTCATAACACGCGCTCTCCGTCTAGAGCATAACGATGTCATAAAATGGCTGCCTAGCTTGCGCCTTTTTTCCCTCAAATATCACTTCTCCCAGTTCCCCTATTCAGGCGGCTGGAGTGGTTCAACACTGTAGGTAATGTGTCCACTACATAGTGTGCACTCCTGCATAAGCACTGTTAATTCAGTGCCACAAAATCACTCAATAAACCTGATATTCTCCCAGTTCCCTTAGTTCAGGTGACTGGAGATGTAACATTGCAATAACTAGCCTGTGGCCAAACATGCTCAGTTGCACATTGACGCTGTTATGCGTTTACCTCTGTGAATTCGCTCGCTGGCATACGCCGCGAATACTCTAATGTAGTGGCGCCCATTATACAGTGCACGCCACCACACATTATTTACAATGAATCAGAGATTTTCTAGTGGCTAGGTAGACCCGCGCCCGCAGAGCACGCGCTATCCATTAGCCCTGCCGCTCACGTGCACGTGGACTAATCCGCAAGAATGCGTCCACTTTACAGTAACACTATCTAAACACAGTGTTACAAGTTCATCTGTAGGCAGGTGCCAACATCAAAGTTGTACCCCTACACTCAAGCACTTCCCTATGTTCCCCAGCTCCCTGCACTCAGGCGGCTGGAAACATTATTCCTACAATCGACGAGCCCGCAAACAAACGCGCTCGCCTGTACACATGCACCATTTCCCCGGCGACACAAAGCGTTCGCCGCTATTCTGCGTTCTCCGGCCCCCTGCACTCAGGCGGCTGGGAACACTATTTCCCTATTTACTATTTATGAGCCCGTGAGCAACGTGCTCTTCTGTACACAAACACAATCCACTTGGTAAGCGCCACTTCCAAGGCGACCCAATAAGGCGTGCGTCACCATTCAGTGCACGCCGCCTCTCACAGTGCTACTAGCACAATGCATCCGGGCTAACAGGTCCCTGTTATTCAGTGACCCGCCCCACAAATTAATTCAACCCTTGGCTTCGATAACAAGGTTACTCGCTACAGTTCGCTCACAGACCACCGTGCTTTCGCACGGTGGTAGAGACAGCAACTGTTAAAATATCAAACTGTTAAATTAAGGGAGCGGTGGAAACCGTGCACCCCTCACAGAGCGAGTCAGGCTTTTACAGTCGCTACTTCCTTGTGCCAAAAGAAGGGTGGTGGTCTCAGGCCATTCTAGATTTCAGACATCTGAACAAAGTCCTTATGAGGCGCCCGTTCAGAATGTTGAGAATGAAACAAATCCTTGCGCACATTCGCCCGGGTGATTGGGTTTTCACTGTGGATCTAAAGGATGCCTTTTTCCACATACAAATAGCCCCTCATTACAGGCCATTCTTGAGATTCGCCTTCGAGGGGAAAGTTTACCAATACAAGGTGCTACCTTTTTGGTCTATCTCTGACTCCCCGCACGAAGTGCATGGAAGCGGCGCTAACCCCGCTGAGGCTTCGGGGAATGAGAATTCTCAATTATCTCGACGACTGGCTCAGAATAGCTCAGTCAGAGATACATTTGTTAAACCACAGATCTTGGCTTCTCAACCATTTAGAATGCTTGGGCCTCAGAATCAACGTGGCAAAGAGTTTATTGTCTCCCACACAGAAAGTTTCGTTTCTGGGAACAGTATTGGACTCACTGCAGATGAGCGCGCGACTGACGTCACAGCACGCGCTCTCTGTTCAGAACCGAGCGGTTTCCCTCAGGTCCGGTGCACACATTCCTCTCAAACACTTTCAGAGGATGCTGGGTCTGATGGCCTCGGCGGCGCTAGTTCTCAGACTGGGTCTGTTGCACATGCGCCCCCTACAGCACTGGCTGAATCGCCGCGTTCCAGCTCACGCATGGCTCTCGGGCCGATTGCAAATCAAGGTAGACCACAGCTGTGTGTTGGCTCTGGCTTCTTGGAAAAATCCCGTCTGGTACCAGACGGGCGTGAGTTTGGGCACTGTTAGGAAGTGGAAAGTTATCTCGACAGATGCATCCAACCTAGGTTGGGGAGCCCTTCACGAGGGCAGGCCAGTCTCCGGTCTCTGGTCAGACTTGGAGAGGAGCCTTTACATAAACTGTCTAGAGATGAAAGCGGTCACGCTATCGCTAAGAGCTTTCCTTCCGTACATAAAGCACCACCATGTCCTGGTCCGAACGGACAGCAGGTCGGTGGTAGCCTATATAAATCGCCATGGCGGTCTGAAAATTATCGATCTGCACACAATGGCGTAAGAAGTCCTAATATGGGCAGAGCACAATACGCTGAGAGCGACTCATGTGCCAGGCATTCTGAATTTGGGTCCGGACATGCTGTCCAGGTGCAATTCAGACAATTGGGGCAGTTCTTGGAGAGGCAAAAGTGGATCTTTTTGCCTCACAAGACTATGCTCAATGCCGAATATAATTCTCCAAGCACAAGGATGCGTTCGGCCACGAATGGCCCAACCTTCTTCTTTATGCTTTTTCCCCAATCTCAATGTTACCTCAGGTCATAGAGAGGATTAGGGAGAGCAGATGCGCTGTGCTTTAATAGCCCCGCTTTGGAGAAATCAACCTTGGTTCTCACTACTGAGTCAGATGTCGGATACAGATTCGTGGCAGATCTGGCATCCCCGTCCCGATCGATGGGCGCTTCATGTCTGGCCCATCAGCGGGTACAAGAGAACCTCTCTGAAAATGTATTGAATACCATTACTGAAGCTAGAGCCCCCGCGACCAGGCGGCTCTATTCAGACAAATGGTCAGTCTTTTCGGACTGGTGTAAAGCGCGAAGTCTGACCCCACATGAAGAGCTTCTGGACGCGGGTCGTTCCCCCTCCACGCTCAAAATTATGTGGCTGCTATAGCAGCGTATCACGTTCAAGTGAACGGACTAACATTGTTCGCTTCCTTAAAGGGGCTAGAAGGCTTCACCCACCTCGCCCCCCTCTTCAGTCCCTATATGGGACTTGTTCAGTGTCTTGGATGCCATGAAGAGCTCTGCACTTGAGCCGCTGCATTCGGTGAGCTTAAGCTCCTGTCACTAAAGACCGCTTTTCTGCTGGCGATCGTCAGTTAAGCGAGTGGGTGATCTGCACGCGCTCTCTGTGAGCGCCTTCGTGTCTGGAATTGGGCCAAACGACTTCAAGTCGTCCTCAAACCAAGACATGGATATGTACCTAAGTGCTTTCAACTCCGTTCAGAGCACAGGTCATTTCACTCTCAGCACTTTCATCACCGATAGATGAAGAAGATGCTAATTTGCTCTGTCCTGTCAGAGCGCTGAGGATATACATAGAGCGTTCCGCTGCTTAGGGCCGAGGGTGCGCGGTTACAAAGCAGACCTTGTCACGATGGGTAGTAGATGCTATCTCACTGGCCTATGAGTCTAAAGATCTCATCTGCCCTTTAGGCATTAAAGCCCATTCTACTAGAGGCATGGCCTCTTCGTGGGCTTGGTCTACTGGCATTTCTCTGAATGATATCTGTGTGGCGGCAGGCTGGGCCTCCCCGTCCACTTTATCAGATTATAATTTAGATGTCCCGGCCTTATAGGCTGGGCTTCTTGCTGTGTACAGTTTTAACCCCTTATGGCTCGAAAAGTCTGGTCTGGGTTAAGTATTGTATAAGTCATAGCACATTCCTTATACGGCTTATACGGCCATTCATTATTCCTGGCCCGACTATGTCCGGTCTATACATTATATTACACGTATATCGTGTTCATTCTCATTAAGGGCTTGACTCAGGTCTGGCTCATTTTGGGACTTCCTGATATCATATTACGGGCCCACCTAGGTTGGCCTGGGTTTGGTGTCGTCGGCTTTAGAGCCGTTAACCAAGCACAGCGTTTTGCATTGGTCCCCCATAAGCGTTTTAGCAAATGCAATACGAGAGTACTCTCGTAAGGGAACGTTTCGGTTACTAACGTAACCTCGGTTCCCTAAGATGAGGGAACGAGTATTGCATTTGCTTGCCGTGCTTGCTCACTTGCTCAGGAGTCGCTTCAGTCGATTAACCTGACTAACCTTGCGAGAGTGGGTCTTATATACCCATGGCTATGCAAATTCTGTTGCCCCTTGTGGCGGGAATTTGGAAGGACCTGATTGGTCCGTCCCGCCCCACGGTCTCGCCATAGGTTGCTGCAGTTGCAGCGGCACAGCCAATCAGCACGCAGCTGCTTCCTGCTGAGAGTTGTGCAGCTGCACTGCGTGTACATGGTATTTTTGGATAAAAATTTGCTTCAATATCTTGAGTAAAGTAATTCCCCCATAGCGTTTTAGCAAAACGCAATACTCGTTCCCTCATCTTTGGGAACCGAGGTTACGTTAGTAACCGAAGCGTTAGTTTACTCAAAAATGAATAATTCACCCTCAGGCCATCCTAGGTGTATATGAATTTCTTCTTTCAGCCAAACACAATCTGAGTTATATTAAATATATATATCCTGGCTTTTCCACAGCTTTATAATGGCAGACGGTCCTGATTTTGAAGCCCAAAAAAGTGCATCCACCAATCATAAAAGTGCTCCACACTGCTCCGGGGGTTAATAAGGCCTTCTGAAGCGAAGCCATGCGTTTGTGTGAGAAAAATATCCATATTTATACCTTTATAAACTATAATCACTGTCTTCCAGTAACGGCCATACGTGAGTCTGGCGGAAGAGTGACCTCTGACCCGACGCATGATGTAGGAGTAGCGTAAGCTTAGGTGAGAGTAACGCCTCTCGCGGTTCAAATAAATAGTGCTGGGCAACAAACTCCTCTTCTCTTACATCAAAATCCTCCATCGTTTCTCTTTAAACATTCCTGTGACCAGTGACCGCTGAGACTCGACTAACGTACGGCCGTTACCCAGTTGCGCAAAAAATGTGGCGCATTGAGGGCGCCAAAGTGATGGTATGAAAACATTTTTTTTTTTTTTTTTGGTATTTTCTATATGTAGCTGCTGTTGTTCGTTTCTAAATAATTGCTGTAGGGTATTTCCTCAATATTATATAACATTTTAGAGGACTAACAGGCTAGAGTAGGCGCGCGAGTGGGCACGCCTGGCGCCGGTGGCAAGCCAAAGTGTTCAAATACGCTTGGGTGGGCGTCTGATTGCGCACTGACACGTCAAAAGCGTGCGATTTGACGGCAAAATGCGCGTGCGTCCTTGACGAGTGATTTGCCACAAAAACATGCGTTCTTATAAGGTGCGCTTTGGGGTCAAGGAAAACACGTGTTTCCGTTGCATGCAGGTTTTTATATCAAAGCGCACGTCCTCGACGCATGATTTGCTATTTAAAAAAACAAACGCGCGTTTTCCGTGACCCCAGAGCGCACGTTAAGAATGCCAAAATTGTTGCTGCATACCCCTCTGGCACTGGGACTGGCACTGAGTTTTTGTGCGCAAAAAAAAACCTAAATAACGACTTATATCATGATGACCGATTTCAAAACAAGGCATCATGAAGCTTCGAAGCGTTATGAATCAGTGAGTCGATTCAGCGGTTTGAATCGCCAAAGTCACGTGATTTCAGCAGTTTGACACGCGATCCGAATCATGATTCGACTCACTGATTCAAAACGCTTCGAAGCTTCATGATGCCTTGTTTTGAAATCGGTCATCATGATATAAGTCGTTATTTAGGGTTTTTTGCGCACAAAAACTATTCTCGTCACTTTATAAAGTTATTTTAGAACCACTGTAGTGAGATGGACTTTGTAACGACGTCTTTAGTACCTTTTATGGGTCTTGAGAGTGAACCGTGCATTGTGTCAATGGAGGCCTTCTGAGCGATCGGATTTCAACTAAAATATCTTCCTTTGTGTTCCTCCGAAGATGAACAGAGGTCTTACGGGTGTCGAACGACATGAGGGTAAGTAATTAATGACAGAATTTTCATTTTTGGGTGAACTAACCCTTTAACCCCGTATGCAGTACTTTTATTATGGATGGATGCAGTTTTTTAGGCTCCAAAATCTCAGGTATCACTCCCATAAAGCTTTGGAAGAGCCAGGATATATTTAAATATATATATATATAACTGATTGTGTTTGGCTGAAAGAAAAAATTCATATACACCTAGGATGGCTTGAGGAGGGTGAGTAAATCATGGGAATTAACCCTTTAATAGTGAGAATTGGACCCTATCTAAAGTGTGACCTTTATTTATTTACAGAGGTTCTTTATCGGAAATGAAAATGGTTCATATAACATTTCGTTTGACCTCCTGGGATATGGACGAACACCACTTTCATGATAAGGTTAACTTAAGCCTTTCTCTTAAAAGTGAAAACAGTGCCATCATCAGCTCTCTGAACTGCAGTAGCGTTCTTCAGTCGCGTCGCTGGCATTGCCGATGAGGCGCGTCCACGCGTAATGAGTGTGCCCGGGCGTATACAGTGACACACACACACACACACACACACACACACACACACACACACCTGTCATGCTCACACACGGAAGAGCGCGATACTCAATGAAACATGTCGCGACAGTAAACAGCTGAAGTTTTAGCGTCATAGCGTTCAACACATCGCGCGTCGCGTTAGATAGCCTAGTGAAGATGAGAGTTGTGTTGAGTTTCATCTGCACAGCTCTTCTGCTCTCAACGGTAAGACACTCAACTTTATTTTCACTTCTATGCAACTTCCATAGTTGCGAGTTTCACTTTAATATTTAAAAAATATTTTACTTTAATATCATTAATCATTTACATGTCTGTTTTTGCCTGTTATTGTTGTTATCTAAAGAAAGAAGTGATTTATTTGTATTTGTATGTTAAGCTGAAGTACCACGTTCTTACCATATTTTGACGTGGCACCATAATAACAAATATGTACCATGGTAGATTTATAAGTAGGCTATCTGAAGTTACTTGGAGTGTAAATACTATTGTGATCCAGTACATAGACAAACTATTATATTTTGCTTAAAGATAATGACCCCTGTTACTTGGCCTACTATGAGTTCCCCCCATTGTGACATTAAGCACATATTCCCCATTATCAGTACTGTGCTGTGGGAAAATATCATTGCTATAATGCTACAACATAACAACAACAAAAAATGGATACGTTGATTAACTAAATAAAGGTTCTTTATTGGCATCGATGATACCATGAAGAACCATTAACATCCATGGAATCTTTTAATTCCACAAAGGGTCCTTTATAGTGAAAAAAAAAACATTTATTTAGATTATTAAAATGTTCTTCACATTAAAAATTGGTCACTGTTGACCAAAAATGTTTTTTCTATGGCCTTTTGGAACCTTTATGAGTGTATATTCTATGCTTAATTAATCAAATACTAGATAAAATATCACAATACAAAAAGAAAGAGAAAGAAAGAAAGAAAGGATCTTATAGCATTTTCTTTATGCAAATGTATTAATTTGTTTGTTTGTGAGTAAAATATGATCCTGACATTTCAGCCAACTACAATGCCCGGCCAAAAAAAAGAAGTCGCTGCTTGGATTTAAATAGGCAAATGCTTAAGGGTCAATGATCGGATCATTATTGCAGTGATTTTTACATTTCTAGCATGTGATATGTTTGGCTACAGTTCTTCTAACCCCAATTGACGGAGTGTGTAGTATATTTAATTTCTTAAACAATCATGCATGAAGACACATCATGACCATATGTCAATGTCAAGACTCTTCAGCTCAAACTGTGAAAGAATGAAGAATAATTTTCACACATGAATCGGCTCCAAACATTGATGCACCTTCAATCATTTCCATCAAGAGGTGCATCAATGCTAAGTGCCAATTCATGTGTGAAAATGATTCTTCATCCTTTCATTGTCAAATATGTGATCTGGATTGTTATTTGGGTCTTATTTGTTTGCCTAAATGTATAAAATTAATCTAATTTGTCATACTGGAGATGTGAAGTGTGGGTCAATCTGTCTCTCTGAAGGTTTGGTGTGAGTCTCCTGACACTGATAGGACTCTTCGTGGAGACTTTGTACAGTTTGGAGAAGCTCCTGACAGAGTAATGGACAAATGCAGTGTGCAGGTCCAGTATAACTGCTCTGCCGCCTGCCGAATCGCTGTCGAAATTGTTATTTCCACCCCAACAAGGACAGGAGTCATAGTCTACAGAAGGACCTGGACTAACCATAAGAGGTTTGGAAAACCCCGATCCAGAAAGGTTCCTCTGGTGTTTCCTCCAGCTGTGCTGTACCAGAGAGACTTTTCTGTCAGGCGACCGCTGGAGGCGCGTGATGTGGTGCTGAGGGCCTGGCTGCTTCATCACGATGAAGAGGAACCTAGTGGCAACCATGACGGATATGACCGATCCCTTGTTAGAACATCTACGCTTTTGAGGACACTACCAACATCTCAACGTCCGGCATGTCCACAGACAAGATCGGTCTCATGGGGTGCGTGGCTGATGTGGCAGCTGAGCAAAGATACTGTGAGAAAATGTCCACAAGAGTCAGGTGGGAACCTAACTGACCAATCAGAATGCCTGGAAATTTAAATAAAGAAATGTTAATAAATAATGTTATGATTTACCCTTGCCCTCATGTCTTTCCAAACCCATATGGTGTAGCATTTTTTTTCCCATGGAACACAAAAAGTCATAATTCACTGAACATTTTAGGTATCACTTTAGAATACTGTTCTGTCTTTAATAACTAGAAAGGAACAAACGAGTAATATTCTAAACATTCTTGTAATTAACAAGAAACTAATTAACAAATTATTAAGTTATAGCGCTCAATTGAATGTGGTAGTTCACTATTAGCTAATCAGTAACTACTATTTTTTTCATACCTCCCAGAGACTGCTAATAACTATACAGGTTCATAATTGATATGGATAATGCATACTGTATATTTCATTCTAAAATGAAGATCATGGTTACCCACTAGTAATGACTAAGGTCAAGCTTTTGAGTTTTTCTGGATAGTAATTTCTTCAGGTGGATTTGGTAACACTTGAGTCAATTAAATTAGGTCTTTTCCCCAATCAAGTCTGAACACAGACTTTATTATAGAGTTTCAGGCGACTGGGTCACTCTGAACTGTCATTATGTCACTTGTGTTCCACTGGGGGGAAAAAAAGACATGATGGTGAGAAAAAAAAGAGAGAACTAGTTTAGGTTGTTTTGAAGATACTGTGCTGTCATTATTTACTAGGTGCATCAATAGCAGATTATACTCTTAAATTCTGTCGAATCATTTATCTGTTCATTCATGCCTTTCCAGACACTGTGGATATCCTTACTTTTCCATTTGCGAGTACTGGTGAGAGGTTTGGGATGATACACACATTCTCGCCCTTCAAAAACAGAGATCTAGAAAGGAGACGCACCCTCGCTCTCAAACAGCCAAGGTCAGACTTGCTTTCAAGAGGCTTCATTAAAATGTCTCACTACTTCTTGTTAACAAAAGCAATGCCCCAACCACCCAGAAAACTCTACCAATGCCCTAGCGATAACTCAGAACATCGTAGCAATACCCTAGAAACGTCTTTGTGTACACTGTCTATAGCAACACCATAGCCACTAGAAAACACCCTAGCAATGGCCTAGAGACCACCCAGAAAAGCCTCGCAATACCCTAGTCACCACTTAGAATACCTTAGCAACACCCTAGAAACGTCTTTGCATACAGTCTATAGCACCACCACAGCCACTACTCATAACACCATAGCAAAGACCCTAGCAATGTCCTAGAGACCATCCAGAATAGTCTAGAAACACCCTAGTCACAACTTAGAATACCTTAGCAACACCCTAGAAACGTCTTTGCATACACTGTCTGTATCACCACCATAGCCACTACTCAAAACACCATAGCAAACACCCTAGCAATGGCTTAGAGACCACCCAAAACAGCCTAGCAACACCCTAGTCATTACTTAGAATACCTTAGCAACAACCTAGAAACGTCTTTGCGTACAGTCTATAGCACCACCATAGCCACTACTCATAACACCATAGCAAACACCCTAGCAATGCCCTAGAGACCATCCAGAACAGTCTAGAAACACCCTAGTCACAACTTAGAATACCTTAGCAACACCCTAGAAACGTCTTTGCATACACTGTCTGTATCACCACCATAGCCACTACTCAAAACTCCATAGCAAACACCCTAGCAATGGCTTAGAGACCACCCAAAACAGCCTAGCAACACCCTAGTCATTACTTAGAATACCTTAGCAACAACCTAGAAACGTCTTTGCGTACACTGTCTATAGCACCACCATAGCCACTACTCATAACACCATAGCAAACACCCTAGCAATGTCCTAGAGACCATCCAGAACAGTCTAGAAACACCCTAGTCACAACTTAGAATACCTTAGCAACACCCTAGAAACGTCTTTGCATACACTGTCTGTATCACCACCATAGCCACTACTCAAAACACCATAGCAAACACCCTAGCAATGGCTTAGAAACCACCCAAAACAGCCTAGCAACACCCTAGTCATTACTTAGAATACCTTAGCAACAACCTAGAAACGTCTTTGCGTACACTGTCTATAGCACCACCATAGCCACTACTCATAACACCATAGCAAACACCCTAGCAATGTCCTAGAGACCATCCAGAACAGTCTAGAAACACCCTAGTCACAACTTAGAATACCTTAGCAACACCCTAGAAACGTCTTTGCATAAACTGTCTATATCACCACCATAGCCACTACTCATAACACCATAGCAAACACCCTAGCAATGGCCTATAGAGACCACCCAAAAACAGCCTAGCAATACCTGAGTCATCACTTAGAATACCTTAGCAATAACCTAGAAACGTCTTTGCGTACACTGTCTATAGCACCACCATAGCCACTACTCATAACACCATAGCAAACACCCTAGCAATGCCCTAGAGACCACCCAGAACAGCCTAGCAACACCCTAGTCACAACCTACAATACCTTAGCAACACCCTAGAAACGTATTTGCATACACTGTCTATATCACCACCATAGCCACTACTCAAAACACCATAGCAAACACCCTAGCAATGGCCTAGAGACCACCCAAAACAGCCTAGCAACACCCTAGTCATCACTTAGAATACCTTAGCAACACCCTAGAAACGTCTTTGCGTACACTGTCTATAGCACCACCAAAGCTACTACTCGTAACACCCTAGCAATGCCCTAGAGACCACCCAGGACAGCCTAGTAACCACTTAGAATACCTTAGCAACACCCTAGAAACACTGTCTATAGCATCACCATAGCCACTACGCATAACACCTTATCAAACACCATAGCAATGGTCTAGAGACCACCCAGAACAGCCTAGCAACACCCTAGTCACAACCTACAATACCTTAGCAACACCCTAGAAACGTATTTGCATACACTGTCTATATCACCACCATAGCCACTACTCAAAACACCATAGCAAACACCCTAGCAATGGCATAGAGACCACCCAAAACAGCCTAGCAACACCCTAGTCATCACTTAGAATACCTTAGCAACACCCTAGAAACGTCTTTGCGTGCACTGTCTATAGTACCACCATTGCCACTACTCGTAACACCCTAGCAATGCCCTAGAGACCACCCTGGACAGCCTAGTAACCACTTAGAATACCTTAGCAACACCCTAGAAACACTGTCTATAGCATCACCATAGCCACTACGCATAACACCTTATCAAACACCATAGCAATGGTCTAGAGACCACCCAGAGCAGCCGAGCAACACCATAGTCACCACTCAGAGTACTTTAGAAACACCCTAGCAATTTCATAGAAACAACTTGGAGGACCTTATTAAGAACCTGGCAACACCCCTACAATCACCCCACATTATTTTACCAACAACATAGCAATGCCCTACAAAGCACTAAGAAAACAATAGCAACCACTTAGCAACACCCCAGTTATCACTCAGAACACATTAGCAACACCATAACAATGTTCTTAAAACTACCCAGAGCACCTTAACAACAACCTGGCAACACCCTATCAACCGCAATGCCTAGCAACGCCCCAAAGAAACCACTCAGAATACCTTAATATTGGATTTTATTGGTTTTGTTTCCACAGAAATGTAAAATTCCAGTTGTATTGCTTTAGATTTAGTATGCGATAACATATCTAATCTTATTTGTGCTCAACATAAGCACTTCATATGTGCTGGCTCAGCTGTTGATATGATAATGGTATTCCTGTAATGCTTGGAATGTTTTAGAATTTGTATAGGGTGATGGTACTGTATTTTTAAAACTCGCATCCTCTCCTCTCTGCAGTGTGACTCTGTCATTGTGGCTCTACTTGCTGAGCTGGTGCGGCCAGTCGGTGTGTGGGATAGTCAAACATGTTAATGAACACAGGAAATATGGAAGCCCGCTCATTATGCTGTCTGACGCAGGTAAGCCAGTCAGTGTGCATTCCATCATGTGAACTATACCGTACATCGGACTGTACTATATATTATATTTCCATATACACGTTAAATGTGATGTGTCAGTATGTCTTGGCCCTCAGGTAATATAGTGCTGCAGGTGCAAACGGTGACTGGAGAAGAACAGGCATTTACAGCACACACAGAGTTACCCCTCCATTCCTGGATCCGTCTGGACATCTTCTTTCAGGCGTCAAAGGTACATCAATCATATTCATATATGCATTGAGTCATTGTGACACTGAATACATACAGAATTACTTCTGATGAAAAATCATTCAGGTGTGAATGTATTAGAAAGTGAACTCTTGTACGTTTTTTCATTTGTCAGGCAAGACTCACAATCACAAAGGTCTTCCCTGCAGGACAGACTTCGGAGTCCACTCATTTTTTTGAGTAAGTCACAATGTCTCATCTACACTGAAAATTATGTATAATGTTTATTATAATAACCATCAAAGGTTAGAAACGGTAAGCATTTTTAAAAGTAAAAACATATATAAAATAATATTAATGTAGCCAAGAAGAAAAAAATGCATCAAATATTAAGATATTGTCCCCAAAGAATTCACATCATACCTAGTAATTAATATGACAGTATTATAGTAATATGACTTTTTAAAGACCAACATTTACTGTTTTTTACAGCCATTTTATAATGGAGTTCATGTCTAGTAAAATACAGTAATTCTTAATTTTTTTTCAGTTTTCGTCAGCCAGTTAAATTCATTGACACGTCAGGATATTTTGTGTTTGGTGGATGCAAATACATGAAGGGATTTCATGGCTATTTTGGACCAATCAGATACTATCGTTTAGGCTCAGAAAAGGTGAGTCCAACTCTCTTATCAATGGATAAATGCATATGACAAAATCTAATTATTATGTCAATATTAAAGGTCCTGTTCTTCGTGATCCCATTTTTCAAACTTTAGTTAGTGTGTAATGTTGCTGTTAGAGCATAAATAATACCTGTAAAATTATAAAGCTCAAAGTTCAATGCCAAGCGAGATATTTTATTTAACAGAAGTTCCCTTTCAAAGCCTACAGCGAACGGCCGGTTTGGACTACATCCTGGTACTTCCTGCTTTAATTACGTCAGTAGAGCAGTTTGTTGACTAACCTCCGCCCACAAGAATACGCGAAAAAGGGGGCGTGGTCTTGTTGCTCCCTCGTGGAGAAGAGGAAATGTTGCGTTCGGCTCGGTTCGGTTCGGTTGCGTTTGTCGCCATGTCGTTCAGACGCTGTAATTTTCATCCCGGAGTCAAATCACCTTAGTTTGGCCTTCAGCGGCTGTAGTTTGAGCGCGTTCATCTCCCCGTTATGGTAAGAGGTGTGACCTTTCCGGGCAACGTGCGCTAAGCTGCTGTCGAATCACAACACGGAAACCGCTGGCACAATCAGAACTCGTTACATATTTCTGAAGGAGGGACTTCATAGAACAGGGAAATCTTTCAAGCCGTTTTGAGGACAGTGAAAGCAGCAGTATACAGATAAGTAAATTGTGTGCAAAATACTGTGTTTTTTTACACATGAAACATGAACACATGTTATATTGCACACTGTAAACACAATCAAAGCTTAACAAAAACACGAAATACGGGACCTTTAATCACATGATACAGCATGCGGTCAGACATTCTTATGCCGTATTACCTTGTATCGTTTCTATTCAAGGTGAAAAACCCCCTGTCCCCTGCTAGGACGCTAGAAGGGCTGGATAGATTCCACAGACACTGTGAGGAAATGCAACAGGTTACTGAGCACTATCTGGAGGCATTGAGACAGAACCGAGACATCTCTAGAGGTCAGTTAAAATCAGTGTTGGGGGTAACGCATTACGACAAGTTACGCAATAAGATTACTTTATCAAGTGACGAGTAAAGTCATGCATTACTTTGACATTTACAACCAAATATCTGAGTTACTTTTTCAAATAAGTAACGCAAGTTACTTTGTTTTCACATTTATTGACTCACACCTCTCCTTTCCGCCTGTTAAAGGCGTCCTATTATGCTTTTTCACTTTTTCAACTTTAGTTAGTGTGTAATGTTGCTGTTTGAACATAAAAAGGATCTGCACAGCTCAAAGTCCAGATGTTTTATGTAACAGAATCCTTTTTCCAAGAGCTACAATGAACAGCTCGTTTGGACTACGACATTTTTTTTCGTGGATCCTGTGAAGTACCAGTGTTACTCATTTAAATAATCCCCACACACAGAATACGCAAAAGAAAGGAACGAGGCATGTTTGAGCTGCATTAAAGAAGAGTGTTGTGTCAAAAAGAGACGCAGTTTTTTCCACAACGTTTCCAAAACTCATTTGTTTGACCTTCCTATTGCTGGTGAACTTGGGGCCAGATCTACTAACAGTTTGCGCCAGTGCAAACCCTCTTTTTGCCATTCACCTTCATTCAACTTAACGCAGAAAACTTTGATTTCTATGAAGAGGTCTAATTACAGTGAGGAAAATAAGTATTTGAACACCCTGCTATTTTGCAAGTTCTCCCACTTAGAAATCATGGAGGGGTCTGAAATTGTCATCGGAGGTGCATGTCTACTGTGAGAGACATAATCTTAAAAAAACATCCAGAAATCACAATGTATGATTTTTTAACTATTTATTTGTATGATATAGCTGCAAATAAGTATTTGAACACCTGAGAAAATCAATGTTAATATTTGGTACAGTAGCCTTTGTTTGCAATTACAGAGGTCAAACGTTTCCTGTAGTTTTTCACCAGGTTTGCACTGCAGGAGGGATTTTGGCCCACTCCTCCACACAGATCTTCTCTAGATCAGTCAGGTTTCTGGCCTGTCGCTGAGAAACACGGAGTTTGAGCTCCCTCCAAAGATTCTCTATTGGGTTTAGGTCTGGAGACTGGCTAGGCCACGCCAGAACCTTGATATGCTTCTTACAGAGCCACTTCTTGATTATCCTGGCTGTGTGCTTCGGGTCATTGTCATGTTGGAGGCCCAGCCTCGACCCATCTTCAATTCTCTAACTGAAGGAAGGAGGTTGTTCCCCAAAATCTCGCAATACATGGCCCCGGTCATCCTCTCCTTAATACAGTGCAGTCGCCCTGTCCCATGTGCAGAAAAACACCCCCAAAGCATGATGCTACCACCCCCATGCTTCACAGTAGGGATGGTGTTCTTGGGATGGTACTCATCATTCTTCTTCCTCCAAACACGTTTAGTGGAATTGTGACCAAAAAGTTCTATTTTGGTCTCATCTGACCACATGACTTTCTCCCATGACACACCTTTCTTAGGATCATTGAGACCCCACGAGGTGAGATCTTGCATGGAGCCCCAGTCCGAGGGAGACTGACAGTCATGTTTAGCTTCTTCCATTTTCTAATGATTGCTCCAACAGTGGACCTTTTTTCACCAAGCTGCTTGGCAATTTCCCCGTAGCCCTTTCCAGCCTTGTGGAGGTGTACAATTTTGTCTCTAGTGTCTTTGGACAGCTCTTTGGTCTTGGCCATGTTAGTAGTTGGATTCTTACTGATTGAATGGGGTGGACAGGTGTCTTTATGCAGCTAACGACCTCAAACAGGTGCATCTAATTTAGGATAATAAATGGAGTGGAGGTGGACATTTTAAAGGCAGACTAACAGGTCTTTGAGAGTCAGAATTCTGGCTGATAGACAGGTGTTCAAATACTTATTTGCAGCTGTATCATACAAATAAATAGTTAAAAAATCATACATTGTGATTTCTGGATTTTTTTTTTAGATTATGTCTCTCACAGTGGACATGCACCTACGATGACAATTTCAGACCCCTCCATGATTTCTAAGTGGGAGAACTTGCAAAATAGCAGGGCGTTGAAATACTTATTTTCCTCACTGTATACGTTTTGCGGAGAGAGGCACTTTAATAATGTAATAATTATCTCCAATGGCGGAGGTGGCGTAGATGCAGTGGTTACAGTCTCCAGTGCAGGGTGTGCAGGTTTCAGGAGGGATACATGGAAGGAAGGAGAGATATGATAATCAGCAGGAAGCTCTAGTCTATAGGTCACCAGGTTGATTTGTCTAGGAAACCACTGGAATTAGGGAGCTCGGTGATAAAGTCTATTGCTAGGTTTGACCATGGTCGTTGAGGGATGGGCAGAGGTTCCAGTAGCCCTGCAGGGAGTTGACAGGGAGTTCTAACTTGTGCACAGCCGTGGCAGGCATTAACATAAGTAGTCACATACTTGGAAGAAGAGTGAGCGACCAGAAAGAGTTATATACCAGCATTGCCATTCTTTGAATTCCTGGGTGACCAGAGCCTAGGGAATTGTGTACCCACTGCAAGACCCACTGTCTTAGATTTTGGGGTACTTACTTCCTATTGGAAGGACATTCTGATGGTGGTGGTTAATCTTGTTGTCCACGATGGATCTCATCCATAATGTCCCAAACGGATGGGTGCAATGATGACTGACTGTGGCAGAATGGGTTCTGAACGAGGTGAGGAATGAACTGGATCATGTCTTCATAACAGGGCATCTGCATTGCCATTCTTGTTGCCTGGATGATAAGTAACAGAGAAATTGAATCGGGTGAAGAAGAGTGCCCACCTGGCCTGTCGTGGATTCATTCTTTTGGCTTTTTAATACATTCCAAATTCTTGTGGTTAGGGATGACTTGAACTGGGTACCTGGATCCTAGTCGTTGGCTTAACGTCTGATGCATATGGCACACTTATCTGGAAACACTTCAGGAAGTTTTGACACTTCAGGAGTTTTGAAGTCGTCATTTGATTGGTGGAATTCTACAGGATGTCTGCGAAATGTGTGTGTTGCATTCTTTAACGGTCCACTTGAAAACAAATGCTACGACTCCAAACTCCCTCGTGGAAGAAGAACGCCCTCTTGTTTACAACTGTGACAATGGGCGCTTACCAATGGGATCAACTAAACGCTGGATTTTCAAAAGTATGTGAAGTTTGCGGCTCCATTGTTGCAGTAAACATGCACATCGTTCTTGAATGAATCAATTCGAAATGCACGCCGGTCCGTTATTGCAGGGACATCAATATTTTCATGCCCCTCAACATGATGCGGAACAAAACGAACTGTGATTGTTTGTGTTACATGTCAGTCAAACGTCCTCTTTGGGCGGTCCCTGACCAATGAAATCTGCAATGGAGTCCAGACCTTCTGCTGTGACTCTGAAGGTCTGGCTACGCATGACTACCTGGATCCCTCCAACCAGTGCCTCCACTCCTCTAGGGCAGATTTGATGGCCAGCAGTTCCTTGTTTCCAACATCATAATTAATTTCTGCAGGGGTGAGTTTTCTAGAGAAAAAGGCACATGGGCGTGGTTTACCTGGAGAACCATGGCGCTAGGAGCGTACAGCTCCGATGCCACAGTCTGAAGCCTCCACTTCCACTATGAAGGGGTGGTCTGGATCTGGGTGTTTCAAGATGGGAGAGGTGGTAAAACTAGAGTCTTTTAAAAGCATCTTGTGCATTCTCAGGCCAAGTCAACTTCTTAGGGTTTCCTCTGAGTAATGCAGAGATAGGGGCTGCAACGGTGCTGTAGTCGCCTATAAAAGTTTGCAAATCCAAGAAACCGTTGTAGTTCCTTGATGGTTGTGGGGGCTGGCCACTTAATGACTGCCTTGATTTTGGATTTTGATTTTGTTTGCCTGACGAAGACCCTTTTGGGTTGGAACGTTGCATGTTTTAACAAATCTTTGGGAGCAGTATTAACAGTGTGCAGATTTTTGTTTACTTTGCCTTGATTTTGGACTCATCCATCTCGACTCCTTTGGAACTGATATTATATCCTAAGAAGGCTATGGTGGTGGTGTAAAACACACACTTTTCTGCTTTCACATATAACTGATGGTGGAGTAGACGGTTGAGCACGGTCTTGAGTTGTTGAATGTGCTCATCCATGGTCTTAGAGTGGTCTAAGACCTTGGGAAGTTCTCTGAAAATTTAATTGACAAATAACTGAATAACTGAAGGTGCATTGGCAAGGCTATAGGGGATGACCAAATACTCATAGTGCCTCTTAGTGGGAATGAATACAGTCTTTCCACTCATCCCCTTCTTTGATACGGACCAAGTTGTAGGCACTTCTGAGATCCAGCTTAGTTTGGGACTAATGGCAGGGGATAGCGGTATTTAACTGTGATGGCATTCAGACCCCTGTAGTCTATACATGGCCGCAGTCCACCAATTTCCTGTCCACAAAGGTGACGGATAAAGCCTTATGCTAGTGTCTCCTCGATGTAATCCTTCATAGCCTTGCCCTCTAATGATAAATAAGGTTTGATGCCGCTCCTGAATCCACTAGCGCTGTAACACATGATTGGTTATCTTCAGTTAAAATGGCCACAGGAAGAGTAACATTTTGACTGGAAACTGAATCGAATGTGATGCTCACATTCTGTGATTTAGCTGAGGCTCTTGCCTTATTAGTGCATGTGTTACAATGGTGTCCATATTGGCCACAGTAGAAGCATTACCCCTCGTCTCATCTGCGCTGGCGTTCCTCCTCGAGCACCCTTGTATGCCCAATTTGGTTAATCAGATTCGGCTGACGATGTGACAGGCAGTTGCAGAGAAATTCTTGAATGCACTGGATCACGGCTGATTGTGCATTAGATTGTAAGATTTTAATGGTCAAGGTAATGTACTCAGACAAAGATTAATCCTTGCATGCCAGCTCGGCTTGCAGAGTGGGATTTAAACCTTCACAGAATACTGATTTGAGAGCAACATTATTCCAACCGCTCTGTGCTGGACGAAATTGTACTGCATAATCAGCTGCACATAATTTCCCCTGGCGTAGATGTAATAACTGCACACAAATGTATCTTCCCCCTGCAGGGTTTTCTAAAACTTCCTTAATCTGTTGCGAGAAATATGTGAAGGACTTGCGGATTTATTCATCATTATCCTAAACTGCCGTGGCCCACTCTAATATGCTTTACTGGAAGCTCATTATAAAAGCATATTTAACTGTTTCTTGATTAAAGGAGTTGGGTTGGTGAGTGAAATATATTGAACATCGCCTTGCCAACTTTTCTTGCAGTGTCAGTCTTACCGCCTCAGGGAGTGAGGAAGGCATCGACTGGATATAGCGTGTCAGATGTCCATTAGCAGCTCGAAGATTCTCAAATTCCTGTAGTGTCCCACTTTGACAAGCGATCCTGGCTCTGAGCTGATTGTAAACAGATTACAATCCATGTTGAAAAGGTTCTGTATTGTCAAAGACAATCCAAGTCAAACAATCCAAGACGACAGGCAATAGACGTAATCAAAGTCCAGGCAAGGTTTAAAACACAGCAGGGCAGGCCGACAGCAAACAAAATTCAAACGATCAAGAAAAAGGAAATCCAACAAACAAGCAAAGGGGTCAAAACACTAGCATCAGACAATGGCAAGGAAAACGCTTGGTAAGGTAGATAAACTGGCAATACTTTGCAATGTGTTTTTCTTCTTCTTGTTTATTTTCTTTTTGGCAAACCAGCTTTAGGCTCATAACCGCCACCAACTGAACTGGAGTGCGGAAGGACTACTCTTACTAAATTAGAAGAACAGAAAAACAAACAAACAAAAAAATTATTATACTATTTTCTCAAATATTATCTTGTTTTTGCAGTGTGTTCAGTGAAGCACATGGCTTATAAAGCTACAAACAGGAAGTGACATTAAAACTCAATTGACGGCTCCCTCTGGTGGAGGGATGAACAACCATTTCAAACTTGCTATATCATGATCAGTCATGTGATATTCAAGTTGGTATCAATGACTTTAAAAGCACTCAACACCAGTTTGAATGAAATTAAGAGTTTGGGTTCTTCAAAAGTGAACAGCAGATGACCAAATGATAACACATTTTTCTTTTTGGGTGAAAAGTTTCTAAAGACTTTGTGTTTTTGGTTATCAGATGTTTGTGAGTCTTATTATGGAGACCTTAAGAGGAAGTTTGGTCATAAGGAATGCACACAAACTTGGTCGTGGGACCAGCAAAGAAGATTCAACATGGCCCTGAGGCTTATAGAAGACGACCAAGACTTCATAACAGGTAGCAGGGGTTCAACACTGTACGTTGTAATGCGAACTCCCTATGGTTCTTGGTAGAGAGTCTCTTTGTCTGTTCCTCAGGTCTGGAGAGCAGTGGCAGACATTTGCTGCATCTAAGCCAAGTGATTTTCCAGGATGCGGTGAAGACAATAAGAAAACTGGAGGAATCTGACGGCAGCCTGGATCTCATGTCAACTCTCATTGAGCAGCTCCAGGTGTCGTCCTGCTGGGGTCACCATCGCTCCTCTCTCCTGCTCGCTACCCTGCATCTGGCTGGTCTGGGCGTCCCTGTGGACCTGGAGCAGGTGGGAATGAGAACACCTGAGCATTATAAAAGAGCAATGCTATGGAAATGTAATTCATCTTAAAGTAGGGGTAAAACGACTTCATCTATGTGATTAAAGTCGAGTCGACTAGTCGCTGATGAACCTCGAGCTTAGACTTGAGCTTGGATTGTCTTGTGCACAGCTCTGGTAAATGACACAGCGCTGCCCACAAGGCTTTTGCGCCTACATAACAGCTTTTTTTTTTTATCAGGGGTTGTTATATTTTTCTCTTTGGGTCGTTATATTTCTTGTATATATATGAAACCTGAAAGGGTTCTGTCAGGCGCTTCATATATAGAACCTTTAATGCTGCGTTCACACCAAACGGGAATAGAGCGTCAAAATCGCGTCTACCGCGTCTAGTTTCACACGCGAACATTTTGAATGCATTCGCGCGTCCGCGGCGAATTGGACGCGCGTAGAAATCGAGCGCCGGAAGTGAAATTGCGCGCGTTCAAGGCACTTCAGGAGAAATATGCCATAAAACACAACTCTGCCTCTTTTCATTTTCATTAAAAATATATATTAAGCATTAATAGCCACACAAATGTGGTCCAGGCAACTCCTACATTATCTTCACTGCATGTGTATTTAAATATCCTTTAAAAATAAATTTATGAAACTTCTCTTTGCCCTCAGTCAAAACGATTTGGCAGACAACAAATTATAGATTCATGAGAGCAAAGCTCGGCCGTTAGATCCACACAAGACAAACCACTACAGGACATCAGAGCCAGTGGCAGACGCCAGAAGGACTAGCCGAGGAAAGGCTGCTCTCGCCGGGTTAATGAGCGCTGAGCGCCGTTGATCGCCTGGATGTCACAACTCCAAAAACACAAGATTATTTTTTTAAATAAGCAGTCTCTTTATAAATAAACCACAGATTTGAGCTTTAAACAACCACATTCTCACCTGAAAAATTCTTAAAACTACACTTTGTGACACAATAGTAGTATTTTTAAATTATGCAGGGTTTCTCATCACGTCACTTTACCACGTGACAGCAGCAAGCAGGCTCCTGATTGGTTAATGCGGCGCGAATTGACGCCAAAGTTCAAATTTTTAACTCGCCGTAAGACGCGGATTCGCTTCAAACGCGTGAATGCACAAAAGCACCACTCCCGTGTAACGCGCGTATCGCGCAAGACGCTCAATTCGCGTCCAATTCGCGCGAACTGAACCCGCGAATGAGGCGGATTCGCGTCCTTCACGCCGCGCGAAACGCGCCTTCTGCTCCGCGGGACCTCCAGACGCGCGTCAACGCGCCTTTCCATTGACTTAACATTGAAATCACTCGCGCCAGACACTCTATTCGCGTTTGGTGTGAATGCAGCATAAGGTGTTCCCATCATGGGATAATGCTGCGTTGACGCCTATTTACATAATTACCGTACTTAAAGCTCCATACGCTGTCTAATCGCTCTCGCAGTACTTTAATGTCAAACACAGATCGTTCTGCACAGCGCCACTTCAAGTCGAACACACCTTAAATCTGCAGTGGTCAGGTCGTACAAGTCTTAGCTCTCCGAAAATTACGAGTTTACACATAATTACAAGTTCTACAAGCAAATGAAGGCTTTTTACAGTTCAGAGTCATTACAGTAATTACGACATGGCGTGAGTGCGACATCATTTTATGGATTTAGTTTTTAAAAAAAACTTAATAAATTGTTTATTTAGGTAACATTTTATGAATTAAACAGCATGTACAAGGCTCTGGGGGTTAATAAAGGCCTTCTGAAGCGAATCGATGGGTTTGTGTCAGACAAATATTTAACATGTTATACGGTAAAATATCTAGCTTCCGACAGACCGCATTCAACTTATGAAAACTTATGAAAACAGTCAGTACAGCCTTCTTCTTCATTTTATGTTGATTAATGTAGTAATTTGATAAAAAGCTACAAAACAAAAGCGGCAAGGGCACTGGATACAAATTTTGTTTGGTACAGCAATATTGTGTTAAAGTTTGATGTTCAATGTTCAATTTATTTATAAAGCACATACTAATACAACCAAAGTTGAAATATTGATGGTGATCTCTTTCTCAGGGTCATGTTTATAGTTTGATAGGCGGGGTCTCTGATGACCGACTCGCTCTGATGCATTTGGGATACAAGCACATGGAGGGACTTGACGGTTTCCCCAAAGACCAGAATACAGCTTATGGCTACTACGCCAACATTGGCAAACAGACCAGCATTGACCACGTTAAATTACAAGACTCTGGGGTGAGTTACACATTTATATACAGAGATTAGTATTAGTCAATAATTGAGAATATTGATTAGTCAATATTCTCAATTGACTTTACACGTATAGTACATTAGTTATATTCTATGTTATTATATAGACTATAATTTAATAAAAGCATTATTTATTTCAGAAGAATTACTGTAAACTACTCCTGTCTTTTCGATTCATTAAATGATTTGATGATTCATTAATCAGATTAACTGCAAAAGTACAGATGATGACTTGCATACACCTCTTTTCAACGGCAAAATTAAAATAGATTTTGATATTTTGAAATGTCCTGGGATGTAATGAGGGAAAATGTCTCATTATGTTGTTTGGCATATGCTTTTAATAAAATGTCAAGCTCAGTAGGTCTCTTAAAAATGGCACAATTTTAAAGGGGTGGTAAACCACGATTTCACTATTCTAACTTAAGCTAGTGTGTAATGTTGCTGCTTTAGCATAAACAACATCTGCAAAGTTACAACGTTCAAAGTTTAAAGCAAAGGGAGATATTTGCTTTTAAAGAAATCCATTTCTAAGAACTACAGCAAACGGCCAGTAGGCGACTACACACATTCCTCCAGGGTTGGTGACATCACTAGGCTCAATATTTACATAAACCCCTCCTCCGAGAATATTAAATAGGGGGGGTGAGGCCATTTTGTATCGCGGCGCTGTTGTGGTATAGTAGGCTGGAGTGTTGTTGCCGCGATGCCGAGGAAACGCTGTTATTTTCATCCGGATTGCAGGTCTGGGGTACTTGCTTTGTTCAGCCTTCATAGGGACAGGGGTGCGTTGCAGAGCGTTTAACATACAGCATGTTATATGCACATGTGTGTATGAGACAGAAGGGAACAGGCACGTGTGGGGCTCCCACAGCACATCTCACGGAGGAAAACTTTCACAATGTTCGCGAGTTCAATGCAGGATATGCACAACGGCTTGACATGAAAGCTGGATTTACAAACAGAAGCTGTTTACGGGCCACAACCTGTAAGTCTGATTTATTCTTCATCGATGTGTTTTCCAGTAATAGGTTGTAGCAAGGAAGTAAACAGATGACAACACTGTTCTGCAAACCAGTCTGTTAAATGCTTATTCATACTTAACGTTATCCGACGAACACCTATCCTTACAAACACTAACGTTAAAATCTCAACAGCGAACTTGGCATTAGTGTAAATGATTCTTTGATTAGAGCTTTTATGTATTATTTATCTACAGGCTTGCTAAACATGGTTCTGTGTGTGATTTGGCTACTAAAGTAAAGCCAGTGTTTAGTGTTTTGGGTTAATAGTTCTTGCGACAGATATTTGGCTATAATCGTTCTAAAAATACAAAAGTAACAGTGCCATTCAGTAGCGATCACTATAGACCCGCAGTCTTTACTCATTAGGACTGAACAGGTTCTGCTCGATCATCTTCACTAAAATGTTCTGGGTCTGATTCGGGCTCAGATTGGTGTGGTTTTATTGACGCCATCGTTTTTATACTGACCAAAGCACAGTCTACCGGTAAGGTAAGGGGCGTGACGTTTCCGACAAACGTACACTGCGGACCGTTTTACAAGGAGGGACAGAGCAGTGTAGAATAAATGTCAAATATATGAAGAATAATGATTTTTTTTTAAAAACGAAGCATTAACACATGTTACAGTGCACCCCACAAACACAATCAAGCCTTCAAAACAATGTGTTTTACCACCCCTTTAAGAAAACTTAGTAGTAGTTACTACTTTTGAAATAAAAATATGAAATAAATCTGTTGAACAATTTATATGTATAAAAATATATATATAATTATGTATATCAAATTTTAAACTATATACAACTCATTACAAAGATTACATTTCTAACAAAACAATGAGTGTTATTTAGTGAAAAATACAAAGTTAATAATTCAATTAACTCTGTGTATTAAACATGCCTGTCTAAATGACAGACTAACTTTAATAATGCCTGTCTGACACAACAGAACCTGAGGGAATTCAATTTGCAAACGCTCATTTGCTAATAAAATGGTGCCTTAGTAGCAGGTGCATCCCTTGTTTATCAGCAAGCACAGTCAAATATTTAGAAAAATTACACAGCTTAAGTTTTTTTAAGCTTAAGCTTTTTCTTTAGTAAACAGTAAAGACACATCCTGACTCACTGTCTGTCTGAAAATCTTGTGTCATCAGGTGAACCACTGCTTTGTACAGTGTTTTGTGGGCGTGGATTTGCATGTTAACACAAACCGGTTTGACGTGAAATAATATTGTCTGAATGGAAATTATATTGTCTGTGTTTTTCTCTACAGCAAACTCCCACAGAACATGTTCATTTAAACAATGACGACGAGCTCCATACCCAAACGGGTGAACAGGGCGACGTTGTGCAGTATTTGAAACACCAGGCCAACAGAGGAGACGTAGAATCTCAGGTCTCCACTTTTTTTCTCCTCCGTTTCTCAGTATCTCTCTTTGCCTTTAGGTATATCTCAAGTTAAACATTTAACTATTGACTTTAGTTCTTGTAATTTAGAACATCAGGATGTGCTGAACATCTGGAGGCAGATTTATTATACATCAGGCCCGGCGACACGAGGAGGCAAAGCGGGCTCAGATCTGATTTGTGCCCCCTCAGTGTCAATTTTCCCCTCCATCCCCAAAACGCGATTGATTTGAATGCGTATGATCACGCCGGTGTGATTCGGATGTTCAGTGTGTCACTGATAAATTCAAATGTGTTTTTTGACGCTTTGGTTGGCGCTGAGCCAGAGACGGATGCATTCAGTGCTTTTCATATATCACAGCTATTCAGTGTTTTCAACCACATAATATTTAGGTTTCAACCATTCTATAATAGGCTACAAAAGATTCAACCTGGCGCTCAGGTGGAGTTAAATAGTCCGTAATAGGTGCTCTTGGGGTAGGGAAAAATCCAATGACACAACAAAGGCAGGTCCCAGGCACTCAGTCAGACGTAAAAAGAGGAGAAGGAATAAATTAAAAAGCCTTTATTTGGTATGGCTTAAGTCATCTTTTAAAAGCTACAAGAGCCAACATGTTTCGACCAACAAATGGTCTTCTTCAGGGCAAAGCGAAGCTTTTAAAAGATGACTTAAGCCATACCAAATAAAGGCTTTTTAATTTATTCCTTCTCCTCTTTTTACGTCTGACTGAGTGCCTGGGACCTGCCTTTGTTGTGTCATTCTATAATAGGTTTCAGACATTTAAATGAAGTACTATAAAAAATAGTTTGTTAAATACAATTTCCATACACTGATGTCTATGGAAGCTGTAATAATAATCTTTTCAATTAGGCAAAAATTTGTTCAAGTGAGATACACATTGTGTAGGAGACTATAAAGTTCACCAGACACTTCCAACAAATCCAACGGATACGTTTCTCTGAATTGTGGTGCAAACTAACTTGGCAGCACTCATCATGCGTTAAAGATCAACTAACATGATCATTATAAAGGTGTAGCTTCCACGTACACTATATTGCCAAAAGTTTTGGGACGCCTGCCTTTACATGCACATGAACTGTAATGGCATCCCATTCTTAATCTGTAGGGTTTAATATGGAGTTGGCCCACCCTTTGCAGCTCTAACAGCTTCAACTCTTCTGTGAAGGCTTTCCACAAGGTTTAGGAGTGTGTTTATGGGAATATTTGACCATTCTTCTAGAAGCTCATTTGTGAGGTCAGGCACTGATGTTGGACGAGAAGGACTGGCTCTCAGTCTACGCTCTAATTCATCCCAAAGGTGTTCTATCGGGTTGAGGTCAGGACTCAAGTTCCTCCACACCAAACTCGCTCATCCATGTCTTTATGGACCGACGCTTTGTGCTCTGGAGAGCAGTCATGTTGGGACAGGAAGGGGCCATCCCGGAACTGATCCCACAATGTTGGGAGCATGAAATTGTCCAAAATGTCTTGCTATGCTGAAGCATTAAGAGTTCCTTTCACTGGAACCAAGGGGCCAAGCCCAACCCCTGAAAAACAACCCCACACCATAATCCCCCCTCAACCAAACATTACACTTGACACAATGCAGTCAGGCAAATCCCGTTCTCCTGGCAACCACCAAACCCAGACTCGTCCATGGGATTGCCAGACAGAGAAGCGTGATTGGTCACTCCAGAGAACACGTCTCCACTGCTCTAGAGTCCAGTGGCGGCACGCTTTACCCCACTGCAACCTATCACGGTACCACACTTGAGTTCACTGAGCTCCTGAGAGCGACCCATTCTTTCACAAATGTGTGTAGAAGCGTCTGCATGCCTAGTGCTTGATTTATACACCTGTGGCCATGGAAGAGATTAGAACACCTGAATCCAATGATTTGGAGGGGTGTCCCAATACTTTTGGCAATATAGTGTATTTGACAGAATTAATTCATTCCAATTGATGAATCCGAAAGTAGTGTTTACATGAATGCTAAATAAAGTGATCGGGTTGATGTGCGCATTTATGTCACAAGCTTCTGATCAGATTTCATCTTTTGACATGCGCTCACTGCACGAATATACAGAGTTTCCCACTAATGTTGCACACTAACCATCCTCCTTTTGTTTTAGAAAGTAGACTTAATATTTTTCTATTTCGGGTCCTAATTAGGTGACGACGAGCACATGAACTGTTATGCCATACTACATATATTTATCAAACAGTAAAAATGCCCATTCCCATGCCCAAAACCAGTCATCTGTGGATGAGAGTCCGAAACAAGAGAGTACGTTTTCCTGCACCACTTCACAGACTAGGGCCCTATCATACACCCGGCGCAACACAAGTGGTTTTTGCTAGTTTCCGCCTGATGCAGTTATCATTTTCACGTCCAGCACCACGTTTAAATCTGTTCGCCCATGGGCTTGCTGGTCTGAAAACGAGGTGTGTTCAGGCTCATTATTTGCGCGTTGCTATTTTGAGGAACTGAAAACGACTGCACCATTGACCAGCAAAAACCTGCTCTAAAGTCAGTAGTCTGTAGTTTGTCAGACGCAGTATTTTTGTGTTACTTAAAGGGCGTGTTAGTAATATGCACCTATAGGTGGGTACACAACGTGCGTACACTCTGCTTATTACACACACAGGGATGCGCAGCAGCACATACACATGCCAAATATTACAAATAAAAGGATTCCTCTCTGGAGAAGTCTTTCCGCTCGCAAATCCCGTCATGTAAATAGCGAATCAGACATGGTGCGAGCGCAACTAGCTTTTAAAGGGAATGGGAGATGAGACTCTGATTGGTTTATTGCACGTTATGCCCAAAACACACCCATGACTCATTAAGAGACTAGGGACAATCCTTTTAGACCATGTGCCTGGGTCGCAGACCGTTTTTTCCATCGTTAAACTAGCAAAAGGGGATTCGGACACACCCTAAGTGCACCTGCACTATGCATTTGTTAAAATAGGGCCCGATGAGTATAAAGAGAATTCCAGAATGACAGGACACTCATTTATGACACTTTATTCAACAGGGAGAGGTTCGAAGAACAGCTCGTTCCACGTGTCATACGTCATTATGCTATTTTTACGTCATTGCACATTGGCAGTACTCGCCAGTTTCGGTTTTCGGTGTGTATATGTCCTATCATTCGGATTAGAAAAGGTTTAAACAACCCGAATGAAATATAATGCATTTGGCCAATTTATTCTGATTGACGTGGTTATTTTTTTTCTGACTGTGCTACTAGTCCGATTACAATCAGATTATTAGGGTCCATGTAAACACAGCTGTTGTTATTCCACAAGACACGTGCAGTTTTGTGTCTTAACGAGTTTTTCACGGACTTTATGAAGCCATTTTGTGTTTTTGTTTGTAATAATACTAAACAAAATTAATCTAAAATATAACACAATGAAAAGCTAATGTTTATGCTGATAGTTTGTCATTTAAAAAGCCTTATCAAAGCCGCAGATGACAAAGATAACAAACCAGGGTTTTACCTGGGTTTAATATTACCGATAATTGTCAGCAGAGGGACAATTCATTTGAGATTCTCAGCTGTTGTAAAAGCGTTTTGGGCTGGTGTTTCTTGTAGAAATCTTTGGCCAGGATGCTTCTCTGGGGCAGTAACGGGGTGGAGAAAGACATTCAAACAGCGGTCATGTGGTACGCCAGGAGCGCCCTGCAGATGGTCGATCCCACAGCCATGTACGACTACGCCATTCTCCTCCTGAAGGTAGTCCACGGGTTACATGGAAATCTCTTAAGCCACATGTTTTCAAGCATTTGCATTGTAAAGGCACATACATGCTTGAATTGTATAAATAGAAACTCCTGACACAAGATTAGGAAAGTGTATGTAAAAGGGTGTGTATATATCCGTATATACTTTCAGAATGTCACATCAGTAGTGTTTGTGCTTGAACAGGGCACAGGAGTGAAGAAGAACCGAACGCTTGGCCTTGAGCTTCTGGAGAAAGCTGCTGACATGGTGAGTGCACGTTACAGAGCACATGTGGGTGTGTGTAGAAGTGTTGTGATTACATTTACATTTAGCAGACGCTTTTATCCAAAGCGACTTACAAATGAGAGCAAAAGAAGCAACTAGAACAGTCAAGGGCAACAGTATGCAAGTGCTGTAGCAAGTCTCAGTTAATCTAGCTCAGAACACAGGACAGTTTTTTTTTTTTTTTTAAATAAATTGGACAGACAGAAAATGAATAGAATGATAAGTGCTATTCTTGATTGGTCAGGTGCTGCTGGAAGAGATGTGTCTTTAGGCGTTTTTTGAAAATGGTTACCGACTCGGCCGCACGAATTGAGATAGGCAGGTCATTCCACCAGGTGGGAACAGCCCAGGAAAAGCTCCGTGAGAGCGATTTCATGCCTCTCTGGTATGGCACCACAAGGCGTCGTTCACTAGCAGAACGTAAGTTCCTGGAGGGTGTGTAAGTCTGAACAAGCGAGTTTAGGTATATTGGTGCAGAGGCAGTGGTCGCTTTGAAGGCGAGCTCCAGTGCCTTGAATTTGATGCGAGCAGCTATTGGCAGCCAGTGCAGACTGATGAAGAGAGGTGTGACGTGCACTCTCTTCGGCTCATTAAAGACCAACCTCGCCGCTGCATTCTGGATCAGTTGCAAGGGTTTGATAGTGCATGCCGGAAGGCCCGCAAGAAGAGCATTACAGTAGTCCAGTCTGGAGAGAACAAGAGCTTGGACCAGTAGTTGTGTGGCATGCTCTGATAGGAAGGGTCTAATCTTCCTAATGTTGTATAATGCAAATCTACAGGATCGGGTTGTTGCAGTGATGTGGTCAGTGAATTTTAGCTGATCATCAATAACAACTCCAAGGTTCCTGGCTGTCCTGGACGGAGTTATGGTTGATGAACCTAGCTGAATGGAGAGATTGTGGTGAAGTGCTGGGTTGTCAGAGACAACAAGAAGTTCTGTCTTTGCAAGGTTAAGTTGAAGGTGATGTTCCTTCATCCAGGCTGAGATGTCTGTTAGGCAGGCAGCGATACGAACACCAACCGATGGATCATCTGGTTGAAATGAGAAGTAGAGTTGAGTGTCGTCGGCATAGCAGTGATAGGAAAAGCCATGTCTCTGAATGACCGATCCCAGTGATGACATGTAGATGGAGAAGAGAAGTGGTCCAAGCACTGAGCCCTGGGGTACTCCAGTGGCTAGATGATGTGACTTAGACACTTCACCTCTCCATGACACCCTGAAGGACCTACCTTAGAGGTAAGACTTGAACCACTGGAGAGCAGTTCCTGAGATGCCCATCTTCATGAGAGTTGACAGGAGGATCTGGTGGTTAACTGTGTCAAAAGCAGCAGACAAATCCAGTAAGATAAGTACTGTGGATTTGGAAGCTGCTCTTGCCTGTCTGAGTGCCTCCGTAACCGAGAGCAGGGCAGTCTCAGTTGAGTGACCGCTTTTGAAGCCGGATTGGTTGATGTCCAGGAGGTTGTTCTGTTCAAGAAACGTAGAGAGCTGGTTAAACACCACTCGCTCAAGTGTCTTTGCAATGAAAGGAAGAAGGGATACCGGTCTGTAGTTTTCTGAAAGTGCTGGGTTTAGAGAGGGTTTCTTAAGCAGTGGGGTTACCCGAGCCTGCTTAAATGCTGTGGGGAAGGTCCCGGTGTGAAGAGAGGTGTTGACAATGTGAGTGAGTGCAGGAGTAACAGAAGAAGAAATGGCCTGAAGGAGGTGGGTGGGGATAGGATCAAGCGGACATGTAGTGGGATGATTGGATAGGATGAGTTTGGAGACATCTGCTTCAGAGAGCAGAGAGAAGGAGGGGAGCGTGTGTGTGATGGTTGTTGAGATGTGTGTGTCAGTTTGTGGTGTGGAGAATTGACTGCTGATGGAGGAGGTTTTGTTTGTGAAAAATGATGCAAAGTCATCAGCTGTAAGAGTTGATGAAGGAGGGGGAGGAGGAGGACAAAGGAGCGAAGAGAATGTTTTGTAAAGTGCACGAGAGTCAGAGCAGTTGTTGATTTTGTTGTGGTAGTATGTAGTTTTAGCATTGGAGACATTAGCAGAGAATGAAGCAAGAAGAGACTGATACAGGGTTAGGTCAGTAGCGTTTTTAGTTTTGCGCCACTTCCTCTCTGCCGCCCGGAGTCCAGAGCGATGTTCACGGAGAACATCAGACAGCCAGGGGGCAGAGGGGGTGGTGCGGGCTGGCCTGGATGTAAGGGGACAGAGGTTGTCTAAGCAAGATGTTAGAGTGGAGCAAAGAGTGTCAGTAGCACTGTTAGTGTCTAGTGCTGAGAACTGAGCAAGTGGAGGGAGTGAGGATGAAACCATAGTGGATAGACGGGAGGGAGAAAGCGAGCGTAGATTACGCCGCAAGGTGATCTGTGGGGGAGTGTGTGTTGTGTCAGGAGTTAGTATGAGGTTAAGAGTGATGAGAAAGTGATCTGAGGTGTGCAATGGAGTAACTGAAGTGTTGTCTGTGGAGCAGTAGCGCGTGTAGATAAGGTCCAGATGGTTACCTGATTTGTGAGTAGCTGTAGTAGATACTCGCATCAGGTCAAATGAGGTCAGAAGAGTGGTGAAGTCAGCAGCCTGGGGTTTATCAAGGTGGATGTTGAAGTCACCAAGCAGTACCAGAGGAGTGCCATCCTCAGGGAAGTGAGAGAGGAAAATATCCAATTCCTCTAAGAAGTTACCCAGTTGACCTGGAGGGCGATAAATAACTACAACATGGATTTTAGCAGGATGAGTAATAGTGATTGAGTGTGATTCAAAAGAGCGGTTGCCAGATAGAGATGTAATGGGCTCAAATTTCCAATCATTTGAGATGAGCAAACCAGTACCTCCACCCCTCCCAATCGGGCGAGGGGTGTGTGAAAAAGTGAAATTATTTGAGAGAGCTGCAGGAGTGGCAGTGTCTTCTGGTTTGATCCAGGTTTCAGTTAGAGCCATGAGACTGAGATGTGAATGAGTGGAAAAAGATGAAATAAAGTCTGCTTTGTTTACAGCAGACTGGCAATTCCACAGACCAATTGGAATGGACATTAATGTAGTAGAGGAAATAGGTACACTTCGCAGATTATTAGGATTACGGCGTCTAGAACGTGCTGAGCGTGACTTGCGGGTGTTTGAGGTAACAGTAGCGATTTGGAAGCACATCGTGAATATGGGTCCGAGAACCAAACAGATAACAACAAGCAAAACACAAAAGTGGACAAAGTAGAAGGAAAGCTATACTCAAGTGCCTTGTCGTGTCCTTGCTCGAGTGGAGTCGCGCAGAGTAGAGTCGATGGTCTTTACACTCCTCGGTCTTCACACTATGAGGGCTTCACACGAGGGCTGCCGCTTCCGCTGCCGCGGAGAACCGCTCACTTATACTCACGTTAATTGTACTTATTGAATACAGATGGCTACTCCCAGTGAATCGCGTTCGGCTCGCGTTAGGTCACGTGACTAACAAACTTTCACCAAACAGACAACCAACTACAGCACACAGACAACGTTCTGACTAACAGCTGAACTACAGATCACTTAAGAAAATGTAAACAGTACTCACAGCCTAGTTGTTCTCCCTGAAGTTCGATTGCTTCTCTCTAACTCAATGTAAACAACAAAGCTCTTATACCACGCTGGCTAGCGGCCACGCCCAGTGAAACGCGTTCGGCTCGCGTTAGGTCACGTGACTAACAAACTTTCACCAAACAGACAACCTACTACAGCACACAGACAACGTTCTGACTAACAGCTGAACTATTACTGTAATGGGCCATATGTGTTCTTCTCAGGGTTCTGTAGATGCTCTGAATGGACTTGGATGGTACTACAGTACCATAGTACAGAATGCAACAAAGGCCTTTCAATATTTTGAGTTGGCGGCTCAGAACGGCAGTCGTGATGGGCTCTTCAATGTGGGAGTCTTCCAGTTAAACGGGGCCAGTCCTGGCAAACCAGACAGGAATGAGGTCAGAGGCTACACATTTAACCCTCAATGGATAGTTTAAAGTGGGAAAAACCCTCATGATGTCCTCATGAGAACACAAGGAACTTGCTGTCAAGTTTACAAAAATTACAAATAGATAGATAGATAGATAGATAGATAGATAGATAGATAGATAGATAGATAGATAGATAGATAGATAGATAGATAGATAGATAGATAGATAGATAGATAGATAGATAGACCGATAGACCGATAGACAGATAGATAGATAGATAGATAGATAGATAGATAGATAGATAGATAGATAGATAGATAGATAGATAGATAGATAGACAGATGGGCAGACAGACAGACAGACAGACAGGAAGATAGATAGACTGGCAGATAGATAGACAGATGAGCAGATAGACATACAGATAGATAGACAGACAGATGGGCAGATAGACAGACAAATGGGCAGATAGACAGACATACAGATAGATAGACAGACACATGGGCAGATAGATAGACAGACAGACAGACAGATGGGCAGACAGACAGATAGATAGATAGACAGACAGACAGACAGACAGATGGGCAGACAGACAGGCAGATAGATAAACAAATGAGCAGATAGACATACACATAGATAGACAGAGAGATAGGCAGACAGACATACAGATAGATAGACAGATAGATGGGCAGACAGACAGACATACAGATGGATAGATAGATAGACAGATGGGCAGACAGACAGACAGACAGGCAGATAGATAGACAGATGAGCAGATAGATAGACAGAGAGATAGGCAGACAGACATACAGATAGATGGGCAGACAGACAGACAGACAGACAGACAGACAGACAGATAGATAGATAGATAGATAGATAGATAGATAGATAGATAGATAGATAGATAGATAGATAGATAGATAGATAGATAGATAGATAGATAGATAGATAGATAGATAGATAGATAGATAGATAGACAGACAGACAGATGGGCAGACAGACAGACATACAGATGGATAGATAGATAGACAGATGGGCAGACAGACAGACAGGAAGAAAGATAGACTGGCAGATAGATAGACAGATGAGCAGATAGACATACAGACAGATGGGCAGATAGACAGACAAATGGGCAGATAGATGGGCAGACAGACAGACATACAGATAGATAGACAGACAGATGGGCAGACAGACAGACAGACAGATAGATAGATAGATAGACAGACAGACAGATAGACATACAGATAGATAGACAGACAGATGGGCAGATAGACAGACAGATGGGCAGACAGACATACAGATAGATAGACAGACAGACATATAGGCAGATAGATAGACAGCCAGATGGGCAGATAGACAGATAGATAGACAGACAGATGGGCTGACAGACAGACATACAGATAGATAGACAGACAGATGGGCAGATAGACAGACGGGCGGACAGACAGATAGATAGACAGACAGATGGGCAGATAAACAGACAGACAGACGAGCAGACAGACAGATAGATAGACAGACAGATGGGCAGACATATAGATAGACAGACAGGCGGGCAGACAGACATATAGACAGACAGACGAGCAGACAGACAGACAGACAGACAGGTGGGTAGACAGACAGACATATAGATAGACATACATATAGATAAACAGATGGGCAGATAGACAGACAGACGGGCAGATAGACAGACAGACAGACAGGCGGGCAGACAGATGGATAGACAGATAGACAGACAGACAGACAGACAGACAGACAGATAGATAGATAGATAGATAGATAGATAGATAGATAGATAGATAGATAGATAGATAGATAGATAGATAGATAGATAGATAGATAGATAGATAGATAGATAGATAGATAGATAGATAGATGAACGAAGGTCTTATGGGTTTGGAACGACACGAGGGTGAGCAATTAATGACAGAAATTAAATTTTTGGGTGAACTAACCCTTTAATGCATTATGTTCAGTTATTAAACTATAAAACCAGTGGCACTGAGATCAAGCCTGGCATCAAGAGTCATGAGTTTTAATTCTCTCATGCTTTCTTCTGTCATGAAAATGTTATACTGATAAAAATGTGTTTATGCCATAAGTTTACGGTGTGTTGATCTCAATGCTTTTCCAGACTGCTGCGTTCCACTGCTTTTGGCGTGCGGCTGAGTTGGGTCATGTGGACGGCGCTGTGGAGTCGGCCTCTTTTCTCTCCACTGGAACTGTGCAAGGAGTGGCAAGAGATCAGGGCAAAGCTGTGCTGTATGTCAGACTCATCTTCTCATCTGTCACTTCGATTACTACAGCGGCCATCACACATGGATGATCATTTACTGGAAAAACATTGACACAGATTTGATAAAACCTCTTTATAAATGCAAATGCTGTCATGTTAATCTGATGGATAGATCAGTATTTAGCAGCAAGTTTTGTCTTTTAATGTGTTTCCCACTTTTATTGGGTTCCTGTTTCTTCAGGCTGTTGAAGCAGGTCAGTGAGACCAATGGCCACCTGGGCTTCATGGTTAAAGAAGCTCTTCAAACTTATCAAAGAGGATCATGGTAAGAGATCCATCCCTTCATCCATCCACCCCTTCATTCAGCCATACATTGAAGTGCCCCTATTATGCTATTTTAAAGGCTCCTAATTTTTTTGGGGGCTCTCCAACTACAGGTTTACATGCATCAAAGGGAAAAAAACACTTGATTTGCTCATAATATACATTGCACATCACCACATTTTTCAATGATTCTCAAACGACTCTCAAAGAATAATTCTCAAAGCATAATAGGGGCACTTTAATCCTTCATCCATCCATCCATCCATCCTTCATTCATTTATCCATATCTTTATCCATCCTTCCATCCACCAATACCTTTATCCACCCATCCATCCATCATCCATACTTTTATTCATACCTTTATCCACCCATCCCTTCATTCATCCATCTTTATCATCCTTCCATCCATCCCTTCATCCATCCATCCATACCTTTATCTATCCTTCCATTCCTTTATCCATTCATCATTCCATCCATCCCTTCATCCATCCATCCATCCCTTTATCATACATACCTTTATCCATCTCTCACAGACGGGATCCGACAAGCACCGAACCGGACCGGGAGATTATATAAGGGAACTAATGAGGGAGAACGCAAACAGAGAGAACAGGAACAGGTGTAGATGGTCAAAGAATCAGAAACCCACGATGAGGGCAAATGAACAGAACAAAACATGACATAACTAAATGCAAACACAACAAAAGTCCATGAGTGTTACACATAGAGTGAAAGCTTTTCATTTGCATGTTTTTATTTACACATTCAAGTGATTTTAAACAGTTCCAGCGCAAGAAGCAGCAAAAAAAAAAGTCAGTAGTGTCTTAAGTGAACGTTAACAGTTGAGATCGAAATCGGATGTGTATCATTAAATTGGATCCGTGCATGCGGTCTTAAAGGGTTAGTTCACCCAAAAATTAAAATTCTGTCATTAATTACTTACCCTCATGTCGTTGGACACCCGTAAGACCTCCGTTCATCTTCAGAACACAAATGAAGATATTTTAGTGTAAATCTGATGGCTCTGAAAGGCCTCCATTGACACAATGGCACGGTTCACTCTCAAGACCCTTAAAAGGTACTAAAGACGTCGTTACAAAGTCCATCTCACTACAGTGGTTCTACAATAACTTTATGAATCGGCGAGAATAGTTTTTGTGCGCAACAAAAATAACGACTTATATAGTGATGACCGATTTCAAAATAATGCATCATGAAGCTTCAAAGCGTTATGAATCAGTGAGTCGAATCATGATTCGGATCGTGTGTCAAACCGCCAAACTGCTGAAATTACGTGACTTTGGCGATTCAAACTGCTGAATCGACTCACTGATTCATAACGCTTCGAAGCTTCATGATGCCTTGTTTTGAAATAGGTCATCATGATAAAAGTCGTTATTTAGGGTTTTTTTGCGCACAAAAACTATTCTCGTCACTTTATAAAGTTATTGTAGAACCACTGTAGTGAGATGGACTTTGTAACGACGTCTTTAGTGCCTTTTAAGGGTCTTGAGAGTGAACCGTGCCATTGTGCCAATGGAGGCCTTTCAGAGCCATCAGATTTCAACTAAAATATCTTCATTTGTGTTCTGAAGATGAACGGAGGTCTTACGGGTGTCCAACGACATGAGGGTAAGTAATTAATGACAGAATTTTCATTTTTGGGTGAACTAACCCTTTAAAGGTGCAGGGTGTAATATTGACAGCTAGTGGTTGAAATGGGTACTGCAGTCTAAATTCTAAATATTGGAGAGGGTTGTTTCCCCCGCCCCCTCACTGGTTGACAAATTACTGTAACAACGGAAAGCGACGAGAGTTACACTGCAAGTTGATCAGCTAGTGTGTCTGCGTTTTAATATGCCTCTTGGCATAGAGCTTTTTAGATGAATGCTGAGGCTTTTTAGTTCAGGTGGAATCTGCGATCTCTGACCCAGTTTGCTTGCTGGCTTCCATGGCTGAAATAAACTGTGTTGTTGGCAACTTGGGCTGCAGTAGTTCCCAAATCTTTTGGGAATGACTTTCAGAAGAAAGAAAGTCATACTTGTTTGAAATGACATAAAGTCTGTGTGGATATGTGTTGTCTGTTCAAGGGATGAAGCGTTGGTGAAATATGCCATGCTAGCAGAAACTGGTCTCGGTGTGGCACAGCACAACGCCGCCCATCTATGTGAGGTGAACACCTTTAATACGGCTCCTAATCAGCCAGTCCAACCGTTTTTTAAAAAGAATTTCTATATCATTCACCTAATGTACATGTTTCTAGGTGTTAGGCCACAGTTCTGCCTGTCAATGGAGGTATCACAACTACTCTACCTACAATCACATCCCTCAGGAAGCTGGTGAGCCCTGGAAATACAGCAGTGACAACTATAACACACCACTACATCTGTTTAGAAGAATCAGGGCTGGTTCACACAGAACACGTTTTGCTTTGAGTGGAATGTGGCAGTGTTCATTTCGTTGACGAATAATTTTCGTCAACCATTTTTCACTGACGAAAACGAGATGATAAGTAAATAAAAACTAGTGTTGGATGACAAAAACTATGACGAAAATCAACTGTCATTTTCGTCAATAATTAAAAAACGAGACGAAAATGTTAGGGAGGGACGATTAGGGAAGAGATCCAGTCAGAACTGATGTCCTGTGTCACAGATGCGCACATTTGATTTGAACTGATCTAACCGATGGAGAACACGGCGCTGTTGCCCTTCTACAGGCTCATCTCCAATCCAGCGCTCCAGAGCGGCTCACAATCAATCAATAACACATTTATGCCAGGCAATTGTTTATGAACTAACGCTTATGAGTAATGAAAATGTTTACTTTACCATGTTTATATAGTAATATGTTTTAGACGGTTGTAACAACGCATATTTTATCTCCTGAACTTGAATGAGCTCCTGCAACTGTAAGGCACAGACATTTCAAAATAAGAGTCCCGGTGTATTTCGAGCTTGTTTGTAATTAAAAGTCACGCATTATATATTCGTTTTTGCTTACACAATAAACTGTATTTAATTTAATTCCCATTTAATTCATAGTCAGGAGGAAAGACCAGTATTTGACACATATTCAATAAAGTATCAGTGTTAAATAGTTAACTAAAACCTTTAAAAAAAATCTTCATTACTTGAAATTAAATAAATGTTAACTGTAATTAAAAAACAAAAAAACTTATTTGAAGCTTTAGCTTAACCTGATATGGCCTACTAACTAAAACAGAAATAAAAAGTTATAAAAACTATATAGATGTTTTTAAAAACCAAACAAAAAAGTGAATTGAGCTCTTTTGTGTATTTTCAGTTCAAGTGACAGTCGGTTATGTAATGCTTAAATGCTTAATGTATTACAATTGAACTAAACTCATTAGATTTTAGTCGACTAAAACTAGACTTAAACTAAAAACAATTCAGGTGACTAAAATATGACTAAAACTAAATGGCATTTTAGTCAAAAGACTATGAGTAAAACTAAATCAAAATTTGCTGTCAAAATTAACACTGGAATGTGGTAAAACCTGCAAGGTCTTGAGATTCGGCTTCTAAAGAATGAACTTATTTTGAGCTCCACGTTTTTATAACTCATGTCATGCGCGAGACGCTGCAAAAGACGCAAGGTCAAACGCGTCTGTCTTGCGCATGTTTACAATGAAAAATAATGGAAAGGTGGCGCAGCGGAATGGAAAAACGCGTTCTGTGTGAACGGCCCCTAATATGATTTCATAAACACCTTTTTCATATTTTGAACTCATTAATGGAATTTCTACCACATCTCACATCTCATTATTTTTAATTTCATATCTCGCATTTTGTGTATCAAAACCATTCAAAATATTTTATCACACTTTTTGCACGATTTGATAAATTACAGCTTGATTTGAAATGATTCACAATAAAAAATATGATGTCCCCCAGTGATATTTATATATTATTCAATTTTTCTTATATTTGTCTCATATTTCATCTCAAGCAAGCTCATCACTGACAACTGTTGTCAAACCAAGTACACTACATGCTGTCCACCTCCCTCTCTCTATCTCTCTCTCTCTCTCTTTCTGCCTTCACCTGTTACTGTTTCTCTGTCTTCTGCAGGTTTGTTGCGGATGGGAGATTATTACAGTGAACTGGCTGATATGGGGAAGGCAATGCACATGTACAGTACAGCAGCAGTGCATGGCAGTCCTCAGGTACACACACACACACACACACGTTTACCATATCTAAACAGGCAAATACTAGGGCTGGGATATGTACACTGGTAGGGATGCTTTACATTATTTACATATGAGTGACAAATAAACATGGATGAATTGCAAAAACAGAGAAAGTAATAATAAATTAAGCGAAAGAAGAACTTGAGTTGTGATATTGTTAGGCACAATGTGAAGCCAAATTAATTTTCACTTTTTAATGGTCACTTGTTGTATTAATATAGAATATTATAGGCCATAGTCTTATTACATTACTTTTACTGTACAGCTAAATAAACCCACACACTCCGGATTTTATATTCCCACAGAAATCATTATATATATATATATATATATATATATGTATGTATAGTGTATAGTGCATATATATATAGTGCTGTCAAATTGATTAATCGCAATTAATTGCATCCAATCTTTTGTGTTTACATAGTATAGGTGTGTATACTGTTTAGAATTATTATGTATATATAAATACACTCACATGCATGTATATATTTAAGAAATATTTTCATTTATATACTGTATATATAATTTATATTATATATAAATATATATATTTTTCTTAAATATATACATGTATGTGTGTATTTATATATACATAATAATTATACACAGAACACACATATTTTATATAAACACAAACTTTTATTTTGGATGCGATTAATCACGATTAATCGTTTTACAGCACTATATATAAATCCCAATCACTTGTGTGAGTATTTTGTTTGCATTTTCAGGGACTCTTTAATCTGGCCATGTTAATTGAAGAAGGTTATGAAGTTCCTGACGTCGTTCTAGATCAGATGGGAATTTCAGCCGCACACAATGTGAACCGGAGCGTTGTGGTGGAAAATCTAATATCCAGGTCTGTGTGTTCTACACTGTCTGTCATTTGCGTGTCAGTTTCATGTTTTTTTTTTTTGTGAAAGAAAACTCTTCAGCTCTGAAGTTGATTTGAATTTTGCAAAACATGGTGCAAAACAAGTGTATGTGTTTGTGCATGCAGTATGGAGTGCATCTGTACATAGTTGTTTAGTTAAAGTTATAGTAGCGTATAGTATATAGGCCACATTTATAAACATCTAAAACCTTCACAAAGGGACTTGATTTAAAGGTAACTTACAGCAAATTTGTAACAAAGCTAATGTTCAAAAATCTGGGCTGTAAGATTTTTATTTATCTTTTTGGACAAAAAAAGTCAATGTGTCAAATGTGACAGTAAAGACATTTGTAACATTATTGAACTTTTTATTTGTCAAAGAATCCTGAAGTTTTTGATCAAATGATTTAGAAGTATGGCACAGTTTTTTGAGTGAAAATAAATATTTCATACTATTATTATTATTATATTGCAAGGTGGGTGTATCTACTGGCATTTTGTTGCATGTTAGGCTACGATATTGTTAGTTAATATTTAGGGCTTCAAAGTTATCGTGTTATCGCATGCCATTATTTAAATATATTTAACGCTTTTGATCATATAATATTCATATCTTTTGTTTTGTTCTTTGTTTCATTTGATGTAAACATATTTCTTTCTTGGAATAGCATGCACTAATAAATCATTCACAATAAGACAAGCAATGTGCACTAAGAAAGTAAAAATGGTAAATTCATGTTGACTTTAAAGGGATAGTTCACCCAAAAGTCTTCATTTACTCACCCTCAAGTTGTCCCAAACCCGTATGAGTCTTATTGATCTGCTGAACACAAAAAATATATTTTGAAGAATGTTTGTAACAAATCAGAAAGAGCAACCATTGAATACCTTAGTAGGGGAAAAAATACTATGGTAGTCAATGGTTGCTCTATCTGCTTTGTTACATACATTCTTCAAAATATCTTTTTTTTGTGTGTTCAGCAGAACAAAGAAACTCATACAGGTTTGGGACAACTTGAAGCTGAGTGAAGGATGACAGAATTTTCATTTTTGGGTGAACTATCCCTTTAAGAACAATGAAAGTCGGTGGAAGGGCCTCACGAGTACAAGACCAAACACCTACTTGTGTGCATGAATCTGTTCTCTCCTCATGATACTCTTTCTTCTGTAGATGCAGGGAGTTTGATGAAGGGGACTTGACTCCCTGTTCTTTAGTCCTGTTGAGGATCCAGTTAATCCGAGCGTGGAGAGACTTCACACACAGCTCTGTTCAGCTGCTGCTGGCGTTTGGGATTGCCGCCATATTCAGCGTCTTTGTAATTGCTGTGCTTTTACAAACTCTTCTGGGTAAAACATCCATCACTACTGTTAGAATACAAGAGATAACTGAATAGACACATTTTCCCCCCTGTGGTCAATTTGGTATTTCTTGCATCAAAAAACATTTTCCACCCTCTCACTTTTCCATACAATCACATTATGGGCCCTATTTTAACCATCTGAGCCCATGGTCTGAAGCGCAGGTGCACTTAGGGCGTGTCTGAATCCACTTTTGCTAGTTTAACAATGGGAAAAACGGTCTGCACATCCGCCGCATGGTCCAAAAGGGTTGTACCTAGTCTCTTAATGAGTCATGGGTGTGTTTTGGGCGTAACATGCAATAAACCAATCAGAGTCTCATCTCCCATTCCCTTTAAAAGCCAGTTGTGCTCGCACCATGGCGGATTCACTATTTACATGGCATTTTATATCCTCTCCAGAGAGGAATCTTTTATTTTTAATATTTAAAAATGTTTGTTTGCTGCTGCACGTCCCTGTGTGTGTAATAAGCAGAGTGTATGCACGTTGTGTACCCGCCTATAGGCTCATATTACTAACGCACCCTTTAAATAACACGAACTATCGACTTTAGAGCAGGTTTTTGTTGGGCAATGGCACAGTCATTTTCGGTTCCTCAAACAGCAACGCGCCAACAATGCTCCTGAACACATTTGTTTTTCAGACCAGCACGCCCATGGGAGAACAGATGGGAGTGAGTGTATTTGCTGTTTAAAGGGTTAGTTCACCCAAAAATGAAAATTCTGTCATTAATTACTCACCCTCATGTCGTTCGACACCCGTAAGACCTCCGTTCATCTTCGGAACACAAATGAAGATATTTTAGTGTAAAGCTGATGCTGAGAAAGGCTTCAGATAGGCCTCCATTGGCATTCAGTACATTTACACTCCCAAGACCCATAAAAGGCACTTAAAACGTCGTTACAAAGTCCATCTCACCACAGTGACTCTACAATAATTTTACGATGCGACGACAATAGTTTTTGTGCGCAAAAAAAAAATCAAAATAACGACTTTATTCTACCTCTTCTTGTCTTCCGTGTGCCTCCACGACGCATGCGCGAGAATATGACGTAGCGCCGGTGTTCGGAAATCCATGAAATGCGCACTTTAACCCCATTTTGAGAACTACGCCGAGACCTAAAGCACGATCAGTGTAGAATTCAACAGCTTAGATACGCGCGTCTTCCTCTGCTTGTAAATAAATCGCTTCTGGGTCATGTGTCCGAATGCCGGATCTGCGTCATATTCTCGCGCATGCGTCGTGGAGGCACACGGAAGACAAGAACAAGTTGGATAAAGGCGTTATTTTGGGGGGTTTTTTGCACACAAAAACTATTGTCGTCGCATCGTAAAATGATTGTAGAGTCACTGTGGTGAGATGGACTTTGTAACGACGTTTTTAGTGCCTTTTATGGGTCTTGGGAGTGTAAATGTACTGAATGCCAATGGAGGCCTAACTGAAGCCTTTCTCAGCATCAGCTTTCAACTAAAATATCTTCATTTGTGTTCCGAAGATGAACAGAGGTCTTATGGGTGTCGAACGACATGAGGGTGAGTAATTAATGACATCATTTTTGGGTGAACTAACCCTTTAAACAACATGTTGCTGGATGAGAAAATGTTAACCACGTCGGACTGAAACTAGCAAAAAACATGTGTGACGCACTTGCCGTCACATTGCGCCGGGTGTATGATAGGGCCCATAGTGACCATGTCGGTCAAGCTCCAAAAATAAAGTACAATAAAAGTATCATAAAATAAACATTTACATTTGTACACTTTTACAGCATTTTACTCTACGGCTTACCTGTCAACCAACCAATCATCAGAGAGACACAATGCACCAGCAGTGGGCGCGCAAGAAATCAGGGACAGTCCACTGGAGACCAGCACACATCAGCAGCAAAGTTACCGGCCTACAGCGGCCCACAGCAGCCTTTCACTGCAGGAGACATCGGATTTACTCATCACAGTGACTGGAGTGTGTGTGTGTGTCATCTTTACAATGTTCATTTCCCATCTGCTTTGAACACTCACCCTTTACTTCAGGAACTGAAGCAGTATAGATCTACTGAATTCGCTCTGGATGAAGGCCTCTGTTGTTTGCGCTCAGAATTGTCTATTTTTTAGGTGAAATTATGTTTCAATAATAGAATGCAAATAAATGTCACATGATACCTCAGACTGGTCTCTTCCTGTGGGATTTCTTTCATTCAAACAGCTACACCGCACTTGACAGCAACATGTATTTTTAGAGTTCACAATGCACACAAGCAGAGCTTTGTAAAATGCCCTATGCACATTTACCAAGAGAATCTTTAAAGGGTTAGTTCCCCCAAAAATAAAAATTGTCAGAATGTACTCACCCTCATGTTGTTCCTAACCCGTAAGACTTTCAATCATCTTCGGAACAAAGATGAAGATATTTTTAATGAAATCTGAGATTTTGTCCCTCCATTACCAGTCCACGCAACTAACACTTCGACACTTAAAAAAGGCCTGACACGTTAAAAATGCAATGTGAGTGCAGGCCAGCGAGGGAGTGGAGAGGGGGGACAATTGCGCTCGGGCATGCTACAACCATACCTAGTGTGAGTACACCCTTAAAGAACAACTCTGGTGAAAAATGAACCTAGGGGTAATTAACACGTGTTAAGTAGATCGTTCTCTGGGATGCGTTTTCATGAAAATCGAATGTAAAGAGTTTTATCTCTAAAAACAGATTAGCTTATAACGCTAGTATATGGGGCACAGAATAAGTCAAATTAAATCGCTAGTTAATACCACTAACAAGGCTCAAAATAGCTTCACACTAACACGGTAGCATAATGAGGGTCCCTACATGCAAAACGAAGCATTGAGAACTTTGCAAGTGTACAAACAGTTATACTTTATAAAGACAGTACATTACACGTATACAGACAGGAGCCATCTTGGAAAACAGTCTCGACGAGTCGAGCCACGAACGCTGTGCTAAGTGATGAAATGTGATTTGGAATCTAATATGGGACACCTTCTTCCCTGTAGTTAGTAAACCATATATTTTAATAAACAGATATAATTCATGCATTTCCATGTAATTAGATTTCACAAACTTAATTCCTATCGACCAGCTCACTTAGCACAGCGTTCGTGGCTCGACTCGTCGAGACTGTTTTCCAAGATGGCTCCTGTCTGTATACACGTAATGTACTGTCTTTATAAAGCATCTTCTTATTAAACTGTTTGTGCACTTACAAAGTTCTCTATAGCCACGTTTACATGAGCACTTTTTTGTCATTCCGATTAAAATCATTCCGATTGAAAGATTCTGTGGACTGTTTACATGAGACATTATCTAAACCGATCTGGTGTTTACATGTGCTGACTTTCAGTCAGAATCATTTTGTGACATGCGCACACAGTTTGTCTGCCGCCTCAGATTCGTAACGTTAGAATCGTGGATCAATAGTTCTGTGTTGGTAATTTTTTTATTTTTCTGTGGGCGGACATGCAGTAGTTTAACCTAATTTATGTCCTATACAATGGCTATTTCAACAGCTGTGAATGATGAATGCGGAATCAAAATTAATTAAATTCATTTATTTTGAAAAACACAAAATTAACAATAAAATGCACCCAAATTATTAATAAAAACATGAATTAAATAGCATTCAAGACCTGTTCAGCATCATTACTAGTAACAGTTACTAAACATAGATATTTCAGATGATTAAGGAAAGATACCATAATCACAAAGGTATAAATATTAACAAAAGTAATTAAAGTAGACTGTGGGTAATGTTACTTAACCAATTTGAAGCAGTTGTTGAACTTTTTTTTAAATCTAACTTACGAGAAACCGAGAAATATCGACACGTCCTCTCCAGCAGCTTGAATGTTCCCCGTTGAAATGGCAACTCTCAACGGCCACCAGGACTTATAACGTACAGTTTTAAAAAAGCTATTTATTATTTGTCGTAAAGTGTAAGAATCACCTCAGAAAAATAAATTATTCTGTCAGGCGCAGTTGAAGCCTCGGACAAACGCTGTCAAGATGTTGTAGCCAGGCTATGTCTGTGTCATTATTCCAACATCATGTTCATAACATGTTACGAAATAAAAAGTTTAATACCTCAGAAAAATGAACTTTCCTCTCTTGTCAACATTAACCTGGTGTGAGCGCGGCGCGCGCTCTTCAGTTGTGGAGGCGCGCGCTGTATATCACGTCACAGAAAGACGTGCACTCAAAGTAATCGGATCAGATCGTTTACATGGTGGAATTTTTCGTTTGATCGGTTCATGAAAAGGTTTATCCCACCCCTCTCAAACCGATTACAATTTTATTCGGTTTGGCCATTTTTATTCCGATTGAGGTGTTTATATGGAGCATTTTCATTCGGATTGGACTTTTAAACCGATTACAGTGCTCCATGTAAACGCACCTAATGCTTCGGTTTGCATGTAGGGACCCTCATTATGCTACCGTGTTAGTGTGAAGCTATTTTGAGCCTTGTTAGTGGTATTAACTAGAGATTTAATTTGACTTATTCTGTGCCCCATATACTAGCGTTATAAGCTAATCTGTTTTAAGAGATTAAACTCTTTACATTCGATTTTCATGAAAACTCATCCCAGAGAACGATCTACTCGTTAACCAGGTGTTAATTACCCTACAGCTAAAGAGTCACGAGCACACACACACAATACAATACATAATCGCATTATCCATGGATAACTTTCGATTCACTATATGTTTGTGTTGGTTACATTATATGCATATCCGATATATCCGATTGCCAACAAAACGCAGACATTTGATGCAGTTTTACTTACCGCCCGCGGTATCATGACCGGGATCTTTTATCACTGGGACCAGTGAATTTGCAAATCCAGTGTCAAACTGGGCCTTGTTTATAAACATTTTGTCACAGAAATTCCGTAAACAAACGAACACTTGCAGAATTCTGTTGCTGCTCCAGAAAAACAAACTGCATCCACTGTTCCCTTAATGATGGGTTATTTGGAAAGCCAGCTTGTAAACTTTCACATCCTGGTGGACTTCAATGATGTGACATTAAAGGACATTTTTCACCATGGGCTTCTGAACCCCTTCAGTTTAAATTACCCGGGGGGGGGGGTTTCCTCGTTTACCGTGGGAGCTGAGGAGGAGCCCCCCAGTCTCAAGCCAAGATGGCCGCCGCTCCAGAGTCTCAAGCCAAGATGGCAGGCGCTCCATTGTCTCATCCCAAGATGAGTCCAGCAACGTCTCCTGTCCACATCCAGAGTCCAGCGAGGGCTCCAGCCCCTGACCAGCGTCCAGAGATGGCTCCAGGCCATGACCCCATAGCTCCGCCCATGAAAATCTTTTTAGGGGGGCAGTAGGTACCGGGCTAAGGCCACGGAGGCCGTGCCTCTCTGGTCCCCTGAACTGCCTACACCACCATGGTCCATGGTCTTGTACTTCCTGCCCCAGCCATGGTCCCCTGAACTTCCTGCACCACCATGGCTTCCTGAACTGCCTACACCACCATGGTCCCCTGAACTGCCTACACCACCATGGTCCCCCGGTCATGATACCGCGGGCGGTAAGTAAAACTGCATCAAATGTCTGTGTTTTGTTGGCAATCTGATATATCAGATATGCATATAATGTAACCAACACAAACATATAGTGAATCAAAAGTTATCCATGGATAATGCGATTATGTATTGTATTGTGTGTGTGTGTGTGTGCTCGTGACTCTTTAGCTGCAGGATTGCTTTGAGCGCAAAGTCTGGGACATATTTGCACAACAGGATCTAGCAGACTTTACATCCACCGTTTTGTTCCTGCACCACCATGGTCCCCTGAACTTCCTGCACCACCATGGCTTCCTGAACTTCCTGCACCACCATGGCTTCCTAAAGTTCCTGCACCACCATGGTTCCCTGAACTTCCTGCATCACCATGGCTTCCTGAACTTCCTGCACCACCATGGTCCCCTGAACTTCCTGCACCACCATGGCTTCCTGAACTTCCTGCATCACCATGGCTTCCTGAACTTCCTGCACCACCATGGTCCCCTGAACTACCTGTATCACCATGGCTTCCTGAACTTCCTGCACCACCATGGCTTCCTGAACTGCCTACACCACCATGGTCCCCTGAACTGCCTACACCACCATGGTCCCCTGAACTTCCTGCACCACCATGGTCCCCTGAACTGCCTACACCACCATGGTCCCCTGAACTGCCTACACCACCATGGTCCCCTGAACTTCCTGCATCACCATGGCTTCCTGAACTTCCTGCACCACCATGGTCCCCTGAACTTCCTGCACCACCATGGTCCCCTGAACTTCCTGCACCACCATGGCTTCCTGAACTTCCTGCACCACCTTGGTCCCCTGAACTTCCTGCACCACGATGGCTTCCTGAACTTCCTGCACCACCATGGCTTCCTGAACTTCCTGCACCACCATGGCTTCCTGAACTTCCTGCACCGCCATGGTCCCCTGAACTTCCTGTCTCACCATGGCTTCCTGAACTTCCTGCACCGCCATGGTCCCCTGAACTTCCTGTCTCACCATGGCTTCCTGAACTTCCTGCACCACCATGGTCCCCTGAACTTCCTGCATCACCATGGCTTCCTGAACTTCCTGCACCACCATGGCTTCCTGAACTTCCTGCATCACCATGGCTTCCTGAACTTCCTGCACCACCATGGTACCCTGAACTTCCTGCATCACCATGGCTTCCTGAACTTCCTGCACCACCATGGTCCCCTGAACTTCCTGCACCACCATGGCTTCCTGAACCTCCTGCACCGCCATGGTCCCCTGAACTTCCTGCATCACCATGGCTTCCTGAACTTCCTGCACCACCATGGTCCCCTGAACTGCCTGCACCACCATGGCTTCCTGAACTTCCTGCACCACCATGGTCCCCTGAACTTCCTGCATCACCATGGCTTCCTGAACTTCCTGCACCGCCATGTTCCCCTGAACTTCCTGCATCACCATGGCTTCCTGAACTTCCTGCACCGCCATGGTCCCCTGAACTTCCTGCATCACCATGGCTTCCTGAACTTCCTGCACAACCATGGTCCCCTGAACTTCCTGCATCACCATGGCTTCCTGAACTTCCTGCACCGCCATGGTCCCCTGAACTTCCTGCACCGCCATGGTCCCCTGAACTTCCTGCACCACCATGGCTTCCTGAATTTCCTGCACCACCATGGTCCCCTGAACTTCCTGCACCACCATGGCTTCCTGAATTTCCTGCACCACCATGGTCCCCTGAACTTCCAGCATCACCATGGCTTCCTGCACCACCATGGTCCCCTGAACTTCCTGCACCACCATGGCTTCCTGAACTTCCTGCACCGCCATGGTCCCCTGAACTTCCTACATCACCATGGCTTCCTGAACTTCCTGCACCACCATGGCTTCCAGAACTTCCTGCATCACCATGGCTTCCTGAACTTCCTGCACCGCCATGGTCCCCTGAACTTCCTGCACCACCATGGCTTCCTGAACTTCCTGCACCACCATTGTCCCCTGAACTTCCTGCATCACCATGGCTTCCTGAACTTCCTGCACCGCCATGGTCCCCTGAACTTCCTGCATCACCATGGCTTCCTGAACTTCCTGCACCACCATGGCTTCCTGAACTTCCTGCATCACCATGGCTTCCTGAACTTCCTGCACCACCATGGCTTCCTGAACTTCCTGCATCACCATGGCTTCCTGAACTTCCTGCACCACCATGGCTTCCTGAACTTCCTGCATCACCATGGCTTCCTGAACTTCCTGCATCACCATGGCTTCCTGAACTTCCTGCATCACCATGGCTTCCTGAACTTCCTGCACCACCATGGCTTCCTGAACTTCCTGCATCACCATGGCTTCCTGAACTTCCTGCATCACCATGGCTTCCTGAACTTCCTGCATCACCATGGTCCCCTGAACTTCCTGCATCACCATGGCTTTCTGAACTTCCTGCACCGCCATGGTCCCCTGAACTTCCTGCATCACCATGGCTTCCTGAACTTCCTGCATCACCATGGCTTCCTGCACCACCATGGTCCCCTGAACTTCCTGCACCACCATGGCTTCCTGAACTTCCTGCACCGCCATGGTCCCCTGAACTTCCTACATCACCATGGCTTCCTGAACTTCCTGCACCACCATGGCTTCCAGAACTTCCTGCATCACCATGGCTTCCTGAACTTCCTGCACCGCCATGGTCCCCTGAACTTCCTGCACCACCATGGCTTCCTGAACTTCCTGCACCACCATTGTCCCCTGAACTTCCTGCATCACCATGGCTTCCTGAACTTCCTGCACCGCCATGGTCCCCTGAACTTCCTGCATCACCATGGCTTCCTGAACTTCCTGCACCACCATGGCTTCCTGAACTTCCTGCATCACCATGGCTTCCTGAACTTCCTGCACCACCATGGCTTCCTGAACTTCCTGCATCACCATGGCTTCCTGAACTTCCTGCACCACCATGGCTTCCTGAACTTCCTGCATCACCATGGCTTCCTGAACTTCCTGCACCACCATGGCTTCCTGAACTTCCTGCATCACCATGGCTTCCTGAACTTCCTGCATCACCATGGCTTCCTGAACTTCCTGCATCACCATGGCTTCCTGAACTTCCTGCACCACCATGGCTTCCTGAACTTCCTGCATCACCATGGCTTCCTGAACTTCCTGCATCACCATGGCTTCCTGAACTTCCTGCATCACCATGGTCCCCTGAACTTCCTGCATCACCATGGCTTTCTGAACTTCCTGCACCGCCATGGTCCCCTGAACTTCCTGCATCACCATGGCTTCCTGAACTTCCTGCATCACCATGGCTTCCTGAACTTCCTGCATCACCATGGCTTCCTGAACTTCCTGCACCACCATGGCTTCCTGAACTTCCTGCATCACCATGGCTTCCTGAACTTCCTGCATCACCATGGCTTCCTGAACTTCCTGCACCACCATGGCTTCCTGAACTTCCTGCATCACCATGGCTTCCTGAACTTCCTGCATCACCATGGCTTCCTGAACTTCCTGCATCACCATGGCTTCCTGAACTTCCTGCATCACCATGGCTTCCTGAACTTCCTGCATCACCATGGCTTCCTGAACTTCCTGCATCACCATGGCTTCCTGAACTTCCTGCACCACCATGGAGCACAATTTGTAAGTAATCTACCCAGCACTGTTTATGCTATAAATGGACTTTTAGGGTAATTAGCTAGCTATTGTTGCTGTTTTATTTGATTTGAATATCCGATGTTAGTGATAAGAAATATGTCAACCTGCAATGGACACTCATTATGCTCATCTTTGGTCTTTGAGAGCATCTTAAGTAAAAACCTGCATTGGCGAGTCCTGAAAAAAGTATATAAAATGACACAATCCTAGAATTTTTGCTGAAAATGCATTTGTTGGTGGGAGTTCAGTTATAGAATGAGGTTGTCACTGCTGTAAACTCCCATTGGCTCCTGGCTCAGATAACATTTTTAACAATTTCCTCAGCTTTTCTTAAATGTAAAAAAAAAAATCTTCAAGTGAAATTAACTGATGTTACTGTTAATAACGTTGCCCTCTCAGGCAACAACATTAAATGTTGATTAACTTCAAGATTTACAGTGATAAAAATGATTGTTTAAACTTCAATAGCTACATTGTTTTTCATTTTCATTTTTTTTTTGTTCTGCACCCAGAACGCTTCCCTCCTCTATCCATTTTGATCATGTGACTGTGTCAGACTTATGCTGCCTTCACGAGTCATCGGAAATGTTGTACTTCCCACTTCTGAAGTCGTGATTACGAGCTCATCGCATTCAAATTTTGACTTGAGAGGGTGTTCATGTCCAATTTTTCAACTAGGAAACTAGTATTAAAGGAAGCATTAGAGAATGTCTTTGGGTGAGCAGTTGATATCAGATAATATAATAAAATAAATCTCTTATTTAAAACGCTAAATAGAAGTAGAATAAAAAGGTTTCAAATGATTTTGACAATTTTCATGTTCACTTCTCATAATGCGTGCATCTGGATGAGGAAGGACTGTGAGTAATTGATCGTATTGTTGTAATATGTAATCTATTAGTTGCTGTTGAATGTTCCCTGCTGCTGCTGCTGATAGTGTAATTAATAGAACACACCACAGCACCCTGAACTTTGTGTTGACATCAAAAAAAAAAAAGTTCTTCCTTATGGCCCAGTGTCATGATTACATGCTAGATTGTTTTCTCAGATGATCAACTGAACAGATAATTTGACCTGTCAATAGTCAGAGTTTTGTCATTCCATCCAGACAGGATCACTTTCCCAAGCAGTGATGTCCCCAACCTCCCCCACCACACACACAGATAGAGCCCCTTCCCCCATGCTCCTCACAAAGGTTGTTTATCTCATAAACCTCATTTTCCACCGAAATTACCCGGAACAATTTATCCCAGGAACTTTTTCCCAGGAAATTCTTTCCTCCAGACCTGTTGCTGTCTGCGTTTCCATTGCGGTCTAAAGTACTGTGAAGATTAGTCCGGTGACGTAGGACTGCGCACGACTTTCCTGTTCCCACTGGATTTCGTCCTCTGCATATAAGCTTAATAAAGCCTGAACCTTGTCATCGGTCCATCTGTCGTATATTTTTTTAAACTCCATTGTTGATTCGAACTGCACGCACCACCACAGACTTTTAAAAATGGTGGTTGAAATAAAATGCTGCATGGAGTCAACCAATCAGCATGTTCAGCGGCCAAGTCCCACCCCCACAAGTTCCTGAACTTTGATAAAGTACTACCTCATGAGCAGGGGCTTTCTGAGGGAGATGTTCTACACTTTCAATTATTTGTAACTTTATATGCCACTATCATATCAGGAAATAAAAATTGGTCACACTTTATACAGTATTAGATGTCTTTAACTACCTTGTACTTCCATAAAAATTATTTTTAGGTATGATGCAAAACACGTGTGCTGCTATTGAGGTGGGATACAGGGAAGGTTGGGACGGGTTTGGTGGGTACAATCTAAAAAATGCTGGGTTAAAAACGTCTCGGTTACGTATGGTAACCCTCGTTCCCTGAAGGAGGGAACGGAGACGTACGTCGGACGTACCGACGAATTGGGATCACTTCTGGGAGCCCCTATCAGCTTCGAGCTATCTAGAACCGGCCAATGGACAATTGGCGTGCGAGATTTGCATCTCGCGCCCCGCCCCGCGCCGCGGGTATAAACAGGAAGCGAGAGCGAATGCACGCTGTTTTTCACTGAGGAGCCACACGTAATGGCTCAACCTGCAGTGATGGTACAGCAACTGTGGCGACGGGACGTACGTCTCCGTTCCCTCCTTCAGGGAACGAGGGTTACCATACGTAACCGAGACGTTCCCATTCAGTCGGTCATGTTCGACGTACGTCGGACGTACCGACGAATTGGGATCCCCTATGGAAAACGCCATAGTTACTACCACTTCCAACGCCCAGCGATGAGCCCCTCAGACCCCGATCTGATGCGGGCGGGAAAGTTCACGCAGGGAGAGTCCAAGCTGCTGTTTCGCAAGACCCATTCAGCTGACTGTATTGGATAACGCTGGGAAGCATGCCTGTGAAGGCCGCTGCGGAAGCCACATCATGCCCAGAGGGAGTTAACATGTGGAGAATACAAGTATGGGCTGGCCGTGGGCAGCACAACATACGGAAGTCCCAGGGGTGGCCCCGGCCAATTCGTGGAGGGGGACAACACGTACCTGGGACGGCAGAGGAGACTCTGCCGAGGGAAAGACACGGGCTCGCCGTAGGGAGCCGTATCGTGGAAGAATACACATATGGGACCGCCGTGGGGGTAACTACATATGGAACCCAGCCTAACACAAGTTCCACCAATGCATACGAGTGCTAGACCTGGCGTCGAACACTCCGCCACGTCCGACTGCCGTGGGTTGTGGAGGACTCAACAGGGTTCGCCGGTCCGGGGAACTCGACTGGAGCAAATAAGCGCACGCATCCGTCTACCATAGGGGAGGGAATGGCGCAGCAAGCCGACACTAGAACGGGGACTTCGGTGTTACTGACTATGGGAAGTGAGCACACAGGAAGAAACCGGCTCTACACGGAGGCTATAGAATCTAGCGAACGTGTTAGGTGTCGCCCAGCCCGCAGCTCTACAAATATCTGTCAGCGAGGCGCCACGAGCCAGCGCCCAGGAAGTGGCAACACCCCTAGTGGAGTGGGCTCTTAACCCGAGCGGGCAGGGCACGTCTTGGGACTGATAAGCCAAGACGATGGCATCCACTATCCAGTGGGCCATCCTCTGCTTGGAGACAGACTTTCCCTTCTGCTGTCCTCCGTAACAGACGAAGAGCTGCTCTGAGGTCCTGAAGCTTTGCGTTCTGTCCACGTAAGTCCGGAGAGCACGGACGGGACAGAGAAAAGCTAGGGCTGGGTCTGCCTCCTCCGAAGGCAGCGCTTGCAGGCTCACCACTTGGTCCCGGAAGGGAGTAATGGGAACCTTGGGCACATATCCAGGCCGGGGTCTCATGATCACATGAGAGTTACCGGGCCCGAATTCCAGGCACGATTCGTCGACCGAAAATGCCTGCAGGTCCCCTACCCTCTTGATGGAGGCCAACGCAGTCAGGAGTATTGTCTTTAACGACAGAATTTTCAACTCAGCTGACTGCAGAGGCTCAAAGGGTTCTCTCTGTAGTGCAGTTAGCACCAGAGTTAAGTCCCAAGAGGGTATGGAGGGAGGACGAGGTGGATTTAATCTCCTTGCTCCCCTAAGGAACCTGACGATCAGATCGTGCTTACCTAGAGATTTTCCATCTACGAGCTCATGATTAGCGGCGATAGCGGCGACATAGACCTTGAGGGTGGAGGGAGACAGCCTTCGCTCCAACCCATCCTGTAGAAAGGTAAGCACAGATGCGATCAAACATCTTCGGGGGTCTTCTCGGCGAGAAGAGCACCAATCGACGAACAGGTTCCACTTCAACGCATAGAGGCGCCTCGTAGAGGGGGCTCTAGCGGAAGTGATGGTGTCAACTACCGCTTGCGGTAGGTCACCTAGAACCTCCGCGTCCCGTCCAGGGACCAGACATGGAGTTTCCAGAGGTCTGGACGCGGGTGCCATAGGGTGCCCCGTCTCTGAGTCAGGAGGTCCTGCCTCAGAGGAATGGGCCAGGGAGGTGCTGTCGCAAGGAGCACTAGTTCCCGGAACCAAGTCCGGTTGGGCCAATACGGAGCGACCAACAGGACCTGCTCCTCGTCCTCCCTGACTTTGCACAGTGTCTGCGCAAGAAGGCTCACTGGGGGAAACGCATACTTGCGTTCTTCCCGGGGCCAGCTGTGGGCCAGGGCATCCGACCCGAGGGTCCCCTCGGTCAAGGAATAAAACCACTGACAGTGGGTCGTCTCTGGGGAGGCAAACAGGTCTACCTGTGCGGTCCCGAAACGACTCCAGATTAGCTGGACCGCCTGGGGATGGAGTCGCCATTCTCCCGGAAGTACCTGCTGACGTGACAGCTCGTCGGCCGCACGATTGAGCAGGCCCGGAATGTGAACAGCACGAAGCGACCTCAGATGCTTCTGACTCCATAACAGGAGATGGCGGGCGAGTTGCGACATGCGACGGGAGCGTAGACCACCCTGTTTGTTGATGTACGCTACGGCCGCAGTGTTGTCCGTCTGGACCAGAACGTGCTTGCCTCTGAGCGGCACTTTGAAGCGGCTGAGTGCAAGACGAACTGCTAACAACTCGAGGCAATTGATATGCCATTGCAGTTGAGGCCCCGTCCACAGACCCGAAGCTGCAAGCCCGTTGCACGTGGCACCCCAACCCGTGGATGAGGCATCCGTGGAGACAACGGAGTGCCTGGACACTTGTTCTAGGGGAACTCCCGCCCGGAGAAACAAAGGGTCCGACCACGGGCCGAAGGTTTGGCGGCACCTCGGAGTCACTTGGACACGGAGGGATCCGCTGTGCCACGCCCATCTCGGGACTCGATCGTGTAGCCAGCGTTGAAGCGGTCTCATATGAAGCAATCCGAGCGGCGTTACTGCGGCTGCGGATGCCATATGCACCAGGAGCCTCTGAAAATGTTTCAGTGGTACCGCTGTCCTGCCTTTGAACGAATTCAAGCAGTTCAACACTGACTGGACGCGCTCCTCGGTGAGGCGCGCTGTCATGGCAACCGAGTCTATCTCCATACCGAGAAAAGAGATCCTCTGTGTAGGACAGAGTTTGCTCTTCTCCCAGTTGACCCGAAGTCCCAACTGGCTGAGGTGACTGAGCACCTTGTCCCTGTGTTCGCACAACTGCTCCCGCGACTGGGCAAGGATCAGCCAGTCGTCGAGGTAGTTGAGGATGCGAACGCCATGCTCTCTCATGGGAGCAATGGCCGCCTCCGCAACATTCGTAAAGACGCGGGGCGACAGGGACAGGCCGAAGGGTAAGACGCGGTACTGATATGCCCGTCCCTCGAACGCGAAGCGCAGAAAGGGCCGGTTTCGAGGGAGAATCGAGACATGAAAGTACGCGTCCTTCAGGTCGATCGCTGCAAACCAATCTCGGGGACGGATGCACCTGAAGATGCGCTTCTGCGTTAACATCGTGAACGGCAGCCTGTGAAGGGACCTGTTAAGGAATCGCAGGTCCAAGATCGGTCGTAACCCGCCGCCTTTCTTGGGTACAATGAAGTACGGGCTGTAGAACCCGGACCTCATATCGGCTTGAGGGACCGGCTCTATCGCGTCCTTCGCCAGTAGGACAGCGATCTCCGCCCTGAGCACGGGGGCGTTCGCCTCCACTACAGTTGTGAAGTGAACGCCCCTGAACTTGGGGGGACGCCGGGCGAACTGAATCGCATAGCCGAGTCTGATGGTACGGATGAGCCACCGAGACGGGCTGGGAAGCGCTAGCCAGGCTCCCAGACTCCGAGCAAGGGGGACCATCGGCACCACAGACGTACCCGCAGCGGGGCAGCGAGGCGGAACGCAGGGATCCGGCTCGGACGGCATGGGAGCGGCCCGCAGCGGGATCTGAGTGTGCTGTGCAACACTTACCTGCATCCGCGGAGGGGACGTGCGAGTGTGGGGAGGCAGCTTGTGTGCGTCCCGACAGCCGGCGTCCCCTACTGGCGAAGGGAGAGGTACTTGAGGGTGGCGAGGCATGGGAGCGTCGACCACCGCCAAGCGCGCTCTCTTGGCACCCAGAGATATTGGAAACTGCTCTTTTATTGAAGTTTTGGGTAACTTTCGGAACAGACAAACAAAAGATTTTCCCCCGGCCCTCCTCCGGGGGAAGGAGTGGTGCTGCAGCCATCTCCCTCAGAGCAGTTTCCTCCATCTCTGGGTGGCCCGTCTCAGGGCCGCTTGCGACGACGCTTGCCACCTGGCTGGCCCACCGTCGAGGGTAGTGAGGGGGGAGGAGTCACTCGGCCGGTTTCTGGCAGAAAAAGGTGCCGTCCACGACCTCGTGAGCTCCTCATGCACCTCCGGGAAAAAAGGTGTCGGGGCGGGACGCTGAGAACCAGCGCGACCCACCCCGAGGAACCAATAGTCCAACCTAGAGGGTTCGGGACACGGTGGAGGGTTCCACTCGAGCCCAACCCTTTCGGCGGCCCGGGCAAGCATAGCAGCCATCTCAGGGTCCGGGGCAGCCGTTGCCACTCTCCCAGAGGGAGGCAGTACAACTGACCCTTCATCCCCCGAGGACTGAAACTCCCCCTCCGATGCAGCGATCGACATCTGTTCGTCCGCTGGAGCTCCAAAAGTCACCACTGGTCTCCCGTGGGAGGGTCCAGCGGGTTCTCTCGGAGGCTCAACCGGCTGCGGAGCTGAGGGATTAGGGGCCTGCGGAGGATCGCTCGGCAGGTTTGCCCTAAACGTAATCCTCAGATCACCCAGGCCATCCAAAGAAGCAGGTCCACCCGGGTTAGGGGTAGACCTAGTTCGTGGGATGGGTAAGGGGACTCCCCCAGCCCGGAGGTAGGAGAGTCTCGATCTAAGCTCCGAGATAGTCATGTTCCCGCAGTGGGAACATGAACTATCCACAAACGGCGCCTCAGCGTGCTGTGTGCCCAAACACGTGAGACAGCGATTGTGACCGTCAGCAGGGGACAGGGAACGACCGCATCCAGAAACGCACGGGTGGTAAGACATCTTGAAAAAGACGGCACGTCACCCGTGAAGCTCTTTTTGTGAGGAAAACGCTCTGTGCTGAAGCACTCAGGGGAACCGCGACAGCGCACGGGATTGTAGTGCAGCCCGTGCCTGTACTCAGACAGGAAAACGCCCTACCCAGACCAACGGGGTTGCTGTGATAACAGCAGTTTTCTCTGTTATCTCAGAGGCAGCTCGATGAGTCAGCGCGGTCCCGCTGAAAGGTGCCGTTTCTCCAACACGCGTCCTCCTCTGGTTCTCTCCGGTCCTTGTAGTCTTTGCTTGATAGCAGCGAAAATAATGAGTGAGTCCTTCATATGCCTGTGTGGCTCCGAAGTGAATGACAGCGTGCATTCGCTCTCGCTTCCTGTTTATACCCGCGGCGCGGGGCGGGGCGCGAGATGCAAATCTCGCACGCCAATTGTCCATTGGCCGGTTCTAGATAGCTCGAAGCTGATAGGGGCTCCCAGAAGTGATCCCAATTCGTCGGTACGTCCGACGTACGTCGAACGTGACTGACTGAATGGGAACAACCCAAGTTGGGTTGAACATGGACTAACCCAGCAATTGGGTTGTTTTAACAAAAAAAAGCAATTGTGTTTTTTTAAACCCAGTGAATGGGTCGTTTTAACCCAATGGTTGGGTTAAATGTTTGCTTAAAACAACCCAATCACTGGGTTAAAACAACCCAATTGCTGGGTTAGTCCATTTTCAACCCAACTTGGGTTGTCATGTGCAAAGACTTGCGTTGAATTCATACTAAAACGTTGCGCACGGACAAAGCTGTAAATGGCCGTACACAAAAAAAAAAACAGATGTATGAATCTCTGCGTACGAAGCGTCCCACGCATATTGTCTTTGTACATCCCAATTAACGTAAAATTGAGCGCACTTGCATGAGCACAACGCCCCACCCATTCTCCTCCCTTAATTAAATCAATTTAAATATGGTAATGAGTCCACTTTGGCAAAAGAAAGCAGTAATAAAATGGCTAAAGTAAGCGGCAAGAAACGAAACTTTACAGAAAGTGAATTGGAGGTGCTACTATCAGAGGTAGAAACGAGAAAAAGTATTTTATTTGGAACTGTCCTCCGTAATTAAGAACAAAAGGAAAAAATATGAGTGGGACAGTCTGGCTGATGCCGTCAATGTGGTGGGATCTGAAAGTCGCACTGTAAATGACCTTAAAAAGAAATGGTCTGATATAAAGGTGGACGTTAAACGGAGAACTGCTGCGCACCGACAAAGTGTGGGCAGAACAGGCAGTGGTAAAGGGGTCGAGGAACTTACACCCTTTGAATGAGTTGCCTCAATTATGGGTGACATTTTACTCTCTGGAGTAGTATCTGCTGCTGTGGGAGACTCGAATTTACTACAGGACTGCCACGAAGGTAACCAATTTCTCATTTGTTTTTACTTTGGTCCACATAGCTTCCCGATTTAATTTTCAAATGCATGCAATGTAGCTGACCAAGAGTACACCAGCGATTTTACGTATTCATTGCATTTATGGCAAATGCGTTTAGCCATTAATAAGGAACAGACTCAAATCACAGTTAACATGTGCCTGTGTTTATTTAGACTCATATGGTGCAACAGCCGAAACATCCACTGGCACGCACTTGGAATCCGCCCCTCCTGAGCAGCCAGTGCCCACTGTACCCAACGTTTCCAGTGCTCCCCCCAGTGCTGAGGCCCGTACGTCTGGCCGCGTCTTGACGCATGCTGTTCTGGAGTCACAACAGCAAATCGTTATGGCCATCTGAGAAATTAACAGTCACCTGAAAAATATCACTCAAAAAATTTACTTTGTCTCCGATTACCATTTATATTGTCGCAATCACTTGTTGATTGACCAGTCACTGCCGCTTATGGTTTGCAAAGAAAAAAGTGCCAAGTCCTAGAGCTTTGCTTTGTCACACAAATGGCTGACCTGCCTACTCTATGCATTTCCACCTGTCCCTTTGCTGTGGGAGACAGGATATTCATGTGCAAGCACAGTGTGCAACTTGTGGCACCACAAATGACCTATCGGTAAGCCCCGCCCCCCTTAGTTACTGTTGCTAACTCGGACAAACAAACAGAGTTGCTATATCTCACAATGACAGCTGTCAGTGTGAAAACCTTATCCCAAGATGTTTTTGGACACAGAATGTAGCGTATACCCCGTCCGAATGATGGCAAAACTTAACTGATGGTTTATCAAGTTTATTGCATCGTTATTCACTCCAAAAAATCATCGTAAGAGCTGAACAAACAAAGCATAAGAAGAGCGCATTAACGTCTCATTCACAAACTATCTCTCTCCGTTGCATTACCATTAACATACACAGCAAATTACACAAAAACACTCATACAACTAACAGTAAACAAACATATACACAGACCTTATGCCTTTTCGAGGGTGCAGTTAATAACTGGTAAACTTTGCAAAACAACTCCGATAAACTGCATGCAAGCTCTTCCTTTCACTAACGTTAACCCGTAGATTATAATACCCATCAAGTCCCTCTTAGTAGGACAGATAATGTAGTCCTTAAACATATCTAAAATTAAATTAATTTACATTTAACCAGTTTAATATGGAGAGGCACTGAAATGTAGACCTTCGTGTTTTTGACCTACAGTGTTACATGACGTGAGAACAGTTAGTTAGTTCGGTTTGTATGTTAGCGGGGCCTTTAATCGAAACTTAAAGAGAGTTTGACAAACAGAAAATCCTCTCAGGACACCTGGAGTCAGTGCTACAGTACCTCAGGCACGACATTTTAGCATTTTTGTAGCATAAACACCATCAAATCGATGAGAGCTTTGGATTTTCCAATGTTTCTCTATGGCGCTGAAGCCTAAAGATGTCCGAGTTCCGGTCCCAGCGCAACTGATACTCAACTGCTATTGGCTCATCTGCGTTCGAGGGGAGGGGCTTACCGATAGGTCAATTGTCGCAATCACATGTTGACGGGCTTGAATTGCTTGTTGGTTGGGCTGCACATACATTGGTCCTGGGTCAGGTTCATCTGGCGGTGCTGCCACCACACCAAGTGGTATGCCATGCCTGTGTGCGATATTGTGCAGCACACCACAGGCCAGCACAATGCGGCACACCTTGTCAGGGAGGTATAAAAGTTTCCCCCTAGTCCTGTCAAGGCAGCGCCACCGACATTTCAGCTGCCCAATCGCCCGCTCTACAACTGACCGAGTGCGAGAATGGGCATCATTGTATCTGCGCTCTCGGTCAGTTTGTGGGTTGGTGAGGGGGGTTAACAGCCACGTCTTTAGTGGATAACCGCGGTCTCCTAAAGAGGTGTTGAATATTTAAATGCAAATAAAATAAAAAAAAAAAACACTTAGATAGAACCATAACTTTAAATGCATCACTCACCAAGAAGCCACCCATCGGGCACCCTGCCAGCTTGGAGCCTCATCCCAACAATGCTGTTTGTAATGATGTATGAATCATGGGTTGACCCAGGCCACCATGCCACAATATTTGTTAGGCGCATTTGTGCATCACATATTATCTGCACATTTATTGAATGGAAATGTTTCCGATTGCAAATTCCTCTTCAGATGGCGCCTTTATAGCAATGTGTGTGCAGTCAATCGCTCCGATTACATTAGGAAAACCGGCTATCGCTGCAAATTGCGTTTTAATGTTTGGCTGGTCAACTGCATCATATGGGAATATACCTTATATACCTGGTAGACATGCGGATGATCCCGTCCCATACCGCTAGCATTGCGCGGCTCAAAGACGACTGGCTTATTCCTGAGCGGTCTACCAGTTCCCTTTGGAAAGAACTAGTTGCCAGGAAACCAAGTGTTGTCAGCACCTGCAAGGGAACGGGTATTGCGTGGCTCCTCGCTGTAGAGGGCTGCATTGGGATTGAGTCCCGCCGGGTCCCGCGGGACCCAACGTAAATCTCGCGGGAGCGGGCGGTTTGAATTTTGCTGCGGGCGGGAATGGGCGGCTAAAAAAAACACAGCGGGAATCGGCGGGATAGGGAGGTTGCCTAACGACATGATGGAGAAGATGTCAATAGATGATGTAGAAAAGAACCTCAAACGAGGTATTTACAGCACAAAAGCTAAACAAGGAAAGTCTGACATTTGGAGAAGTTTCTCAATTGTTTTGGTAGGCAAAATCATGCGGTATAACGTTATATGTATCCACATATTGCGCAGCTGGCAAATACATAGCTACTTGATCATACCTCACCAAAAACGCTCAGCACTCCCTGCAGGTCAAGTTGACTGTTTGGTGTCTTTGACAAACAATACATAGAAGTTTAGTGAGTGGAAATGGATTGTTTCTAAATGTCCGTTTGCTATTTTGTGTTCACATTACGTTCTGTTGAAGCATGTTTTCTCAGGTTTCCTTTCAGTCGGTCACGTTCGACGTACGTCGGAACTGACCGACGAATTGGGATCTGTTTTTTGTTTCTCAATCTGTTTTTCTGTTTTCTGTTTTGCAAAGCAGTCTATTTTTATGTGCAAAGTTTTTGATAAAAACGAAATTATATTTGAATGTATTTGTCTTTTTTTTTTTTCACATGCAGGCCAGGGAAACGAAACAAACAACCCCATGAATCTCTTTAATAATATCAATACAAATACGTGGGGTTTTTTTTCCTGCGGGACGGGAGAAGACACAAAATCAATGCATCTCGATTATTGTGCGGGAATAAATTCTCAGAGTTTTGCGGGTGCGGGCGGGAGTGGACATACATATTGCGGGAGCGGGCGGGAGTGTAACACATACGTTGCGGGAGCGGGCGGTAATGGTCAGAAATTCGGCGGGTGCGGGCGGGAGCGGGATGAAGAAAACAGTCCCGCGCAGGGCTCTACCTCGCTGTCTCTCTCTCTAGATTCGGACCTAACTCAGCACAGAGCTCCAAGAGGATAGCCCTTGGAAATCTGAAACGGCTGATAAGCCAGTCATCATTCTGAGCCAGAAAATCATTGTGGTCCCTAAAAAGTCGTTCTCTTCGGATTCTGCCATTACCAATGTCCTCTAATAAGGCCAAAGCTGCCATTGCCATAGACTACGGGTTGTATCAATTTGCATAGGCTTTTATATGTTCTTACTTAATTGCATAATTGATAGAATATTCCCATAAGGCTCGTGTGACAATATATATCAATTATTTTATAAATTGAAAATAATAGCAATACTTCCCACAGGTGGTGGTGTGATAGACTTGTAGGACAATTCGTTGTGTAATGTTTGCAACTTCACTTCATTGCCTGTAAGAGTCGCCAACGGACAAAAACAATGAGAAATGTACATACGCCAGACATGAAATTGGCGTGGAGGAACGCATATTCTCACGTTAATTTCACTGTTAGTACATCTGACCGTGAGCGTGAAAGCTGGTTGATACATGAGGCCCCTGGTGAGTCTTTTTAACCTGAAACTTTACAGACACATTTTGGGGACACCAGAGATTTATATACATCTTGTGAAAAGGGGCATAATATGTCCACTTTAAACCACCAATAATAGGTCAATGTGAACAAAAGACTGAAAACTAAAATGTGAATAGTTATTGTACTGAATACATTTTGTACACTTGTATGGTCTTTGAAAATAACATCAGAATGTAAAGATACAAATACCTGGGCCCTATTCATGTCAGAATGACAACTCCATCTTAGTCAGGATGTTTTACCCCAGGGTCTTATGGGGGATCAGTTCAATCTTTTGAACAGCCCCAGTCCTCATCTGATGATACTTTGGCTGTGCTTCGAATGGAAACAGCTTATCTAGGACTTGATGACCCAATCTTCCCAGACACCTTTCCTTTTCAAGGCCACCATGCAAATATTTTGTGGCTGATTTTTCGATTGAAGGTCCTTCTCGTTGAATGCTGCCCACAGCTGACGTTCTTCGGTCTGTGGCAACAGACAATTGGTTTGTAAGCATTGACCTGAAAGATGCTTACTTTTCCGATCGCTGTTAATCACAGAAAGCTTCTGTTTCAGTCTCCAGAATCGAAACTACCAGTTCAAGGTTCTACCTTTTGGGCTGTCCCTTGTTCCTTGCATTTTCTCAAGAAGTGTGAGTCTCCTCTATGGATGAGAGTTATACGTATGCCCCCACACTAAACAGAAGGCTTTGAAAGACTCCTGACTGCTTTTGAAACACAAGAAGAAGAGTTTGAAACACTGCAAACAAGAAGGTTTCAAGTTTGATTTCAACACAGACCACAACATTCATAGGAAGGACTTTGAATTCCCACCTAATGTCTGCCACCCTGTCTCAGAAACATTAGATGAACATTCAGCAACTATTCGGGGTGTGTCTTTGCAGTAGAGTGGTCTTAAGGCTGATGGCTGCTACAGTTGTAATTCTACCATACTAGTAATACACTGGGCTTACTCCACCTCTGGCCACTCCAGTTATGGGACAAAAGTTTGCAGCTAGATCCCATCAGACAACTGATGGCAATTTCTCACTGTTGCATTCATGTACTGAGGGGGTAAAGATGGTATAGAGTTCCTGGAGCCAGGGGTGTACCTGGGTGTTGTTCTCTCTCGGTAGGAGTTGGTCATGACCAATGTTTTCCTTACAGGTTGGGGGGCAACATGGAATCAGAGGTATATTTTTGCCAGTCCTGACAGGCCACCATGTTCTCATTTGGCCCAAAAATACCCCAACAGTCTTCTATCTGAACCACCAGGGTGGCTCGAAATCCTGCAGGTCTCTACAGGTTACTCACAAAATCCTGACATGGTGTCAGCCACAACTCGCTTTTCTGAGGGCGGTTCATATTTTGGGAGCATGAAACCAGACAGCGGGTGCTCTTTCCAGGGGTAAACTACATCCAGGAGAATGGAGGCTTTGTCCAGATGTAGTGCAGGAGATCTGGCTATGGTTTGGATAAGCTTCAGAGAGGACCAGTCACTGTCGCTTATGGTTTGCAAAGAAAAAAGCGGCCAGTCTCTTGGGTCAGGATGCTCTGTCTCACAAATGGCTGACCTGCCAACTCTATGCATTTCCACCTGTCCCTTTGCTATGGGAGACAGGATCTCCCTGTGCAAGCACAGTGTGCAACTTGTGGCACCAAACCTTGGAAGATTTCTGAAAGGGTGCACAATGTCTAAAGCCTGCTTGGAATCCTTATTTTCCTGTGTGGGATTTGCCACTTATGCTTGCATTCCTTTGTTCATCTTGGTTTGGGCCCTTTACAGAGCATTGATATGAAATGCATGTCTTAAAGACTGCTGTTTTGTTGGCTATTGTTTCTGCAAAGTGTGTCAGTGAGTTGCATGCACTGTTGGTTAGCAAGTTGTGCTTGCATTGGTTGTCGGATGGTTCTGGGATGGTCCAATGACCCAATCCTTCTTTTCTTCAGAAAGTCCGTCTTCCTCAGTTCATAAACCAGAGCATTGAGCTGGCCTCTTATCAGAATTCTTCATGGTCTGATTCAAGAGGTCAACTTTTGTGTCCTGTTAATGCCTTGAGATGTTATGTGGAGACTACACTGTAAGCAATTGCTGTAAATTTACAGCCAATTTGCAACATTAAAATACTGTTTTCATGTTAAACAGTTTAGTACTGTAGTTAGCAATGCATTGTGGGCTGCTTAACTTGGAGCAACAGGACTGAGGCCCTAAACAGTATGCTGATGTTTTAAATTACAGGACACTACAGTATTTTTTGGAAACTGAGTGTTCACTGGGGAATTTGGAGCACGGTCAGATGTTTGATACAACGTTAGTCTTTTAAATTGAGGCTACTGCTTTTGGTCAATTTTCTTTAAAAAATACAGAAATAATTTTGCCATTGCCATTAACTCCTGGAGGGACTTCAGGAACCATCATTTGGATAGGAGATTTTCCAGAAGAGGACGCACAATTTAGATGAGGTGCTGCACATCATTGAGTGTCCTTTATCAACATCCATCGGGTCTTGCATCTACAAATTAAACGGTAATTAAAATCTTATTCCTATTGCCAAGAATGTTTGATATCAAACTGATGCTCAGGAGCTTGTCTTGCTAGGGATTTGAACATGTCATTTAACAGTGAGGCTTAGATTTGAATAGCCAAAACATTATTACTTTTGGGTAGTTTTTTTGTTTAATTTTGGTAACATTTGCAGTAGAACTCCCCAAGATCTGTAAAAATAAAGTTGTTACCCTTTAAATTTTGAATGCCGAATCTATTTAGCAGTTTGACTGTAGGTACTTCATAAGCCTATTCGCCTCTAGGTTACTCTCCCCTAGTGTTTACTTATTGACCTTTTATAATTTTTCTTCTTAAAATCTTATTATGGTAAGAATAATATAAGAATTAGCCTGGAGTGTATACTGTACATTCCTGATGTTATAGTTTATTTATTATTATGATTGTTTTTTGTTGTTTGACAGTGGCAACACTGGAGTAATGCTGCAGAGAGGATCAGCTGCTACTAAAGTGATGGTCATCTCTCCTGGATCCATAATGTAAAAACACAAACCTACCTCAAAGGACTATTTTAAGAGGTAAAAATACAAGCCTACCTCACAGGACAATTTGAAGAGGTAACCTAAAATGAAATGAACCCTAAATGTTTTTATTGATGCATACTGTCAAAATGTTCTACTGTACTTTAATAGTTTCAAAATGGCCTTAATGCACATTTTCAAAATGTACTTCTTAAGTTTGTTTTCCAAATGTTGCAAATTCTGCTAAATGAAAGTATGTTTTTACAGACAGCAGAGAATACATTGCAGATTACATATGAAAATCTTCTAAATTGACTTTTAATCTAACTCACAGGACTATTTTAAGTGGAAAAACATGAGCCTGTGGGCTTTTTTTCCCCAAAAACGTGCCAACGATGCTTGTATGCTGAATGTTCTTGCTCATATAATCAAAAAGGTCTTAATGTTCCTTAAATAGTCTTAATAGTGACTTAAAAGTCTTCAAACTTATGTCTTAAATATTTTTTTTTTAACTATCTAGTCAACCCTTCCCGTTTGGTTAGGGTTAAGATCAGTCTCTGACGAGCAATTTAAGAATTTAAAGGGTTTGTTCACTCAAAAATGAAAGTGACCCCATGATTTACTCACCCTCAAGTCATCCTAGATGTATATGACATTCTTCTTTCAGACGAATACAATCAGAGTTATATTAAACATGTCCTGCTCTTCCAATCTTTATAATGGCAGTGATTTTTCTGTTTTTTAAGTCCATAAAAGTGCATCTGTTCGTCATATAACTGCTCCACATGGCTCCAGGGGGTTAATAAAGGGCTTCTGAAGTGAATCAATGCATTTGTGTAAGAAAAATATCCATATTTAAAACTTTATAAATAAATGTAAATTATCTAGCTTCCGGCCAATCGTCTTCTGTTTTTTCAACTAATGGGAAAAGTGTTGTGCCTCTCGCAATTCAAAATGCTTACGCTACATCTGACACCAGTTACGTTCGTCAGACATAGCGTAAGCATTATGAAATGAAATGAAGAATCTGAAAGAAGAATGTCATATACACCTAGGATGACTTGAGAGTGAGTAAATCATGGGCTAATTTTCATTTTTGGGTGAACTATCCCTTTAAGTTTATTGCCATAGTCTAAAGCAGACACTAGGCTGTTTCTGTTTGCTACTAGAAATCTCTTCTTTGATGTTTATTTTCTTCTATTTTTTTTGTTTTTGCATTCATGTTGACATTGCTCTTTGGAATAAAGGTATTTGATTTTGAAGTTTGTATTCCTTATTTTGCATAATATTCACAATAATGCATATCTTAAGCAATTAGCCCCAAGAATAATAAAGTTAATTGCTATCAATATTGAATGATATGAAACTGTTAAATCTATTGTATTTCTAATACAGTAAAAAAAAAAAAAATGCAGCATATTTCTGATTATTTGGAAATTATTTGGAAATTGACCTTCTCACATATTACTGTAGACAGGCACATCTACTGTGCCTGTCTACAGTAAACTCTGAGAAGTTAAAGTAACAACCTAAACAATATTATTGTAATTTCCAAATACTCACAGAAATATGCTGCATTTAAATCATTTAACAGTGCGACTACATTGTGAACAGTGTGAAATCATTTAACAGTGCGACTACAGAAATATACTGTATTTCTGGTTTACAGACTACTACTGTAAAGTCATTTTACGTATGATTACCGTAAAAATTACGGTATATTGCTGGCGTCTTTGCTGCCAGCTCTTTACTGTAAATTATAGAAATACAGAAATATACTGTTTTCCTGGTTTACAGACTACTACCGTAAAGTCATTTTACGTATGATTACCGTAAAAATTACGGTATACTGCTGGCGTCTCTGCTGCCAGCTCTTTACTGTTATTTTACAGGGAAATTTTTTACAGTGTAGGGCTGTAATCAACCAAAGAAAATCTTGGTCGACTGAAGAAAAAAAACGTTAAATGAATAAGCTGCACACTGTGCGCAGTACTTGGTAGCCTTGTTGTCTGCCTAAATTAATTATAAATAAACATAAAAAACTAGTAGGCTATTTGCAGAATATTAAATCGTTTTTGACCTGATTATTTTGCACTGAAATGAGTCTGACACACGAGTATGTCGGCTCTGACAGCGTTACATCACATGCATCTGCGCAATATCATAGCCTATGACTTCCGAAAATATAGTACTGTGTTGTCAACTAGAAATCATCACAAGAACTTTTGAGGAATATGCAACATAATTTAGACAATTGTTTTTGTCATATGTATTATAATAACTGACAGACAGTATTATTTCAGCCGCTCTGTGCAGCTCGAACAGGAGCTGAGCTCAGCTTCGCGGCTGAGACACGAATAGACTATTAACTTAAAGCTTTTACTCTTAAACACAAAAGGCACGTCCACTTTAATAAAAAAGGAATATTTATTAAACAAGCCAGATCAAGAGCAGAAAAAACGCTCTCACAATTAAATAAATAATATACAAGAAAACTAGCCTTCTTCAATCGGTCTCTCTTCTCCAGTTGGTTGGGCTAATCCAAAAGAAGTGAAAACAATGGGGGTGTTCTGAAGGCAGACTGTTACCTGTGAAACAGGGGTGCTGTCAAAACACCCCCATTAGCAATTAGTGCTTTCCACCTGATGAAATGAACACGGCGCGGCAAAACTGATTAAATGAACGCAGCAAAACGAATGAAATGAACATGGCTCGGCAAAACTGATGAAATGAACGCGGCAAAACTGACAGTACAGATCCACTTAGCGTGGTGTTGTGACGCTTCCCCTCATGTGTATGTTGATGGGCGTTCCTCAAGTTTACCGCTATGGGCGTGCGTTTGAGCCAGCGGGGAATGAAAAACAAAGGACCCGCGAGAGACTTCTCTTCGCCAGTTGGCTGGGCTAATCCAAAAGAAGTGGAAACAATGGGGGTGTTCTGAAGACAGACTGTTACCTGTGAAACAGGGGTGCTCTCAAAACACCCCCATTAGCAATTAGTGCTTTCCACCTGATGAAATGAACGCGGCGCGGCAAAACTGATTAAATGAACGCAGCAAAACTAATGAAATGAACGCGGCAAAAAAACGACCAATCAGAATTTTGATCGAGCCAGAACGTATCGACTAAAAATCGACTAATCGACTGGGAGATTACAGCCCTAGTGGAGACTACTAGTCAATTCAGACAAGTTATTTGTCTGCTTTTGGGGTGTGAAGAAAGATACTTCTGTGTTGAAGCAGATGTTTTATAACCGGATAGTAGAGATGATTATACTAGCTTACAAGGCAGCAGGGAAACCATTTACCAAGGGTCTAACTTGTCATTCCACTTGGGCCATCTCATCCTCATGTGCTGTTTTTTGTCTCCTTGGTGGATATTTGCTATGGATATATATTCTTGCTGCTGCCTGGGCCTCTCTATGCATGTTTATCAGGTTTTATAAGGTTAATGTTGCTGCTGCACATGCCATGAGTTATGCGGTTCTTCAGGAGCGACCTTAATTTTTTTTATCAGGTGGGTGGCGTTCATCATGAGTCATGACTCTGTTGTTATGTCATCCAATAGTTTTTACAAGGCATCTTGTGGTCAGTAGGAATGAAACAGAACGTTAGTTACACATGTACCTGTGGTTCTGGGAATTCTGGATGACCACGAGAATGAACCTCATTGGTTCTTGCTGAAGCTCAAACGCGCTGCGAAACACGAGAATGAACCTCATTGGTTCTTGCTGAAGCTCAAACGCGCTGCGCAACACGAGAATGAACCTCATTGGTTCTTGCTGAAGCTCAAACGTGCTGCGAAAACACGAGAATGAACCTCATTGGTTCTTGAGGAAGCTCAAACGTGCTGCGTAACACGAGAATGAACCTCATTGGTTCTTGAGGAAGCTCAAACGTGCTGCGAAACACGAGAATGAACCTCATTGGTTCTTGCTGAAGCTCAAACGCGCTGCGCAACACGAGAATGAACCTCATTGGTTTTGCTGAAGCTCAAACGCGCTGCGCAACACGAGAATGAACCTCATTGGTTCTTGCTGAAGCTCAAACGTGCTGCGAAAACACGAGAATGAACCTCATTGGTTCTTGAGGAAGCTCAAACGTGCTGCGTAACACGAGAATGAACCTCATTGGTTCTTGCTGAAGCTCAAACGCGCTGCGAAACACGAGAATGAACCTCATTGGTTCTTGCTGAAGCTCAAACGCGCTGCGCAACACGAGAATGAACCTCATTGGTTCTTGCTGAAGCTCAAACGTGCTGCGAAAACACGAGAATGAACCTCATTGGTTCTTGAGGAAGCTCAAACGTGCTGCGTAACACGAGAATGAACCTCATTGGTTCTTGCTGAAGCTCAAACGTGCTGCGTAACACGAGAATGAACCTCATTGGTTCTTGCTGAAGCTCAAACGTGCTGCGAAAACACGAGAATGAACCTCATTGGTTCTTGCTGAAGCTCAAACGTGCTGTGTAACACAAGAATGAACCTCATTGGTTCTTGCTGAAGCTCAAACGTGCTGCGAAAACACGAGAATGAACCTCATTGGTTCTTGAGGAAGCTCAAACGTGCTGCGTAACACGAGAATGAACCTCATTGGTTCTTGAGGAAGCTCAAACGTGCTGCGAAACACGAGAATGAACCTCATTGGTTCTTGCTGAAGCTCAAACGTGCTGCGTAACACGAGAATGAACCTCATTGGTTCTTGAGGAAGCTCAAACGTGCTGCGAAACACGAGAATGAACCTCATTGGTTCTTGCTGAAGCTCAAACGTGCTGCGTAACACGAGAATGAACCTCAATGGTTCTTGCTGAAGCTCAAACGTGCTGCGCAACACAAGAATGAACCTCATTGGTTCTTGAGGAAGCTCAAATGTGCTGCGAAACACGAGAATGAACCTCATTGGTTCTTGCTGAAGCTCAAACGTGCTGCGCAACACACGAATGAACCTCATTGGTTCTTGCTGAAGCTCAAACGTGCTGCGCAACACAAGAATGAACCTCATTGGTTCTTGCTGAAGCTCAAACGTGCTGCGTAACACGAGAATGAACCTCATTGGTTCTTGCTGAAGCTCAAACGTGCTGCGTAACACGAGAATGAACCTCATTGGTTCTTGCTGAAGCTCAAACGTGCTGCGTAACACAAGAATGAACCTCATTGGTTCTTGCTGAAGCTCAAACGTGCTGCGTAACACGAGAATGAACCTCATTGGTTCTTGAGGAAGCTCAAACGTGCTGCGTAACACGAGAATGAACCTCATTGGTTCTTGAGGAAGCTCAAACGTGCTGCGTAACACGAGAATGAACCTCATTGGTTCTTGCTGAAGCTCAAACGTGCTGCGTAACACGAGAATGAACCTCATTGGTTCTTGCTGAAGCTCAAACGTGCTGCGTAACACGAGAATGAACCTCAATGGTTCTTGCTGAAGCTCAAACGTGCTGCGTAACACGAGAATGAACCTCATTGGTTCTTGCTGAAGCTCAAACGTGCTGCGCAACACAAGAATGAACCTCATTGGTTCTTGCTGAAGCTCAAACGTGCTGCGTAACACGAGAATGAACCTCATTGGTTCTTGCTGAAGCTCAAACGTGCTGCGCAACACAAGAATGAACCTCATTGGTTCTTACTGAAGCTCAAACGTGCTGCGTAACACGAGAATGAACCTCAATGGTTCTTGAGGAAGCTCAAACGTGCTGCGAAACACGAGAATGAACCTCATTGGTTCTTGCTGAAGCTCAAACGTGCTGCGTAACACGAGAATGAACCTCATTGGTTCTTGCTGAAGCTCAAATGTGCTGCGTAACACGAGAATGAACCTCATTGGTTCTTGCTGAAGCTCAAACGCACTGCGCAACACGAGAAGGAACCTCATTGGTTCTTGCTGAAGCTCAAACGTGCTGCGTAACACGAGAATGAACCTCATTGGTTCTTGCTGAAGCTCAAACGTGCTGCGCAACACGAGAATGAACCTCATTGGTTCTTGCTGAAGCTCAAATGTGCTGCGTAACACGAGAATGAACCTCATTGGTTCTTGCTGAAGCTCAAACGTGCTGCGCAACACGAGAATGAACCTCATTTGTTCTTGCTGAAGCTCAAACGTGCTGCGTAACACGAGAATGAACCTCATTTGTTCTTGCTGAAGCTCAAACGTGCTGCGTAACACGAGAATGAACCTCATTGGTTCTTGCTGTAGCTCAAACGTGCTGCGTAACACGAGAATGAACCTCATTGGTTCTTGCTGAAGCTCAAACGTGCTGCGCAACACGAGAATGAACCTCATTGGTTCTTGCTGAAGCTCAAATGTGCTGCGTAACACGAGAATGAACCTCATTGGTTCTTGCTGAAGCTCAAACGTGCTGCGCAACACGAGAATGAACCTCATTTGTTCTTGCTGAAGCTCAAACGTGCTGCATAACACTAGAATGAACCTCATTGGTTCTTGCTGAAGCTCAAACGTGCTGCGTAACACGAGAATGAACCTCATTGGTTCTTGCTGTAGCTCAAACGTGCTGCGTAACACGAGAATGAACCTCATTGGTTCTTGCTGAAGCTCAAACGTGCTGCGCAACACGAGAATGAACCTCATTGGTTCTTGCTGAAGCTCAAATGTGCTGCGTAACACGAGAATGAACCTCATTGGTTCTTGCTGAAGCTCAAACGTGCTGCGTAACACGAGAATGAACCTCATTGGTTCTTGCTGAAGCTCAAACGTGCTGCGTAACACGAGAATGAACCTCATTGGTTCTTGCTGAAGCTCAAACATGCTGCGTAACACAAGAATTAACCTCATTGGTTCTGTTAGTCATCGCGTCACCTCAGCTCCACCCACATCCCGCCTCTTTGCCCATTTTCTATTATCCTGGAGTGACAAGTGATGGCCATGGCCAGCTCGACCCTACTTTACGCTTCAAAACGGCTCTCCAGAATCCTATGGGTGACGTCATGGACATTACGTCCATATTTTTTTTACAGTCTATGTGCATAACACAAGAATGAACCTCATTGGTTCCCATGCTTGAGTTTCTGTTTACCTTATTCAAATGCTGTATGTGTGAGGGCTGGACGGGAAAACAGAACCCAAGAGCAGATCAGTTCACACTATATTTATTAGGACAAAAAGCAAAGTAAAAGGAAACAATATTTAAATGGGGCAGCCAAGCTGCCAAGCCAGGGGAAATAGCCGAAGACGTGATCCAAGGGCAGGCAAAAGTCAAAAGTCAGCAACAGGCAGGCAGGCTCAGGACCAGCGAAATGACAGTCCTAGGTGCAGGGCAGACAGCAATCCGTTGTCAACAATCCAGGCACAGAGTCAATAGCAAAATGCAAAATCAAAACAGGAGATGGGAAAACTGAGCTGCAGGGCTGGATCAAACTAGGAACAAACAGAATATGATCAAAACTTGGTAAGGCAAAAATAGAATCTCAATTCAAAGGCTAGAGCACGACAGAAAAACAGACAAAACACTCTGGCAGAGAAGGCAGGTAAGGAAGGAAGCTAAATAGTGAGAGAAATTAAATGAGAGGAGAAACAGGTGGTCCCAATCAACCAGATACTGGAATCCCCTTCCCCGCCTCCTGCTATCAAGGATCTTCCTGACAGTGAAGGCAGGAGTGCCGTCAACCATCAGGGGAGGGGGAGGGGAAGAAACAGAAGTAGAGGGGGAAACAGAGGAACGAATAAAGGGTTTGATGCAGGAGACATGGAAGACAGGGTGAACACGATGAAAGGGGTGCGGGAGCCGAAGCCGCACCACCACCGGGCTGATCACCTTGACAATAGGGTATGGCCCAATGAACCGCGGTGCCAGTTTCCTAGATGGCACCCTAAGAGGCAGGTCCCTAGTGGAGAGCCACACCCTTTGCCCACAGATGTATTTAGGTGCTTCAGCCCGATGACGATCCGCCAATCTCTTGGTGCGTTCCCTGGTTCGCAGCAGCGCCTCCCTGGCCCGCTTCCAGGTCCGCCGGCACCGATCAATGAATGCCTGAACCGAGGGAACCGCAGCTTCGGGACCCTGTGAGGGAAACAAAGGGGGTTGATAACCAAGACAGCACAAGAAAGGAGACAATCCAGTAGACGACACCGGCAAGGAATTATGGGCGTATTCAGCCCAGGTGAGTTGCTGGCTCCAGGATGAAGGGCTGTGAGAAGCAAGACACCAGAGAATCCGCCCAAGATCCTGGTTTGCCCGCTCTGTCTGACCGTTGGTCTGTGGATGGAATCCCGACGACAGACTAGCAGTAGCACCAATCTGCCGACAGAATTCCCTCCAAAAGTGAGAGACAAACTGGGGACCCCTGTCAGAGACCACATCTTCCGGAAGACCATGAATCCGGAAGACGTGGTCCACGATCACCCGCGCAGTCTCTTTGGCAGAGGGGAGTTTGGGAAGGGGAATGAAATGAACCGCCTTAGAAAAACGGTCCACTACCGTGAGAACCACGGTATTGCCACTGGACTCCGGTAATCCTGACACGAAGTCCAGTGCAATGTGGGACCAAGGACGGGAAGGAATAGGAAGGGGTTGAAGCAGACTAACGGGCACAGCATTACCAGACTTGTTTTGCACACATACAGAGCAAGAAACCACAAACCGATGGACGTCCCCTCCCATGCCCCGCCACCAAAAAACGCTGGCGAACCACAGCCAGCGTTCTTCTCACCCCTGGGTGACACACTAACCTGGATGAGTGGCACCACTCCAGAACTTCCGGCCGGACCGATACCGGAACAAACAATTTGCCCACCGGACACTCCCTTGGCACCTCTGTTCCCAACTGGGCCAGCCTGACGCGCTCCTCGATGCCCCAGGTGACGGACCCCACCACACAACCAGGAGGGAGGATAGTATCCGGCGGCACCACGTCCTCTGGGGCAGAGAACTGACGTGAAAGCGCATCAGGCTTACCATTCTTGGAACCCGGCCGGTAAGACAGGCAAAAATTAAAGCAACCAAAAAAGAGTGCCCAGCGGGCCTGCCTGGAGTTCAGCCGTTTAGCCGTTCTAATGTACTCCAGGTTCCGGTGGTCGGTCCAGACCAGGAACGGCTCCACTGACCCCTCCAACCAGTGGCGCCACTCCCCCAGTGCCAGGCGCACGGCCAACAACTCACGGTTACCGATGTCGTAGTTCCGCTCTGTGGGTGACAACCGGTGAGAAAAGTATGCACAAGGGTGTAACTTGTGATCATGAGAGGATCTTTGGGAGAGAACTGCTCCGACTCCAACCTCTGATGCATCGACCTCCACAAGAAACTGTCGAGAAGGATCAGGAGTAATTAGAATAGGCGCCGAAGAAAAACGTCTCTTTAGTTCATTAAAAGCAGCCTGATCTGCTGGAGACCAGCAAAAAGGGTTTCTTGTGGACGTCAATGCAGTTAAAGGAGCCGCCACCTGACCGAAATTACGAATAAACCTCCGATAAAAATTGGCAAAAACGATAAAACATTGCAATGTCTTTCGGCTATCAGGTGTCGGCCAATCGGAGACAGCCCTCCTTTGCAGGGTCCATGCGGATCCCCTCCACCGAGATGATATGACCCAAGAACGGAACTGACTGGTTATGAAATGAACACTTCTCCGCCTTAGCATAGAGTTGATTCTCTAACAGCCGCTGCAGCACTTGCCTGACGTGCTGGATGTGTACCTGGAAAGAACGAGAAAATATCAAAATGTCATCCAGATACACAAAGACAAATTGGTTGATCATGTCTCTCAGCACGTCATTAATGAGAGCCTGGAAGACGGCTGGGGCATTAGTAAGTCCGAAGGGAAGGACCCGGTACTCAAAATGCCCTGTGGGAGTGTTAAATGCCGTCTTCCATTCATCCCCCTTCCTGATCCGAACCAAATGGTAGGCGTTGCGGAGGTCCAACTTCGTAAAGTACTTTGCTCCCTGCAAAACCTCGAAGGCTGCCAGAGACTCAGTCAGATAACTCTCCATGGCCGCCCGTTCAGGAGCGGACAGGGAGAATAACCGTCCCTTGGGCGGAGAAGTGCCAGGGAGGAGATTGATGGCGCAATCGTAAGGACGGTGCGGAGGAAGGGATGTGGCCCGGGACCGACTGAAGACCGCCCGCAAATCATGATAGACCTCAGGAACTCGAGATAGATCCACAGACTCCTCCTGTAACACAGGAAGAGAAGAGACAGGAGACAAGGCAGACACAAGACAATGGGCATGACAATAAGAACTCCATGACAAAATTGATTTCTGACCAATTAATATGCGGATTATGAGTAGTAAGCCAAGGGTGTCCTAAGACAATAGGGGCAAGGGGTGAATGACAAATAAAAAAAACCAATTCTTCCCTGTGGTTACCAGAAGTGACAATGACTAAAGGAGCAGTGGTATGAGAAATAGTGGAGAGTTCTCTGCCATCAAGAGCATGAGCTGTGAGAGGAGGAACAAGAGCCTGAAATGGAATGCCTCTCCTAGAAGCCCAGGTGGAATCCATGACATTTCCCTCAGCCCCTGAGTCTAAGAGAGTAGATAGATGAAACTTAGCACCTTGGACCATTACAGAGATAGGTAGCATGGACCGGGAACCTGCAGATGGGGTTGTAGTGGTAGCGACAATATGTATGTTCGCTGACCTTGTGTACCTAAACAATCTTGAATCAAATGGCTTTATAAAATATATTGCACACTGTATGTTTCCTTACTGGAAAAGTGACAACCTAAATGTGCTTCATGTTGTAACAAATAAATTAATGGTTTATGAATTCTTGGGTACAAACTGAACGAACGGTTTACAAATCTGAGAGCACAGATTGGTAGTTCATTATTCCATGGGCACGATCTGTTAAACCGAGGGAACAACTTTGAAGAATCTGTGAGTATGTTTTATAAAGTGAGGTGACAAATGGCAAAACCATGGCCATGGATTCAAGGATCTTGGTTTTTTTTTTGGCCCTACAGGTGACATTCCAGGCTCCATAAAACAATTAGTCTTTGGCCTCATCCCCAAGCATACTCATATAGTATAAATACATCCGTATTGTTTCAGTTTCATCTATGAAGAAGTCTGAACTTAGTGCACTGTTTCTGGCTAGTGTCTCATTACTTACCGTACACTTATGACAACATTTACAGAGCTCGCCCACACATTCTGATAAGTATCGTAATTAAAAATTCAAACAAAACAACCTGAAACTGGATCATCTCTGATTAACAATACAAAGCTATAAAGAGACTGAAATTGTTAATCTGTAACACCTTATCTAAGTAGGTCTTAAAGAAAATATTACACAATTCTGGTTTTCAAAGATATAAAAATCAGTGTCCTCATGTTGTTTTCAACGTTTATTTAAAGACAATATCTTCCATTTCTGAGTAAAGAAATACTTTAAGTCTAAAAGTCTTAATGAAATATACAAAATGCAACAGTACAAATCAGACATTAACAAAACATCTCAAATTTTAGGTTTACAAATATCTAAAAACAAACAAATGCATCTTTACATAGTTCCAAATGATGTGCAAAATTACAGTCAAGAGTCTGCTTTTTTTTTCATGCTTACCTCCACATTAGCATTTTTTTTGGACAAATACTGAAGATTCATACAATTTCATGAAAACGTACAGGTACAAAGAACCACAATATCAGCGGCATCAACAGTTACAGATGATTAGCAGGGTTTCTGCAGGTTTAAGACCTTAAGACCAATAAAGAATTGAAGGAATGAATTAAAGGGAACACATCAATATTTTCTCTAAATGTATATGTCTAGAAAGCACAGAATGAATTGTATTAGCAACCCTTTAAAGTTTGAAAATACAAATTCCAACAGATCTCCATTACTTTTTAATAATCTTCGAAATATAGATCACACTACCAAAAAAAGAGCGATGTTCTCTTTCAGTGCAAATATCTAAAAGATTCTTAAATCAAGATACATTTACTTGGGAAGCAAAAATCTTGTGAAACAAGTGATTTTATGCTTAAAACAAGAACAAATCTGCCAATGGGTTGAGAAAAATCAACTTAATTCAAATAAAGAAAGTAATTTGCATACCGAATGACATATGCTTGTTCTTGTTTTAAGCATAAACACTTAATTTAGTAAAAATTCTTTATTTTGCATGTCAAGTAAATGCATCTTGATTATTCAGATATTTGTACTGGAAAACAATTATTTTTTTCTTTGCAATTTAATTTAGGGCCCTATGAAACCCATTTTATTGATTTTTTTGTTTTAGTTTTAATGGTTAAATTAAATTGTATTGGTCAAAAAACATTTCTAAATTGAAATCATGAAACGTATACAATTTAACAGCAATTTATTAAAAGTTTAACAAAAAAATATACGTTTTCAAATTTAATTTAATTTTTACCAAATTCAGTTTTTTCTGTTTTTGGGTGAACTTTTTATTATTTCACATGAGAGTGAGTAAATGATGACAGAATAACATTTTTGGGTGAACTATCCCTTTAAGTGTACTGACCCTTTCAATTTATTCATCCAAAAATCGGCAAATTCAATTTTTATGAATGGATTCTGCAATTCCATCCACATTTTCTGCATCGCAGAAATCATAGGGTGCTAATTTAATGGCATATTGATTTTAAGACTTTCTGCTCCAATTTAAGACATTCAATTGTAGAAGGTCAAATTAAGACCCGTGGAAACCCTGATCAGGTAGCAACTTCTGCACCATGGTGTCATTTTACTATAGTCAGTGTACCTGATGTATTGTTCTGAAAGACCTTGCTAAGTTCTTGGCAAGTGTATTATTCTTTCCTGTGCTGATATATTTCCTGTTAAAACAGGAAGTTGGGGCGGGACGTTAGCTTCACAGGTTCTTTAAACATTTAGCAAAAGCTTATGGAGTTAAATTAATGTAGCGATTAAATATTTTGCGGTCATTAACAACAAAGTGGCACATGAATGTAATGCAGTATTCTAAGCACTGCCTCAAAAACAAACCATTTCAGAATAAATAAGAGTCCGAAGACGTGAAAAGCTTCAAGTAGAATTAAGTGGAGTCATCTACATTTTAACACGAGGTGAACGCATTACTAAAAATCACTAGCAGCTTGTCTCCAGTGCTGTATTACTAGTTCTGAAATCTTGCACGACACACATGCTGGTTACATTAAAAACAATGATTTCCATAAAAAGGGTCCGTTAAGCGCTATAAATGCGTTGCTGTTATTTTGCCCTCATCCTCTATAGTGAGCGCTGGGTTGTCATACATCTCTAATCTCCTATCGTTGGTTTTCATGTCCGTCTCTTCATCCTTCGGGTTCTCTTTGCAACACTTGCAGCAGCAGCAGCAGCGAGTCCTGCAGAAAGTCATGCCGGCGGTCACCACTCTGTCCCAGGGTTTGAGGGAGTGCAGCGGTTTGGGCAGGAAGTCCCAGCTGCGGAGGAATGAGGGCAGGAAACGCGGGCAGCGTTTCTGCATGATGTTCACCACGACCACAACGATCGCAAAGACCACCACTGGCACTCCGACCCCCACCAGGACCTGCCACCCCGCGATGGAGAGGCCCAGGACTGACAGCGGGAAGAGGAGGAAGCACAGGAAGAGATACAGCGCCGCGAACCAGCGGTACTTGGCCGTGCGGTTGCCCAGAGCTTTGGCCATTCGGATAGGGATGCGCGTGAAGGGGATGGGATACCACAGTAGGATGCCACAGATGTTGAAAAAGAAGTGACAGAGAGAAATCTGGAAGAAAACACAAACGATAGTCATTTAATCTAGGGTTCAGAGTAATACAAATGAAAACGGCAACCATCACTTTTTAGTAGGGGTGAAACGGTGCATGTATTCTAAAAAGATTTTATATACAAGTATTTACGTTTCGGATGAAGGATTATCCTAACAGCAAGCGAGTCTACATTTGACTATGCAGAATTTTGTGATCCATCCATTTATGTTATGAGGGTAAGGAATTAATGACAGAAGTTTCATTTTTGGGTTAAGGTACGCATTTTGTACTCTGAAAGGTACTAATATTGACCTTTTATGTGCCGTTCACACCGGACGCGAATGACGCGAATAAATCGCGCTATTCGCGCAAAGTTGGATGCTTGAACATTTTGAGTTTACTCGCTTCATTCGCGCGTGAAATTCGCTTCATTTGCGTGACATTCACTTCACAAAAGACGCGAATTCTCATCATGGGAGGGGCTTCTGTCAGCCGGCTCGTCTCGTTGAGAAATGGCTGACATGGGCTGTGTTTACACGTCTTTTTTGTTAAAATCTATTGTTAATGTGTGACAAAACGTAGTTTTAAGACTTTGTCAGTCGATAATGTAGTTGTTTAAAGCTCAAATCTGTGGTTTATTTATATAAAGAGTGCCTATTTGAACATTTTATCTGGCGTTTTCGGAGTTGTGAGCTCCAGTGGATCAGCGGTGCTCATTAACCCCGGCGAGAGCAGCCTTTCCTCGGCCAGTCCTTCTGCCGTCTGCCGCTGGCTCTGATGTCTCTGTGGTGTGTCTCGAGCTATAATTCGTCTTGTGTATATGTCACATGCGATCTTTGGTCTCATGGATCTATAATTTGTTCCCTGGCAAATCGTTTAGGCTGAGGGCAAAGTGAAGTTTCATTACTTTTTTTTTTTAGGCTATAACTTTACGTTACAGTTGTAGCCGACTAGCACTGACTTTGAATGTTTGACTGAATTGTTTGCTTTATTTCATGTTTAGCTTATTATACCTTTTACTTATACTTTTGTATTATTGATCAAACAAACTTGCATTTAACAAAAAGAGACTGGGTTGTGTTTCATGTCATTTAATGTTATCACAGTGATAATCATATTGTCTGAACCAGATATTAATATACAGATTTTCTCCTTATTGTTGTCACTACTAGAGCAAGCTCCTGATTGGTTAACGCAGCGCGTGTCAAATGCTCAATTTGTGTGAATCGCACCGCAGAATGTCTATTCGCGTCTTTGCATTGACTTAACATGTAAATCACTAGCGCAAATCGTGTCATTCGCGTCCGGTGTGAACGCAAAAAGTAAAAAATAATAATAACAAGGTACAAAGATGATGTCCTTTTAAAGTCCTCATGAAATCAAAATCGATCTTATTTACTTTGTTAGCCCACATTACAGGTCTTAGGGTGAACAACTAATCCGTGCAAGTTAATACACAAAAAACAAAGTGTTTGCTGTGGTAATCTTTAATCAAAATCTGAAAAGTAACTTCCGGTCTTGAATGGCGTTCCCTTTCCGATGACGACTGTGTGACGGCTTGGGTTTGAATATCCTTAACCACTCCCCTCCAACCATTAGTCTGCTATGAGCGAGAGATGGAGGGAGGAGCGCTGAAGTGAAACCCTGCCCTCTATTCAATATTCCGTTTCGCTTGGAAATACGTCACAGCACTGAAGAAAACTCAGTTGCTACTTCCGGTTCACAAGGACTTTAAGGGTACTGGCCCCAGTGACAAGCTGTTGTACCCCTAAAGGTACAATTTGTACACCCTTTTTCTCTGTGTGTAGGATTTGGGTTAGTGTTGTGATTAGGGTTAGGGTAACAACTGCACCTAGTATGGTTACAGAATTCGATGGGTCACAGGAATCTTTTGGTACCTCACAATTCGATTCTTGATGTCACGATTTGATTAAATAACTATTCTCGATTTTGAATCAAAATTCGATTCAATATATTCGTTATACACAAAACATACCAATTCAAAATGAATTAAAAACCAAGGTCATTTTTGTGTACCCTTACACCCCTCTTTTTTCCAGCAGGCCCATAACAAACCTGTAGTGAGTTAGCCAGCGTCTCTCCTGGACTGGCTAAAGCAGCGAGAATGGCAGTGGTTGTCGTGCCAATGTTGGAGCCCAGCGTGAGTGGATACGCCCTCTCCAGGCTAATGACACCAATACCTGAATACGAAGAAAGTGGTGCAGAGGTTTAAGTAAATCACATTTACCCACTTAACATGTTGCTAAACTAACAATGCAACACTCCAAATATTACAATATACAGCACACAAACTACTTGGCTTTAAAAAGTGGTGGGAAGAATGTCTGTAGGGGATGCACAGATGTGGTTGTGATGCCACATCATGATTGGTTAATTGGGTTATTATTATTTCTTTCAGGATTCTTTGATGAAAAGAAAGATAAAAAAGAACAGCATTTATTTATATATAGTGAGGAAAATAAGTATTTGAACACCCTGCTATTTTGCAAGTTCTCCCACTTAAAAATCATGGAGGGGTCTGAAATTGTAATCGTAGGTGCATGTCCACTGTGAGAGACATAATCTAAAAAAAAAAAAACAGAAATCACAATGTATGATTTTTTAACTATTTATTTGTATGATACAGCTGCAAATAAGAATTTGAACACCTGTTTATCAGCTAGAATTCTGACCCTCAAATACCTGTTAGTCTGCCTTTTAAATGTCTACCTCCACTCCATTTATTATCCTAAATCAGATGCACCTGTTTGAGGTCGTTAGCTGCATAAAGACACCTGTCCACCCCATACAATCAGTAAGAATCCAACTACTAACATGGCCAAGACCAAAGAGCTGTCCAAAGACACTAGAGACAAAATTGTACACCTCCACAAGGCTGGAAAGGGCTACGGGGAAATTGCCAAGCAGCTTGGTGAAAAAAGGTCCACTGTTGGAGCAATCATTAGAAAATGGAAGAAGCTAAACATGACTGTCAGTCTCCCTCGGACTGGGGCTCCATGCAAGATCTCACCTCGTGGGGTCTCAATGATCCTAAGAAAGGTGAGAAATCAGCCCAGAACTACACGGGAGGAGCTGGTCAATGACCTGAAAAGAGCTGGGACCACCGTTTCCAAGGTTACTGTTGGTAATACACTAAGACATGGTCATGGTTTGAAATCATGCATGGCACGGAAGGTTCCCCTGCTTAAACCAGCACATGTCCAGGCCCGTCTTAAGTTTGCCAATGACCATTTGGATGATCCAGAGGAGTCATGGGAGAAAGTCATGTGGTCAGATGAGACCAAAATAGACATTTTTGGTCATAATTCCACTAAACGTGTTTGGAGGAAGAAGAATGATGAGTACCATCCCAAGAACACCATCCCTACTGTGAAGCATGGGGGTGGTAGCATCATGCTTTGGGGGTGTTTTCTGCACATGGGACAGGGCGACTGCACTGTATTAAGGAGAGGATGACCGGCGCCATGTATTGCGAGATTTTGGGGAACAACCTCCTTCCCTCAGTTTGAGAATTGAAGATGGGTCGAGGCTGGGTCTCCAACATGACAATGACCCGAAGCACACAGCCAGGGTAACCAATGAGTGGCTCTGTAAGAAGCATATAAAGGTTCTGGCGTGGCCTAGCCAGTCTCCAGACCTAAACCCAATAGAGAATCTTTGGAGGGAGCTCAAACTCCGTGTTTCTCAGCGACAGGCCAGAAACCTGACTGATCTAGAGAAGATCTGTGTGGAGGAGTGGGCCAAAATCCCTCCTGCAGTGTGTGCAAAACTGTGAAAAACTACAGGAAACGTTTGACCTCTGTAATTGCAGATAAAGGCTACTGTACCAAATATTAACATTGATTTTCTCAGGTGTTCAAATACTTATTTGCAGCTGTATTATACAAATAAATAGTTAAAAAACATCATCATACATTGTGATTTCTGGATTTTGTTTTTTAGATTTTGTTTTTTAGATTTTAGACCCCTCCATGATTTCTAAGTGGGAGAACTTTCAAAATAGCAGGGTGTTCAAATACTTATTTTCCTCACTGTATCTGACATTTTATACATTTCATTTACAGTCGCGTTGGATCAATTGAAGGTGTCCTTGCTGAATTAAACTATTCATTTCTTTCAAATCAATCAATAAAATGCTACTGACCCCAAACCTCCAAATTGCCTTTACCAAGGAGGATACATGCAAGGCCCAGCAATGCTAGATAAACTGTCCAAGTACGCTAATTTTCTTGGTTCAACTGCAATTGTGACTTAACCTGCACCATTTTGATCACCAGCCCGATCAATGACTAACAGCAGCATCAAGCCCTGTAGGTGTACTTTTATGGCAGTTAAAGGGTTTCTCTACTGACCGACTAGTGGAGTGATGGCTGAGGTGAAGACAGAGCTGCTCTGAACAATGAAGGTCATTCCAGCCCCAACAAGCATGGCAAGATATCCCGTGAGCCAGGCGAAGGGGAAGGGGAAATCTGGCAATTAGAAAGGTCATGAACAATACACATTTTTTAATATAAACTACTAAACTTGAACTTTGGACCACAAAGTGTTTCCATTGGACTACAAAATGTTTCCATTGGACTGACAGATTTACTTCTGGGTACCTCACCATAGGGGTGGGCGATCTTCCCAAGATTTCATATCATGATCCCTATTTTGAGATGTACTACCGATAATGCCCAGACTGAACAAGCCTATGGACTTATCCATTTGCACAATTTAAAACACAGAATTGCATTAAACAATCAGTTGCCAAAATAGTCATTAAACTTTAAAACCCATATTAAATATACATTGATTCTTATTAAAACTACTGAAGTTATTCAGTTAAGAGCAGTGAGTGATTGTGTTTTTGTATTTGCATTAGGCTGCAAGACTGCATAGATCTAATATAATGACACGCATCCCATTTCATTCCCAACGGTTTATTCACTTTAGACACAACTGACTGTCTTTATGTAAATACTCGCCAAGACGGACATTTTGACATGTGTATATTTGAGATTTAGGCGCATGCCTGAAACAGTAGTTTACTTTGCAAACTTATGTGCAATCCCCCAATGAAATTCAAGCCCAGTATCAATATGTATCAAATATTGCACTTAGTTTATCCTATCAGATGCCTTTTTAAAAGACTACAATTGAAAAATATATATCTTGCGTCCTTAAACGCTCATTTTTTGGGTCAACAGCTTATAAAAACTTCTAGGTTTTTCGTTCTGGGTTGTTTAGCTTGTTTGCTGTACACTTTGTCACATATCAGCTTTTAGACATTGTTCTGTTTTTTGGTTATAAGTCAGAAATGACAAGGAGGGCGCTTCACGCAATACAAAGTCAATGGAGAGGGTTGGATTGTTTTCCCCCCCGGTGGGCATGGTTTTCAGATTATGACGCTCTGTCTCTATTAAGTTAACGCCATGTTAGCATCAGGGCTATTTACATGGAGCGACTGCGTTACACGCCACTGCTGAGATCCATGCATTTGGTGGGTTGGCGGGTGTTAATGTCAAGCCCTGGTTAAACTGTAAGAACAGTAGATGGATGTACCTGAGTGTCCTCTGATAGCAACAGCACATGCACATACACACACCTGTGGCACTCAGACACACTCAGGCTCATATAATGTTCCTGTACAGCTCATCAGACAACAGGACTGAATCACCCGTGCTGACTATCATATGACAGGATACCTGCTAATATGCTTACAGGAAGCACTACACCTACAGGAATGTGATGGGATGGAAGTCTCGGAAGAATGACCAAATGTTGGTTTTTACTGGAAGGTCAAATATTTGCCACGCGTCTTTGTCTTCAACACTGAAAACCTTGAGTGTAAAAGTTCAGTGTCCACCCACATTGTTGTCATACCTCACAAAGCACATTGCACAGGATATTACCCATTAGCAGCAGAGCTTATCAGCAGATGATTATTCTCTGATGTTGACTCACCTGTGTTGAGAACCTTTTTGATGACGACCGCCACCTGACCCTTCAACATGGAGTTCAGCAGCTTGACGATCAGAATGAGGCAAGTACAGAGAGCCAGCAATGACAGAGCCAACAAAATCAACCCCACGGCCAGGTCAGGGAGATCAGCGAACACAAACATGTGAGTACCTGGAGAGAGAGATGAGGACGACTATGTCAGATTATGGAAATATTAAAGCAACGTTCATGAAACTAGTTTCCCTGCTGGTGGTTTGCTTGTTTCAGAAGGCCATCAAGTTAGTTTCCACGGTTCAGTCAGATGCAGTTTGATAGTTTTAGGGTGTTTGGGGGTAGAAAGCCAACAAACCACCCTAAGGTTGGGTTGGTTGGTCTTGTCAGCAGGAACATGCAGACAGTCAGGATGCCTATAGACATTCGGGTATTGAAAACTAAAATGGCAAGAGCCCGAGAAATTTGCCAATTCCAATATGATTAGCTATTTGCTACGCAGCTTCTGCGTGGGCAGATTTATACGGATTTCTACTGAAACATATCGTGTACTAGTACCTTCAGTTAACAGTCCTGATGACACATACAGAGTTTCGTAACAATATGCTAATATTTACGCATTCAAAAGAAAAAATTCACAAAAGGACCAATAGGAGATAATTGGGTATCATTTGATTCGGCATGCTGCACTGAATTAAAGGGGTGGTAAACCACAATTTCACTATTCTAACTTTAGCTAGCGTGTAATGTTGCTGCTTGAGCATAAACAACATCTGCATTTTTTTTTTAAACAAAGCATGAACACATGTTACAATGCACCCCACAGACACAATCAAGCCTTCAAAAGAATGTGTTTTACCACCCCTTTAAGAGTTTTATGATTTTAAGGCAAACAGTTTAGAAGTTATAAGCAAAAATAGCCGGTTTTCATCGATTGACCAGTAGGGGGCGCTGTGCCGAAACGCTGCATGTATTTGACTCAATATGCTAAATCATAGCAGAAATGTAGGCAGAATCCGAGGGGACAGCCATTTGTAGTGGTGTCCGAAACCACAGTGGACGCTATCGAGTGCATTCATTCAATCCTGCATTGCACAGCAGTAACGAGTGCACAGCCGATGAACACACACCGGCTGTCCGACTTCACGCACTCATTTTCATTCACTCCTTGAAGAAGTGAACCGTATTAGTGGACTAACGTAGGGAATAGTGATTGAGGGTTAAAGGGGCGATTTCGGATTCAGCCGTAGTCTTGATTTTGAGAATAGTTGGATTTAATCAAAATGGGATTTTTTTTAATAACTTTTTGCAAATCAGAAGAACCACCAATGACGAGTTGAATACAGTAGGTTTTTCGGAAAATGACGTATGGTCATGACGTATGCAATTGAATCATCTTGGGCAAAGGAATCGAATTCGAACAGTTGGTGGCGCTAGAGAAATTGAGTTGGAGACTCCAAATTTGCGGTGGTTAATGTTCAGACTGTCCTCTTCCAATGTGCCAAATTTCACCCTTTTCACACAAGAGATTCTAGGTGCTGCCATAGACGTTGTTGTTTGGCCCCTAATACGGATAATCTTAAAAGATATGGAGGACTATTTTAAGATATTAAGTACAACATATGCTTATACCATTACGCTTATGAGATTGTGATGTTATTACTACATCAAATCACAAAACGACACTAAAGGCCGTAGTTGGTTTCTTTATATGATAGTTAAAGACCCCTGCAAGGGGGTACGTTAAACTTAATGGATTTGTCTGACAGTGTACTTTTTTTTTTTTAATGGGTCTTGTATATTTAGCTGCCTCCATGTTTTAAGAAGGGGGTTATCCTTGCAAGGGTATTAACAAATTCGGGGGTCCATGAATCAAAGTTTGAAAACCCCAGATATAGTTTACTGATATCTTTTTAAAAGTTCTCAGTCCAGGAAGCGCTGAATGGTGCTCCTTGAAGATCCAAGCATACTCTTTCACAGTTGAAGGAATCCACAATGATTAAATACTCGAGACCACTCAACCAAGACAAGGCTGGAATTTCAACATGGCATCTAACGGCTAGCGTTGATCTAAATCAGCCAAATTTATACCCAGAGCAAAAGTCCTTTGTTCGGGTGCGCTGGCTTCGGCTGTCATGAAGAATAGCCCCATTGAAAAGGTAGAGTAGATGGATGGGATAGGGGGGAAAGGTGAAGCTAAGATCTCCCTCAGCATTTAAGAGAAGCCATTGTATTCATGGCTGTTAGAGTGAAATCACGGTCAACGGCTTCGAGCTAAAATTAGTGAACTATGCAAGGGAGAGAACGGGAAATGGACTGATATTAGGCTTTAGCTTCTGCTGATCCAGGAAGGCCCTGTGCTGGCTGCTACAAGAGCCACATCAAAAAGCAGAGACACTTACATTTTTCTAAGTTGATAGTTTCCGTTTGGTTCTCTTGAGTCCAGACCTCGTCGCCCTCACCCCAGCAGAGGGCATCAGGGGTGCAGTTTGCAATCCCAGGGACTGTAATATTCACAAGGTTCTGAAATGGATGAAGAGTACATCATCAAGATAGAGAATATGAAGATTTTGTCCTGGCCATCTAACAAAAGCACACCGAACATATTACAGTGTGGAAATAAACTAATATTTGGTACCAAGGATCCACAGATACCACTTTTTCTAGAACGATGCAGATAACGATACCCGTCTTTTCATTGCTTTTGTAATTTTAAATATATTAGATAGAGAACCCAAAATAATATTAATCAGTCATTGATTTAATTTGCTTAAATGTATATTTTCATGTTTAATTATGCTTGTTATAATGTATTGTACAGTACTGAGGATTTTTTTCTACTGGCCCGGTTTGCAGGTACAGAATTTGAATAAAGTAATCAAATATAAAATAACAGCATATCTTCACTTTAGAAATTAAATATAGATGAATCTTCATCAAAAGCTGCAGAAATTCAGTCAAGAGCACTGAGTGATTTCTTTGTTTTTAATGTTAAAGGACACAGCAGCAGGTTTATTAAGCGGCTGTCACTTTAAGACCAAATGTTTATCTTGAATTCCCATCAGTGTGATAAATCCTATTTCCTCATGTTTTAACAGCCTAATCTGGTGACTGGCGGGAAATAGTGGGAGTGCTGGACTCAACCCATTTTCAATTTTCTCACCGTGACTTTTTGAGTTTTACACCAGATCCTGATCAAACTTTTGTTCCGGGCCGCAGGGTCTCCAGTGGCGATGTCACGGATCACAGAGGTGTCCAGCTGGAAGAACAAGGGGAAAAATCTCAAAATAAAGATCCTTGAGGTAGCATATGGTAGAGAGCAAAGCAAGATCATTAAATATTCAATTGTGGCTTAAGAGTTTAAACCAGGGGTAGGCACGTCGGTTCTGGAGGGCCACTGTCCTGCAGAGTTCAGCTCCAACCCTAATCAAACACGCCCGACCCAGCTAATCAATGTCATAAGGTTCACTAAGGCTACAGGCAAGTGAAGTTGTTTTTTTTTCAGGGTTGGAGGCTCTCCAGGACCGACATTGCAGATTTTGAACCGCCCAATGTATTGCAAAAGATATTTTGGTGCATTCAAGACCTCTTGGCAGGTTTGTATTTACCAGTTCAGAAGTCGTAATTATTATGTCAGGACCAGGTGCATTCCAGTCACTTTGTGAGTGTATCGGGTCCTTTTACTCTTACAAAGTTCTTTTTTTTCATTCGCCAAGGGGTAAAAAGTTCGAAATACAAGACCAGCAATATAGCGAAGACCTGACGCCGTCCACACTGAGAGCGACGTTTCGATGAATTTGTTAATATGTGCTGCGCACTTTCCTCTCAAAAATAAACAAAAATGACCGTGGTGAGAAAACAGCAGTAAAGAAAGCATCTGATCATAGCGATGAGGATGTGTTTGCACATTTCTGCAATTCGCCACTCCAGTGAGTCATCAGATTTGTTCAAAAATAAAAATAGATTCCTTAAAATCAAACAGCTTTACATATGGAAGCTTGTTTCCGCCACGGAATAAAGCGATTTAAAAGATTATTGTGACTTCTCAGACTTTTTCCTCACAATTGCGTGATATAAAGTGTGAATTGAGAAAAAATTTGAAAAAAAACAACTGCCCCTTATTTTTTATCCTGTGCCGGAAACAAGCTCCCACATTTACAGTTTTAAACATGAAACTGTGTCAGTAGCCGTGTTTCCATAATTGATTTACGCAAAACTTTTGCGATATTTTTTAAATGTCGATAAAAAAAATATTGTGAAATGACAGCATTTCCATTAACCATTATGCGACTAAAATTTTTTTTTTTTCCTCTCACGATAAGTAATTCCAAAAATTATGCCACGCAACTTTTTTGTATTATGTGCGAGTTTCTGGGAATTGATTTGTCGCATTTCCATTTGGCGTATTTTCAATTCGCAATTTCAACTTGCGCAATTTGAAGGGTAATGGAAACGTGGCTATTGTGTCCTTCAAACAGAATTACAACTTCAGTTTCTACTATAAAGCGTCTCTCCAGTGTGTTCATGTTTTAACCAGGGAAGATTTTCATGTCAAAAGGCAGAGCCTCAAAGCCAAATCTAAATATTACAACATCACCACGGACAAATGGTAGTTTAACCTCTTAAACTCTGCAGACCCTGTACAGAGTCCGGAATGACAGCATCAAGTATATACTTTACATTTTAAATGTCTGTGGAGGAGCTCTGACCTCATATGTGGTACCATTTAAAAGCTTAGAATGTCTGCTTTCTGGAGACATGCATCATTTGACCATTTCCATCTGGATTTGGCCTACCCAAATTGAAGAGCTTCCTATACCCACATACAGTGGTCTCTAAATACACAATTTTGGTGCAATTCTACAGAAAACCCTTTGAAGTTACATAAACTACTGCTAAAAGTGATAAAAAATGTAAGTATATTTTGTCTGAGCTGTAATAATTTAAGCTTTTCAATTTGGGTAGGCCAAATTCAGGCGGAAATCCCCCAAAATGGTCCCAGAGCATAAGAGGTTAAAGGTGTTTACCAGCCGGAGCAAACTTTTCCAGAAACGAACACCAAACAAAATTGATTTTGTGGCGTCACACCAGTTCGTTCCTCAACTTCAAGGAGAGATTGGAAGTCACCATATGAACCAAGCAACTGACAAAATTCCTGCAGCTGCTAACAACTTAATTTCTGGGACCATGACAATAACTGGATGTGACAAAACAGTTTATGCGAAAAAGAGGCGCAACAATGCAGCGTATGTGATCAGCTGCCCGACACCGATGTAGTGGAGTAGTAAACCTACTAGATAAACCAACAGGTCTACTTCATGAGCACTGATGTTGACCTCACCTCAATGATGTTCTTGGTGAGGGGTTCAGTGATGACCTTTAACATGTCTGGAGCGTCTGCGCCGGTCTGAATGTTAAAGGATTTGATCACAAGGTCAGTGAGCCGGTAGAGGAATCCTGAGGCCACCTCCAGAGGCAACAGCACCAGGACAGACAGCCAGTTAAAGAAGTCATGGACCGTAGCACCAGCAAAGGCCCTGAGCCACACAGAATGAAATGACAAATCCCATTTCTCAGATGTGCAACTATTTCCTTCATCAGTAAGTAACTTCAAAGTGGCTGAAAAAGATCCATATCACTGCTACTTTTACACCCCTATCTTAAAGGGTTAGTTCACCCAAAAATGAAAATTCTGTCATTAATTACTTACCCTCATGTCGTTCGACACCCGTCAGACCTCCGTTCATCTTCAGAACACAAATGAAGATATTTTAGTGGAAATCTAACAATGCATCTAACACGGTTCACTCTCAAGACCCTTAAAAGGCACTAAAGACGTCGTTACAAAGTCCATCTCAATACAGTGGTTCTACAATAACTTTATAAAGCGACGAGAATAGTTTTTGTGCGCAAAAAAAACCTTATATAGTGATGACTGATTTCAAAACACGGCCTCATGAAGCTTCAAAGCGTTATGAATCAGTGAGTCGAATCATGATTCGGATCGCGTGTCAAACCGCCAAACTGCTGAAATCAGTTGACTTTGGCGATTCAAACCGCTGAATCGACTCACTGATTCATAACGCTTCGAAGCTTCATGATGCCGTGTTTTGAAATCGTTCATCATGATATAAGTCGTTATTTAGGGTTTTTTTGCGCACAAAAACTATTGTCGCCGATTCATAAAGTTATTGTAGAACCACTGTAGTGAGATGGACTTTGTAAAGACGTCTTTAGTACCTTTTAAGGGTTTAGAACCTTTTAAGGGTTTAGTACCTTTTAAGGGTCAATGGAGGCCTTTCAGAGCCATCAGATTTCAACTAAAATATCTTCATTTCTGTTCTGAAGATGAACGGAGGTCTTACGGGTGTCGAACGACATGAGGGTAAGTAATTAATGACAGAATTTTCATTTTTGGGTGAACTAACCCTTTAAGGCAAACATTAGTGTGCAAATTAATCCAATAAGACCCTCGACGGATGTTATCACACTAATTTGGGGGCATGTTTAAAGGGGTCATGACATTTGTTTTATTATTTTAAATATTCCTTGAGATTCACTTATAAATGTTAATACATTTTTTTTTCTGCACAAAATATATATTTGGAAAAACGTTTTTCAACCTTTCATTCGAACCCTCGGTCTGAATTGATCAGTTTTTAAGGGCGGCTCCTTTAAGGCTTGTCAGTAAACGGCCATTGTTATGATTGGCTAATGTCATTGCATAGTAAACAGTATCAGTGGCCACTCGAGTAAGAGTTTTGAAAACATTATCCATATAAAACCGTCATTTACAGACAGAGCATTATGAAACGGTTAACTTGAGTTGTCTGATGCAGCTGCTGTCGGATGCAATAACAGTTTCTTTGTGAACTCTCCATGACACTGTGCTTCGATTACAAAACCAAATGCTCCGAACAAACATTTAATACTCCAATGTGATCCGGGACGCCATTAAAACAAACTATCCACTTGTTTCCGACGCTAAGTCTCATCAGAAATGGGCAAATGAGCTGTTTAAACTGGAAAAAGTTTCGCCAAAGCAAACGTTCTTTCACTCAAGTGTGTGGAGTATATCAGAAACTGAACGTATATCTGTATACTGTATCAGTGTAGACAGAATCAGTGATTATAATGGGTTTTATTTGCTTTTGACGCAATGTGGCGCTCACATCTGGCGATGGTAAATGTCAGCTGTTAAGTGACTAAACGCCAGTGGGCGGGGCCTATGGTGCAACGCTGTATAACTATTCGATGTCTTTCTCTGGAGGCGGTCCTATGCAAATGAATTTGCCTGTGTGACATTACAAATCCCAGAGTATCAAAAAGAGCCGTTTTTGGAGCTTGATTTAAATAAATGCTTTGTTTATAATGAGAAGACGTTTTAAACTATGAAACTTTTAGGACGTTTTGATGATCTTTTGACATATAAAAGGTCTTTGGACCAAAGCAAATTTAATTTCTCATGTCACGACCCCTTTAAATTGACAAAAGCTCACAAACGGCAATATCTAGGTGATAACATATTTTAGCGCAAAGCACTACAGAAAAAAGATTTCACTTATTTCCGTGACTTTTCCAAGCCTGGAAATCTTAATTTAAAAAAAGTTTTAAAACTTGAACTTAAGTTGTCCATGACCGTGACTGTGGGAACTAGGGCTGGGTTAAAGAATAAATTTAAAAAAAATTCTCGATTGTAATCGATTTTCATTTTTTACAAACAAATATCGATTCTTAAATCTCAAATCAATTATTCTATCCCGTTTCCAGTACATGAATGCAAACATTGTAGCGCACCTCCCATCCAATAAAAGCGCAAAAATATTTGTGCTTTGTTACTTTTGATATGAAACAACGTCTCTAATTTTGACCATTTTATTACGAAAATTTTTTTACGACCATTTTTTGTATTTTAAAACAAAAAAAACACAGTTTTGGCACGTTTAATGTGGTGTGACAGATCGCTGTAACGCCTCAGTTCAAGAGAAGCAGCGGCGCAGCTCACGTAAACGGATCATCTCCACTTTAATACCACTTACAGCGCAAAATAAACACACATTAACATCTTATGGTATGTAAAAAGATAACATACAACTTATCGGAATCTGTATCACGTTCACATGTAATCAGTGTTTCAACCGCGGAAAGACATCAATAAAACAGCTTGTAAACAATGTAATGAAACGTTACATTTACCTCAGAAAAACACATCCAGTGTCCATAAACTCATTAGTGAGCTAGAAAAATGTACTCTAATGTGCACCATATTACATATGAATTATTTTAAATGTTCTTTAATTAATGCATGTTTGAATAAATCAGAAGTTATGACAGCCACCATTTAATTGTTTATATTACAAAAAATGAATTGGAGTAGAAATATGATTCTGTAATTGTAAAGTTATTATAATTATTATTTTAAAAAAAAATGTGTATACAAATAAGTTCATTTTAACCTGCACTATTATAACATCTGACTGCCATGTATAGTTTACAGCATTAGTTCTGCATTAGTGCAATCTACTTTACTTGATAAATATCCAAAATAGGGATGTCACAATAACAAAAATCTAGTAGTAGGTATCGATACCACCAAAAGTACACAGTAATTGATACCAAGGTCAAAAAAAATAAATAATAATACTTAAACATTACATTTTTATAGATATTTTACAAAAGAAATTACAATTCTCTCACCAAACGGTTTGCTCACTCAATGCATTTGTGTTTTTATAAGGTAACTTGTAGTAACCGTAGTAATCAAGTAAAAATAGGCCTACCACAGAAATTGAATAATCAAATATAAAATAACTTATATAAAGGCTGCTATCACTAAGACCTAATAGACAGAGAGACGATATGCTGTTAACATTCACATAACCAACGCGAATATTCGCCAAGATGGGCATTTTGACATAACAGTGTTTGTACTGGAACGTTAATTTAGGCTGAAAATCAGCGAAAATCTGACACTTGCGTGAGAGGCAGCTATGCGTGTGCGTGCTTTAGTTGAGCACGCACTGACTGAAGACCATCTCTCAGAGAGAGAGAGAGAGAGAGAGAGAGAGAGAGAGTACTTTATATTTTAAAATCGCTTGAATTTATAAACTGGCATTTAATAAAACGATGTACGCGAAGGTCTTGTGTTGCGCCGTGCATTTGTTTGGTGTTCAACCTACATGCTATAGTGCATAAATGTTCGGTACCATCGGTACTGTAGAAAACCATCAGGATTTAAAATGTTGATACCGACGTGGTACCGAAGTATCGGTTCTCGTGACATCCCTAATCCAAAATAATCAATATTGAATCGAAAGCTTGTGAATAGAAACCAAATCTAATCGTGAAATGTGTCAATACCCCGGTTTAATATGAACAAAAAGCGATTTGCTTAGTTGGGTTTACCTGCGAAACTCATTGCGGTCTCCAGCTTGCATCACGGCCACGATGGTGTTCGTCACAGAAGTGCCGATATTGGCACCCATGATGATTGGCACTGCTGACTTCACCTCCAACACTGAAATTTACAGTAAAACAAATATCATTTACACTACCGCTCAGAAGTATTTGTTATAAGCAGGGCTCTGAACCGGTTCAAGGAACGAAAACGAAAACCGGAAACGAACAAAATTTTAAGAGGAACAAAAACGAAAACGAAATCAAAATCAATTTGAATCGTTCTGAACAGAAACGTTAATTTGAAATGACCATTAACCGGTTAATAACGTTATTTTATCGTTCTTTTAATATTTTAATTTGGCAGTGACCAATCATGAATAGAGTAGTAGCTACAGCATCAAGGCCGTAACCAGAGTTTGAAAATGAGTGAGGTCCTATAGCAAGAATTGTGCTATAATAATTGTGCATTTGCGGGTGGGTCTATAGGCTACCTTTAGAGTTTTTTTCAATTGCTAACAAGCATTGTTCAATACTGAAACCACATTTTCAAAACTGTCTCACATTCAGTGACACACAAGTGTATACGTACCAAACTGAATAATTTTTCATTGCTTTGAGACAAAATGCATTCAATCACCACATTTTTCAAAATCCGCAAACACTTTTGTCATTCATACTCCACAAACTGCAAAAAGCTATATATTTGCAGGATATTTTTAATATGCTAACACACTGCTTTCAAAACTGATGGCAAATTTCAAGCATTTCTGCAGAAATTATTTTGAAATATAGAAAATCTAGCTCCCTGTTGTTAGTGTGTTTTTAGGTCAGTGTGTTATGATTCTGAATGACATGCATGTTTTCTGAAGGAGCATTTGTTGCCAGTGATTGGTGGAATGAGCTTATTTTGAGATATGTATGAAGTGTTTTGTTGGTCTGAGGGTTAGATTAACTGTTTGGCCAAAATTAATCTTGGAAATGCAGATTGTATGAAGAGTTTTGAAAATGTGGTTTCAGTATCGAACAATGCTTATTAGCAATTGAAGAAACCTGTAAGATAACCTACACAAAAAAATTAAGAATATGACACATACTGATGATGAATAAACAGTATAAGGTAGCAGTCCCAAACGAGATTTTGTTAATACAATAATGTTAGTTGTAAATTGGTATGAGAGACCAAAGTAAAAATAAAATGGCATTTTGTGGTTATGGAAACAACAGTTAATACACAATATTAACATGGACTGTTCATGAAACATATGAATACTGATCCTAAGGATTAATGTATAAATCTGCATGTAAATCATTCGCAGGTAACATAATAAGTTTAATTTAATGGCACTTTTTGGTAATTTCATGACTTACTAATTAACATGCATTGCTCGTGGTTTATTTTGCGCTTTATTTATAATCAAGTGAAATCAACCGTGTTTGCGCGTGCAATTGAAGAGTGCGCGCTACGAGCACATTAGGTTCTGTTGTTATACAGATCTGTATTATGCTTCTGGTTTTGATTGTATTGATACCTTTCTTACAGATAATAATAATAATGATCATTGCGTTTGTCTTACCAAATGTGGTATCTTCCTGTCAGCAATTACAGTTTGTCTATGAGATTTTTTTGATTAATGCCGGTGACACAGTGTTGCCAGATATAACTACGAAAAAAAAAAAAAAAAAACAATATCCGACATAAGTTTTAAAAAGCTTGTGTTTTGGAAATAAAATAAATATATCACTAACCCTAACATGCAACTTACCACTTTATTAACTTCCTAAAGTGTCACGTTACGCGGGGAAAACGAGTCCAAAACCGCTTATAATAACTGGATCTGGCAACACAGAGGCGGCACCCGCGCCCTCACTTACAAAAAGCTCTCGAGTCCCATTCACTCTTCTCGCAGCGACATGAATCGCAAACAGTCATATGAGTCTATAGGAGGTGGTTCACATGGCTTATTAGTCATTTAGAGAGCGTGACATTTTATTTTTGAATATGAAAAAAATTACAGAGGTCCGGACCTCGGTAACCTCGTAGCTGGCTACGGCCCTGTACAGCATGTGACGTTGACGGATCAAGCGTGAGTGAAATGCCCGCGCACCATCATCTATGAATCTACTGGTAACGCAAATCAGTATGAGCGCGCATTTTCATGCCTCAAGTACATTTCTTTCCCCACTGAGGTCTACAATGAAAGCGCAGGTATTGGAGGACATTCTTTCCGTATGTTTAAATAAGCAGTACGGACTTTAAGCTCAAATAGTCTGATTTAGGCTAGTTTGTGGATTTCGTTTAAGCCTATCCAAGTAGGTTACTAGCATCTATCAAACATTTTTCCTATAGTCTTTCAGATTGCCCATACAGGACAGGTCAATGTTTTCTATACAGACGGTTGATGCTTCGTATTAAATGGTATGTTATATTGCATTAAATGATCGAGCTTTATTAGCTGACTGAATTTGATTATGTGATGAATGGACGTGTTGCGCAGTGTTTGCTTTGAAATTAGCAGTTGACGGTGCATTAAAAGAGCAATGGTTATCCAGTTTATTTATTCTTTATTCATGCAATTTTTAAAACAAGTCGTGTTGAAAAAAAAGTTATGTACAAAGAATGTTATCACTCTTCTGAAAAGAATTAGGCATAAGAGGCCACTTTCCACTCCATTAAAACAGGTCAATATTTGTCCCGCTGTTTATGCTTTGTAATTAATGCATGTATTTCTGTTGTGGTTTTAAAAATGTTATGAAATAAATATTCAAGTTTAATTATCATGCGTTATATTATTATTGAGTGAAAATAAGTCTCTATTTATACATATTTGTTTAAAGTATAGGCTAAATTAAAATAACGTTATTAACCGGTATTTTTTCAAATCAAACCATTTTCGGAACAGTAATGTTTAATGCAGGCACGTGCAGACTGGGGGTGGGGGGGGTTTGCTGCTTCAAACCATAATCGCTGGAACCGCTCCATCTTTCAGCGTTAGACGAGCTATACATCCGGAGTTGAACTGGGCCTCGTTTATAAAACGATCGTCGCCGAAATGCAGGGATCCCATTAACGCTGGCATGGGCGTAGATTACGGGGGGGACGTGTCCCCCGCACCTTTAATAAAACGTACATTCGTCCCCCGCACTTTACCGAGTCTCACCGGGCCAAGTCGACCCGCTCCGTGGGGGATTCGAACCAGCGTCTAGTCGCACCGCTCTTACTGGCCTACAGGCACGTGCAGAGGGGGGGGCTTTGGGTGCTCGAGCCCCTGCCCTTTTTCAAAATGAATCAAAAGTGCCCCTCTCAGACAAATATCAATGATAATATTATGGTCAATAAAACTAAATAAATGTGATTATTATAACATGACAATGTATACAATAGTAACGAACAGCTCAAAAGTCGGATAATTTCTGTTGAGGCGTTGCCATAACGCGTTGCTCTGGGTTGCGTGCGTTTTGATTGACAGCTGATTTTCCTCTGTTCGGAAACGGCTCTCGAGCCAAATATGGTCCTTTCAGAGAGTGTGTGGCCTTACGGGGAAAAATAAACCAATATTTTTTTTTTCATCCATAATCAGAGCTAATGTGTTGATTTAATTACACATCTATATATTATATATTTTAAAGTATTACACAATTCACCAATGCCCGTTTGTCATGTGTATACACCAACCAATCGTGATCTGGCACAGCAAGTTCAAATTCCATTGGGCGATGTGAAGTGGAGCAGTAATTTTCTGTTCTTATTCATAAATCGGTTGAAAATGACAGACGAACTAACGTTTGTGGAATGATTTCCTGCGGTTTGTCTCATTTTATAAATTGCATCACTGACAAAATGGATTTTAACTGACAACAAACAAATCCCTGCACAAAACCACAGCAGCAAAAGTCGCATTAATGGTAAGTAGTGTTAAATTCACTTGTATTTATGTAGCCTATATTGATACACCGTTTACTATTTCATGAAACTATCAAAGTTAACAAAACCCAAGTGCCACCGGCACAAAACCCAAGTGCTACAGGCCTTTATGTGAAGTGTAGGCTGGCGAAATGGTTACGTGAAAGGACTTTATTATACGACCATTTTTGGATATTATGCAGCATTATGAAATAAGTCTCTTATGTTCATCAAGCCTGCATTTATTTGATAAAAAACAGCAATATTGTGAAATATTATTAAAATAATGGTTTTCTATTTTAAAATAATTTAAAATATAATTTATTCCTGTGATCACAGCTGGATTTTCAGCATCATTACTCTACTCTTCAGTGTCACATGATCATTCAGAAATCATTCTAATATGAGGATTTAATGTCAATGATGGAAACTGTGATACTCTTTTAAAGATTCTCTGATTAATAAAAAGTTAAAAAGAACATAATGTAATATTTCACAATATTGGGCTACTGTTTTTTTCTGTATTTTTGATTAAATAAATGCAGGCTTGATGAGCATATGGATATATATATATATATATATATATTATATATATATATATATATATATATATTGCCCCTTTTTTACATTTGAGCCCCTGCCCCTGAAGAACTCTCTGCACGGCCCTGGTTTCATGAGGAACGCAAAAACGGAAACGTTAAAATATCGATTCTGCTCGGAGTGAACCGATTGATATTTTTTTCCGTTTTTAAGCCCTGGTTATAAGTCTATTATGCTCACCAAGACTGCATTTAAATACAGAAAACAACATTAATATTACTACAATTCAAAATAACTTTTCTATTGTCATATACTGTAAAATATAATGTTTTCCTGTGATCCAAGCTAAATTTTAAGCAGCATTACTCCAGTCTTTAGTGTCACATGATCCTTCAGAAATCATTCAGATATGAGGATTTAATGCTCAAGAAACATTTATGATTTTTATCAGTGTTGGAAAGAGTTGTGCTGCTTTATATTTTTTGGAAACTGTGATACATCACAACTGTGATCTTTGTATACAAATGTCACTTTTGATCAATTTAATGCATTGTTGTTGTTGAATAAAATTATTAGTTTCTTTAAATACCTGTATCTCAACCCAACTGTAGTGTACGACATACGCGGATACAATTAGAAATTGAGACTTCATACGACAGAATCTATATGAATGTGCAACATTTTCAAAGGTCATTTCAGGAGGAGACTTTACAGTGTGGATATCGATTTCTTTTTACTTTGTAAACAATTTGTGCTACTGTTGTAGAAGAGCTTATGAGGGAGGAGATATCTGTAAGAGCATGAGTCACACACACACACACTCACATCCAGATGACACCATGCTGACCACAATGGAGGACGAGGTGCTTGAGCTTTGAACCAGAACAGTGACCAGGACTCCAATCACCAGCCCAGCCACTGGGTTAGACAGGACCGCATTGTCCTTGAAGATATCGCCCGCTGCCTTCCCTGCACACAGCGACAAAACCACCACACATCTATTTCTGTTCAGAGATAAGCCTATATTATACATTAACCATGTTAAACTGACGTGCACTTTGATAAAGTAGAATTTGTTTGAAGTACAGGTTCACCTTCAACCTACAAAAGATCACACACTAACACTTTTTTCCCCCGTTTGACCAATAGATTTTCTACAGAGTCAAAAAAAGATGTGTATTGTTGGGTAAGTTACTCTAAAAAAGTTAGAGTGTAATTTTTTGCACTTTTAATCACCAGTGTAATTCGATTACTGTACTAATTACTGTTAGTAATAACTAATGCATTACGTATTACTTTCTAAATCACATAACCTCAACCAGCTGAACAATACAAGAATAGACATAAAACTGCTCTTTTAATTTTCAAATAAATATAAAATTGTGTAAATTATTCTTTAACTGAACAAAGTATATATTAGGGCTGTCAAAAGATTAATCGTGATTAATCGCATCCAAAATAAAAGTTTGTGTTTACATAATATATGTATATGTACTCTGTTAATTATTATTTATATATAAATACACACACATTCATGTATATATTTAAGAAATATTTGCATTTATATACTGTATATACATTTATATAATCTATAATATATATAAATATGAATGTTTTATATATAAAAATAATATTTTTTTCTTAAACATATACATGAATGTGTGTGTATTTATATATAAATAATAATTAACAGAGTACACACACATATATTATGTAAACACAAACTTTTATTTTGGATGCGATTAATCGCGATTAATCTTTTGACAGCCCCTAGTATATATATATATATATATATATTTATTTTTGACTGTTTTAAGTGGAAAAAAAATATATGAGTGATTCGTACACTTTTGTGTTACGCGGTCATATTTTTTAAAATACATATCATTTTGGACAAATTCCTCTTTCTTTGTCAAACTAACAATAAAACCCCCAACAAAAATTTTTATTACCTTTCTATTATGATTTTTTCATACTTTTCAACCTCCTCATAGGTGTCAAAATCAGTGTTTTCTCCTTGTCACACACCCAGACTTTTTAACTTCAACAATGAAAATACAGTTTAAAAATATAACTTATCAGGTAACTATTAATGCGCCTGAATTAAGCTTTAAAATACATTATATTATTTAACATGAGACCACTATCAATATTACTTTTTATACAAAATATAGCTGTCGCACAGTAGTAGTGTCTTTCCACCACAACACAGTAATGTCCCTTTAAAAGGTGTGTGTGAAAGATTGTTTAGCGGGTTTCTATGGAAATGTTCAGTGACATCAGAGCACATGTTGGACATGGAGGGAATTTAAATTTTCATCAACAACATATGAAGAAAAAAATCAAGGTAAATATAGCTTGAACAGTTAATATATCTATTCTACATGATTTCCAAACATGCTGTACCTTCAAAGGTGTTTTTGAAAAGCTAAACATTTTAAGTTAAATAAGAGTATTTTGCATACATGAAATGCTAAGTATTAATTCAAAGCCAATCAGTGAAGCTATCTTCCATTTTTTCACAAAAAACTACTCATGATTATGAAGTGCAATTGATATAGATTGAGAGTAGATTTGTGGAATACTTTATATATTATAATATATTACAATACTTTTTATATTTATCTACTGTTTCTCTACATTCACATTAATGCATTGTCATTTCCACAACAAAAAATTAAATAAATAAAAACTTATCACACATTAAAAATTTATCCACAATTTATCAGATCCTGCTCTACTTAATATAAAAATTCAAGTGATTTATTTTCTAATAAGCTCTTACCCAAACCAATATAAAATTAGAGTTCAGCATTTGGTCCTCAGGGCAGTTCATTTATCTCATTGACAAATTTATAATTATTGTACATTGTGGACAAACTGGTAAAACTAGTAACAAAAATGATCTTAGAGTGGCATAAGTTATTCTATTTTTAAATAACAGCTGCATATTGAGATGGTGGAAATGACATTTGTTCATTGCAGGTCAGAAAAAATGTAAAATAATAATTTATCTTGTAATCCAAGTTTGTCCTCTTACAGACCTTTAAACCGGACAAATTATTTAAACTTATTCTGTATTACGTGACTTTTGAACAAGATTTTTTTATTCAACGTTACATGGCTAAAAGTGCCCCTAGTTAAAGAAACGCCCATATATATATATGTGATAGACAATGTATCGGCCAGCCGATATATCGGGACGATATTTTTACGTGTATCGGCATCGGCTGATATAATGCTGCTGCGTTGGCTGATATTTTTTTTCCCTGCATTATTTCCAGACAGGCGTCCACAGGGCAGCTCTCACCGTCTTCAAACTGTCTTGCTCTCCCTCCCTCGCGCATATTAATCAAAATCAATTGAGAATTGACACAATGGTAAAAGGTCGAAAGACTGAAGTTTCACGTGGAGCATTGGGAGATTTTTTCCTGAATTACCGCTGGTGTTGCTCTACAAGAGATTAAGTGAAGTGCACCTACAATCTACACACATAACCCAAGTTGGGTTGAAAATGGACTAACCCAGCAATTGGGTTGTTTTAACCCAGCAATTGAGTTGTTTTAAGCAAACATTTAACCCAACTGCTGGGTCAAAACAACCCAATTGCTGGGTTAGTCCATATTCAACCCAACTTGGGTTATTTTTAACCCAGCATTTTTTTTAGAGTGTAACCATTAAATGACTAGGTTGTAAATAGTTTTTAAATGAAGTATAGGACAGTCAGTGTGCACTTTATTATGCTGCTTGCTTGTTGATACTGTGTGCAATAGTGTCATTATTTTATTTATGCTTAAATATTTATTTTCACCACTGAACTCTTTTTTTTTCTACCTCACCTGTTTTTACTATTTGTTAAATATAGTTTTTTTAGTTCAATAAATGTTCCTTTTTTAAATTTTAAATTTTAAATTGTTATCATCATGATCATTGTGTCATTTTTATGTTGTAAATTGAGGGAGCAAAAGCAGTATCGGCTCCAAATATCGGCTCAAGAAAATCGGCAGCTCGTATCGCTCATCGGCTAAGACTGATGAAAAAAAATCGATATCGGCATCGGCACTAAAAAATCCATATCGGTCGACCCCTAATATATATATTATTCGTGGTTATTTATACACACACCGTCCTCTAGAGTCTCCCACGTTACCCAGGATTGCCTAAAATGGGTCTGGTCAGAAAAGGGGCTCATGTTTCAGTGTCTTCCCAGGGTTTATTCCTTAATTTGCTTTTGATTAAGATTAAATAAAAATTACAACATTTCCATTCTAATTAAAAGTGCAAGGAGAAAATTACCAAAATTATCTCACTTTGCCAAAAGTCCTATTCACTTTATGCGAGTTTTTTTTTTTTTTTTTTTTAGCACAAGCCCCCTCTCTCCCTCTCCCACTCTATAAGTTACTTTAAAAGAAAAAAAAGTGATAAAGTTCAACGGTAGTTAAATAAAGTGTGTGTTACCTCCTACCAGCTGGAAAGCGGAGCTCAGGATGTCCAGCGAGCAGACGAACACGTAGAGCAGTCCGACCAGAAGCACGAACTTCACGATGGACTTCAGAACGCGCAGGACTTTTCCCCGCGTGTCGTGATCTGCGGGAGACACGGACAAAGAGTGAGACGCGCGCCGCCGGGTTCTGCTGCCCGTGCCGCGCGCGTCACCCGTGCCGCTCTTACCTGACCACTTCAGCCCGGTGTCCCGGAGCTCGGGCAGAACCCATGGGTCATCCTCCTCCTCCTCCTCCTCCTCCGATATTTCTGTCGTGTAATGCACAGGATCGGGCTCGGGTCCGGTCGCATTTTTGCCCGCGTGGCCTGCGTCTGTGAGAGTAAAGGACGAGCGGTCGAAGAGAAAGGAGGACCAGTGAGTGAAAGAAAGGGGGGAGGACGGAAGTGCGCCTCTGTGTGGACGTGGCTTTATAAGGTAACGGGGCACGTACCGAGTTCCGGCGGCGTGGCGAGATGAGTCTCGGCGATCGGGGCCATTGCCTTCAGTTAAAAACAAACATACAACACATCATCTTTCTTTCTTTCTTTCTTTCTTTCTTTCTTTCTTTCTTTCTTTCTTTCTTTCTTTCTTGTTTAGATTAAAACCAACAGTTTAAAGTAGCCTAAATGTCTTTCTTTCTTTCTTTCTTTCTTTCTTTCTTTCTTTCTTTCTTTCTTTCTTGTTTAGATTAAAAACAACAGTTTAAAGTAGCCTAAATGTCTTTCTTTCTTTCTTTCTTTCTTTCTTTCTTTCTTTCTTTCTTTCTTTCTTTCTTTCTTTCTTTCTTTCTTGTTTAGATTAAAAACAGCAGTTTAAAGTAGTCTTTCTTTCTTTCTTTCTTTCTTTCTTTCTTTCGATTAAAAACAACAGTGTAAAGCAGCCTAAATTTCTTTCTTTCTTTCTTTCTTTCTTTCTTTCTTTCTTTCTTTCTTTCTTTCTTTCTGATTTAGATTAAAATAGATTCTTTATAAAACAGTAATAACAACAATAGTCAGCTTACAATAACAATATAAACGTAAATAAAAATAATAAAAGTTATTTTATATTTAGAAAGCAGTGATTACAAACACTAAACAAGTAAAGTCTTTCTTTCTTTGTTATTTAGATTAAAAACAACCGTAAAAAAGTTTCTAAAAAAAAAAGTAAAAAGTTTCTGATTTATAAAGCAGTGATTAAACAGCTTAAAGTAAATATGAAAACAAAAGTAAAAAATAAGTCTTTATTGCTTTCTTTCTTATTTAGATTAAAACAACAAACTGTTTGTAGTAAATCATGTAAACATTCAAAGTAAAAAAAGTATTTCTGATTTAAAAAACAGTGATTTAAAACCTATAAACAGCTCAATGTAAATAAGTAAACAAAGGTAAAAAATAAGTCTTTCTTTCGTTCTTTCTTTTTATCTCTCTGAAATAGCAGTGATTTAATCTTCATGTTTGTCGGCTCACCTGCCGGGATTGTGGTGGATTTTCCATGTGTTAATATCTCGCAAATGCACACAGATTCATTGTGTTTACTTATATAAATAGTGAGCAATGATCAGTCATTCGTCAATATTCGGTAACTTCCACCACACAATTAAACAACAGTTTATTCACTCCCTGAAGCTCATGATTAAAAACTCCTCTGCAGTGAGCACATGCTTGCTCAGATACACCCAGACCACTGAAGATAGAAACACTACAGTGGCCCAGAAAAAGGTTAAAGCCATAAATCTTTATGTATAGAGACATACGAAAGTATAGAAATATCTATTTATCTGTTCACATTTTCAGCATGCTTTACAAAGCACTAAGCAAAATGATTTTAGACCGGCGTTCCTACCTGTCCTGTGAGTGTGTGGTCGGTGTTAGTCCAGGATCTACCTGTAGAGGAGGCGCACAGGTGTCTTATATACACCTGCAGCAGGAGAGCCTGCGTGTGTCACTGCTCTAAAGTCCAGAGCGGGTGGTACTACACTTCACCTCACCTCACTCACAGTGCATACAGGTAAATATAGGCCAATTATCAGCGAAAACAAAGTGATATAATATATATATTGTGCCCAGTGACCAAAGTGATACAATATATATATAAATGTATATAATATAAATGTGTACCTTGATTGCAATGTAAGTCGCTTTGGATAAAAGCGTCTGCCAAATGCATAAATGTAAATGTAATAACCTTGAAATAAAACATAAAGTTTCCTAATAATGTAAAATTGCTAAATTGTATCCTGTATTTTCTCTCTGCACCAGTAAAACTTTTTAAATATCTATTCTTTTCTATTCTATTCCTGTGGAAGTTTGGTTCCCTTTCAGTCAGTCACGTTCAACATACGTCAGAATGTGATCCGACGAATTTTGATATCGCATGAGAGCCCTATCATCTACGAGTGTGTACTATACGAGGCAACGAACATTGGTGTGTGAGATTTGCATGTCGCACTCCGCCCCGCAGCGTGGGTATAAATACGGAAGCGGATGCAGCGCACCTTTGTCTTTCGATTCGGAGCCGAGCAGAGTGTTGCTCTGGTGTTGCTCTTATTTGTTGGGAGAGAGTCTCTGTGTGTTGGCGAGAGGGCACTACAGCGGCGGCCACGAGCTCACGTGTCTCTACAGCTGTTTACAGCACGTTGTGTTGGCCGGTCTGAGAGTGTGAGAGCGCTCAGGCTCTCGGACACTGCGTCTTTTTCAAGATGTCATTCTGCCCGTGCACTTCTGGATGCAGTCGTTCCCTAACGCCAACTGATGGTCGCAATCGCTGCATCACGTGTTTGGGCGTTCAGCACGCTTTTTAGATAGTTCATGTTCTCGCTGCGGGAACATGACTATCGCAGTGTTGCAATCCTCGAGGCCAAGCACCCACCCCTATGTCCCGATCTAACGCTCCCTCTGGTGGCAACCGGGATAGTGCAACTTCGGTGAATAGGCTGGGGGACCTGAGGATTACGTTTAGGTCTCGCCGAGACAACCTCTGTGGGCCCTGTCGTGCTGCCGGAAGAGTGTGGTGGAACCTCGGCTGAGTGACCAGTCTTCTCTTTCGGTGCACCTGCCGACGATCAGATGTTGATCGTGGCATCAGAGGGTGAGCTGTCGTCGGGAGATGACAACTCGGCTGTGTTGCCTCCTTCTGGGAGAGTAGCGTTGCCCGAGCCTGATCCCGAATTGGCAACTATGCTTTCCTGGGCTGCAGAGCGGTTCGGGCTTGAGTGGAACCCTCCATCATGTCCAGAGCCCTCTCGGTTGGATGACTGGTTTCTCGGGGTGGCCCTCGCTGGTTCTCAGTGCCCCGCCCCGGACCATTCTTTCCGGAAGTGCACGAGGATGTAACCCAAGAAACCACGGTTCCACCTCCACCTTCACCACCCTGGATGGAGATGCAGCTGTGTCCGACGGCCGCCAATTGGAGGTGTAATCCGTGGGACCCATCCAAGGCCTGTAAGTTCTCGTCTAACCTAATGGACAAGGCTTACAGAGCCTGTGGATAGGCCGCCTCCGCTCTCCTTTCCATGGAGTTGCTGCAGGTCTACCAGGCCAAGGCACTCATGGACATGGCCCAGGGTGTTCCTGACCAGCTGCTCATGGACGAGCTGCAAACCGCCACTGACCTCGCCCTCTGGGCGACTAAGGTGACAGCGCGCTCGGTTGGTCAGTTTGCCCGGCGTCCCCCGGTCTTCAGGGGCATTCTGTGCTGGCGGTGAATGCTCCTGTGCTTCAGGAGGAGAATGCAGTCCTACTGGCGAAGGGCGCGATCGAGCCGGTCCCTCCAGCCGAGATGCGGTTGGGGTTTTACAGCCCTTTCTTCATCATACCCAAGAAAAGCGGTGGGTTACGGCCAATCTTGGACCTGCGAGTCTTGAATCGGCCCCATTCACAGCTGCTGTTCAAGATTTTGACGCAGAAATGCATTTTCGATTGCATCTTTCCCAAAGATTGATTTGCAGCGATCGACCTGAAGGATGCGTACTTTCATGTCCCATCCTCAGCCCAGTCGAGAGAGCAGTTATGCGAACACAGGGACATGGTGCTCTGTCACCTCAGCCAGTTGGGTCTTCGGGTCAACTGGGACAAGAGCAAACTCTCCCCTGTGCAGAGGATGCCCCAAACAACCCGAAAGGAAGCATAACAAATTGGTGTATTGGCATTGTGAAAGCTGTTTTTTGTTTGGATAAAGGCGATAAGGGGATCTGCCAGTACACTTTTGTTGAATCCAGTGTCAAATAAAAACGAGCGGTGCCGACCCGATCAAGCAGTCAACGAGCTTGCCCAATCACTGTTGGATTCTTCTATTACCCCCATATCGAGCATCTCCTCTAATTTAGTCTGAACCACTTTCTTTTATGTTCTGGTAATCTATACGGCCAGCTGTGCACCACTACTCCCGGCTCAGTCTCAATATGGTGCTGAATGAGATTCGTTCGACCGGGAAGGGGCGAGAACACGTCAGCAAATTCTGCCTGCAACTTGGCTACATCAATGATCTAAGACGGCGAAAGTTGATCTCCTTCCGGGGCCAGAGCAAGAGATTAAGGGTTGGTACTCACTGATCCCCCGAGATCTTTGTCAAATCACTGTCGCCAGCATCACTGACTCCGCCTCGCTCCATTTTTTTTAGGAGGTTAAGATGTAAATGTGATGTGCTCCGCCCCTATCCGTTCTAACTACCTCATAATCGAGATCCCCAACTCGCTGAGTGACCTCAAAGGTCCTTGCCACTTCGCAAGTAATTTTGAACTCGATGTGGGGAGCAATACAAGGACTTTATCTCCCGGTGTCAATTCTCTCAGTTTGGTTCCCCTGTTATACAGCTAAGTCTGTTTGTCCTTAGCCTGTAACAAATTCTCCATCAAGAGCCGCCCCTCAGGTCCAGGTAATACTGAATTTCGTTTTGACATTCCAAAGGTCCTTCAGGACATCTAACACCCCGCGGGGCTGCGTCCATAAAGTAGCTTGAAGGGGGAAAACCCTGTGGAGGCTTGCGGGACCTCACGCACAGTGAATAAAAGGGGTTCCAACCATTTATCCCAATTTTTGGCATCTTAGTGAACAAACTTACGAATCATGGTTTTTAATGTGCGATCAAACCGTTCCACCAGTCCATCTGTTTGTGGGTGATAGATGCTGGCACAAATCGATTTAATGGCCAGTAATTCGTAGAGTTTTCGTAAAATATGTGAAATAAACGCTGTGCCTTGATCAGTGAGGATCTCTTTTTGGGATCCCCACTTGGGAGGATATGTCCCCACTTTTGCGGATATGTCGCGGAGCGTGACTGCTTCTGTGTATCGCGTTGCATAGTCCACTATCACTAATGCAAAACGATGCCCCCGTGCAGATCGTTCTAATGGCCCGATGAGGTCCATGCAAATTCTTTCGAAGGGGACCTGCATTAACGGAAGGGGGCACAAAGCTGCTTTTGGGGCAGCCAGCGGATTTAACAGCTGACATTCACGATAAGACGCACACCACCTACGCATGTTCACGTGAATGCCCAGCCAAAAGAAACAGGCCATAAGACGATTAAAAGTTGTAGCCTGTCCTAAATGTCCAGCCATGAAATTACAATGAGCCGCCTAGAAAAGCATTTCCCGAGAGCTTTTTGGTACCAATAACTGGGTTGTATTTTGTTTTGTCTGAGTGTCTTGGGTCACTCGATACAACCTATCCTTTATAATAGCAAAATATGGTTAAGAGAGCGGATCACGTATCTTGGTAAAGAAGTCGGTCAAGTTAAAGTGCGCCCGTTAGAAGCGAAGGTGACCGCCATAGCTGAATTTCCAGCTCCGACAAACCGAAGAGAACTCCAGCGGTTTTTAGACATCAAAAGAGTACAGGTAAGCAGGTCACACTAGGTAAGGAATGTGCGCCACCCCTTGTATTTTTGTTTTCTAATTTAGAGTTAGGGCAGGGCGTCGTATGCGCTGAATATTTATTTTTCACATTTTTCTTTTGGTAGGTTTGAGGGATTGGGGGTAGCTTTAAAATAATTATTTGGTTTTATTTTGTTCTTTGCTTTGGCGCTACTTTAGTCTTTTTTCCCAAACAATGTGTTTCTTTCTTTATTCTTTTTTCCTATTTTTTTATATCACATCTCATTCACTCTACCTTGTGGCTTCGGCTTGTGAATAAAGTAATTACTTTTCAGTCTGTACAGTTCCCTATTCATGATCATTTCTGCTCATTGCAATCTACCAGCAGTGGTCAAAATGTTGCGTTCCATCTCCTAGACCTTTAGAGGGGGCAACATCTACCTTTCACTAGACAGGAGAAAATTCTGTCCAGTCTGTGCTCTTCAGTTTTACATCCACCGCATTAGCCAGTGGCGTAAGTCAGAGCAACTCTTAATATGTAATGGGGGTCGAAACTGGGGGGGGCGGCCACCACCAAGCAAACAATGCCACACTGGGGTGAGTTATTCCATTGCCCCAGCCTACGAGGTGCACAGTCAAGCTTCGCCTCTAGGAGCTGGTTAGGCATCATTCTAACAGAAGGATTGATTCCTCCAAAGCTTTGTCAAGAGTCGCCCCCTTGCAACAAGTTTGTGAAGCGGAAGGTTGGCCCTCCATGCACACATTCATTAGATTTTATAGTTTGGATGTTCATGTTACTCCGGGCTCACATTTCCTTGAGTCAACATCCTAAGCCCATGTCTGAGGCTTTTCTTGTGCTTGTGAGCACACACTACAGTCCTTTTGAAAGGGAACGTCTCAGGTTACTTGACTTTAACCCTGTTCCCTGAAAAAGCAGGAATGAGATTGCCGCACTGAGGATGTGTCCAGATGTCTCTTCAGACAAAGTGATACCTAAAGGCGCACCTGTTTCACTTCTATGTATTGCCTCTCATGAGTGTGCACTCCAATAGTCTTGTGTAGCCAGACATTCAGACTGACGTCAGAAGGTTTGGACTCTATCACAGCTTTCATTGGCCAAGGACTGCCGAAGAGGATATTTGACTGACATGTAAAGCAACCAATCACTGTTTGTTTTGTTCCATGTCATGTTTTGGGGCGTGAAAATGTAAAGTCAATGTCCCTGCAATAACAGACCGGTGTGCATCTATAAACGATTCATTCAAGAGCGATGTGCAAGTTTCCTGAACAATGGAGCCACTTCACATACTTTTAAAAATCCAGCGTTTAGTTGATCCTGAAAAACGGCCATTGTCACAGTTGTAAACACAACGGCTTTCTTCTTCCACAAGGGAGTCCGAATGAAGTCGCGGACCGTTAAAGAATGCGACATGCACGTCTCCCGGACATCCTGTAGAATTCAACCAATCAGATGATGACTTTGAAAATCCAGAAGTGCTTCCAATTATGTGTGCCATATGCATCAGACGTTCAGCCAGTGGTCTGATGGTGTGACGTCTGAGATATTCCAATGATGTCATCATCAGAGGTTATCTAAGTTCATTGGCGTATTTGCCACACATACTTCACAACCGGTCACACACAAAGGTGTTCCCATAGCGCTAAATAAGCTCAGCATTCTGTTTCCGCTTTTTCAGGGAACAGGGTTACAGTCAAGTAACCTGAGACGTTCAGCATTGCTTGCATCTCCAGAAGACAAGATATATGTGTACGTTTAAACTTAACAATAACAACATCTTAATGACACCATGCGAGTGTCTAAGCGTGTTTAAATTATGTTCAATGATTAACAGCCAATTTTGGCAGTATAACTGACCTGAAGTCCCCTCCCATCCCATTATATCCATTAGCAGTAATATGCAGTCAAAGGTGAGAATGAGATACATTTACCCACACATAAACCATACACTTTATTTATCACAACAGTACTTTGGACAATCTGCCACATCACAAAAAGTTACTTTTTGATACTGATCCAGGAAATATATAGATTTATTTATAGCAGTATTTTTAGTAGTTAAAGTATAAATGTAGATAAAATAATTAGAATGAATGCAATTATAATTTAATAATTCTGTGAATTATATTGAATTAATTTGATATTATGGCTCCTTCAAAAGAGTAGTAAGACTTAAAAAAAATGTTTTACAGTAAAGTACCTAATAAATGTTTATAAATATATATTTAATACACTTCTATTTTAATATAGGTGTTCACTTAAAAAAGAAAAGAAAAAATGATGAGAGAAATTATGAAATATTTGTAACCTTTATTGAAAGTTCAGTGAAACAGAAATAATAAAATGAAATCAGAAACATTTACATCACATAGTATTGTATTATTGTGATTAGAGTACAAATACTAAACTCGCATGTTTGAAACATGTCAGCTGAAAAACACTGTATATACAGTATTCATTTTCTCATGTAAGAACTTACATAAAGAGCCATTAAAAGACCCGAATTGAGGCAAAACAAATATACATTTAATATGAATATTTTCTGATATTTAAACAATTATGTAAGATACTTTTTGCATGGTGAAATGTATGAATAGTTATGAAAAATTATTAAAAAAAACATACAGAAAGTATAATGTCACAGAACTATTTTAATTTGCATGTTTATTATTATCCACGCACTCAATCTCTCGCTCTCACTGCTGCATTGCTTATTTTATATTTATGATATCAGATAAATATGTCATATGAAAGAAAAAGACACATATTATACTACTCCAACAAGCTAAAAATTAAATGCAATAAACACCGTTTGTTGTTATCATAGCCACAGTAAAAAGCTTAATTAGCTTATCTCCGGGTTCACTGAGTTTGTGTGGTTAAGCGTTCAACTCTTAAACCTCAAGAGAGTAGATGATATAATTAAATCTCACTTCAACAAGGCGAAAGGTTGTTGCATTGCAACTGGATTTGTTTAAATGCTTGGGAAACTCCTAACCCATCTGTGCAGTTATTTCTTCTGTATTTAGGCATTTTGCATGCCATGTTTCAGGCTCCTCTAAATATACACATGACTATCAGATTAACTATTTCCATTTTATAAATTAATTTTTTCCCCTTATTGTACTATACACATATTCATTTCATGCAAATATTTAGTGTTATACGAAAGTTATACGATCTGACTGTCAAGTACAATTACAATTGTTATGTCATTATACCAGGAAAATAAGATCCTTTTCAAGTGCGTGATTGCACTGTAGCTAGATTTGTGCCTTTAGCATGGAACAATGTAATAAACTGTCCTCATCTCTCTACTAAATTAATGGTAAATGTTCCCTACAGATACACTTTCTGACCTTGCAGATGTTTCCATTGACACTAAAATGATTTGCATGGAAAATTGAGCAAACAAAATCTCTCTTGAAGAAAGCCCTTGACCTGTAAAACAAAATATATCTGCCCGCGTGGTCATAAAAAGATAACTGTGAAATGCAGAATTCAACACACGATTGCCTGTTGCTAGGTCCTTTTGTCACTAATTCTTGGAAATGAGAGTCGTTCTGTGTTCAGGATACATCTAAATTATTTATTTTATAAGCTTTTACATCTATGACTACAGTATGGAGTGTGACTGGCTTCAGTCCTGCTTTGAGATATCCAATGGCTGTTCCATAAACTCAAAGTAATTGTGACCTTGAATAAAACACGTAACCTTATGACATAAAACTCATCAGTAATACCCTCTTGTGTTTTTTTGTGTTTTTTTACACATGTTAAACTCCAAGTTGCTAACAAGTGGCTAAATGGGACTACAGAGGTTTTCTGGGACATTAAATATCATCAGCTGAACAGGCAAACTCATCTACTCATTAGTCGCTTTCACATCCTTGTTGAGTATATATAATTGTGCTCTTGGAAGCTTAGTAATGGTGATGTAATTTGTTGATAGTCTAAAGTCAGCGTTTAGTTACTGGTTATTGTATTTAGGCATCAAAATTCATAAAAGCTGTGTTTCACAAGTTCAGTATGGAGTACCACAAGGCTCACTACTAGGAACTTTGCTTTTCACCCTGTACATGCTACCCTTGAAAGATATCATGTTATGCTGATGATACTCAGCTCTATATTTCATAGCTGATATAAAAAATTGGATGACTAGTCATTTTATACTACTTAATTCTGAGAAAAAACAAAAACAAAACTGATTCTAATAATTGGACCAAAAACCTCAGCACGAAATAACCTAAAATACTGTCTAACACTTGGTAGATGTTCTGTCAAGTCTTTCATTGACAGTGAGGAACCTGGGTGTCTTTGATACCAATCTCTCATTTGAAAGCCACATTTCTAGCATCTGTAAAACCACATTATTACATTTTAAAAATATATATAAATTACGACATATGCTCTCAGTGACAAATGCAGAACAGTAGTTTATGCGTTCATGACCTCAAGGCTAGATTATTGTAATGCTCTACTGGGTGGTTGCCCTACTCGCTTAATAAATAAACTCCAGCTAGTCCAAAACGCAGCAGCTCCAGTTCTTACTAGAACCAGGAAATATGACCATATTAGCCCAGTTCTGTCAACACTGCCCTGGCTCCCAAATAGCTACATTTGACTATCCCTATACATTTTAAAAGCTTGTTAATTACTTACAAAGCATTAAATGGTTAGGCCCCCTAGTACTCAAGCGAGCTCTTAACGCATTATACTCCATCACGTCTATTGCGGTCTCAAAACTCTGGCCAGTTGATAATACCTAGAATATCAAAATCAACTGTAGGCGGTCGATCCTTTTCCTATTTAGCACCTAAATGCTGGAACAGTCTTGTTACAAAGGACCCTTTATTCAGCACTTCAAGTAATAGATTTATATAAGAAGGGTTCATTACTGTGAGTTATTCAATGACTATGGACCGTTAATGCCCCCTTGTGGAATTGTGGAATAATTCGACTGTGCTGGAAAGTGGGTCAGTCAGTTGTTGTTATGAATCCGTAGAGTGTGGACTGTAGAACGCTCAAGTCGCCTTATCTCATAAAAGTTGTGCTATCATTCGTGTGCGTGCATCTAAAAGTAACTTTCTATGTTTATTGAGTTTATTCCTCTTCTTCATCTTTTTGGAATATCACCATAATCCTGTTTTTGATACATTCAACAGGCCTAATTAATGTCGCATACGGCCGATCAACCTGCCTATATTATCATATTGCATATAACGACATTTCTACATTTCTTCCTTGTTTATATCAAGCGTAAGTGTAATTGCCTCTTCATTGTGTATATTGATAAAATTTGTTGGAATTATCGCATACGCTAGGAAATGCACGCGCTGTCTATGTAATGTCATTGACGCTACGGCCGCGGGTTCGATCCCCGGTCAAGTCAAGTCAAAAAAAAAAAAAAAAAAAAAAAATCCCCGGTCAAGTCAAGTCAACTTTATTTATATAGCGCTTTTCAGGGCCATGGACAGACATTTTGAGGGGCAGTGGCCCAAACCAAAAAAAGGGGCACTGGGGTGGGGTGGCATTGGGGGCGAGGATTGGGTGCTTGTCCATACAAATTATCCATCTTACTCTTACTATTCCTTTACTGACAGCCAGTAACTGTCTGATTTGGCTGATGCTCAGTGGGCTCTCCCTCACTCTCTGAGCCCTAATTTTTTCTCCTGACCATAGACGACACAAAATCTCATCTCAGCACTTTTGATGAATGAATATACTATTTTTATTTATTTCATTTCATCTTAATATCAACATTTGTGAGATTTAGTTTTGATCTAATTTTGTGTCTATCGAAAATAGTTATGGTTTTGTGGAGCCATATTTGGCACAGAAGGCCCCAAGTGGCATGTTGTTACTGGTGTTATTGTTTTTAAGTGTAATACACATTGTAATTAACAGGGCTATTATTTAATACTTTCATGATTTAGATGTACCTTTTCAGGCATCTTCACTTCCATTAAAACCAATAGGCTAGGTTAATTGAGTGAATTCTATTATGACCAAATCTATTATGTTTTTTTATTATGACATACTGTATCTTCAATTAAAATATGGACAAATAAATAAGTAAATATTGATATGCTTGTATATAAGTCATAAAACAATTACCTTTCAGATGATTATCTTTTAATGGGATTCAGATTTTTCTGTTATCAGTTTTTCAATTATTCTACGAAATTGTCAAAATAAAATGAAGTAGAATATTTTATTTAGAAGATATATAAATAGTAATAAGAATTATATCAAAAGTAATTTATAAATTCTGTAACTATATTCTGGTTATTATATGAAATTATGCCTATATATATTCTATAAAGTAGAATATACATCAACAGCAAAGTTGATGTTATTTATATTAGATCAGAATGGGTACAAAAATGTGTTCTAATTCTCTTCCAAGAACGTGTATTTTGTACAAGTTGTTAGCACTATTACAAGATTAGGAGCAAAATAATACCGACAGAAATACCAAAACAAACTACCAAATTACAAATTCTGCGGATTGCAATGCATAGCTACTGTTAATGCGACGACATTCTGGAACTGTATAGTCTCCGCTTTCCAGATTTCCACGCATAAACTCTGAGTGACGCTGGGGAACGAGCGGGAAAACACGGGAGCGGATTCGCGGAATCGGTGGATCTTTAGCGGAGGGAAAACAGAACACTTTTAGCGGGGATGGGTAGCGATCATAGACTGCGAGAGGGGCTCCTCAGCTGATGAGGGCAAAGGGGCAGTGGCTCTAGCCACCGGGCCACCCCCCTGTGCACGGCCCTTGCGCTTTTAACAATCAGATTGTTTCAAAGCAGCTTTACAGTGTTAAACAGGAAAATAATGCAGCATAATTTTATTCAGCTGTATAGCCATTCTGGAGAAAACGGTAATGTCATCAGTTCATTTCAATTATCATACAGTGACAGTGTGGGCTTTAGATCAGTAATTAGATCAGTAATTTAGTTTATATGGTTAATTTAGTTTAATAATTAGATTTATTTGGATATTTAGTTGAAAAATGTAGAAAAATTTTGCGTCCCCAACTGAGCACGCCAAGCCAGAGGCAACAGTGGCAAGGAAACCTGTGAAACAGTAGAGCGTTGGCAGGCCCAAACTGGGTCTCCTCCAGACTACTGTGGACGTATTACGGTTCAAAATGGGAAAAAATAAAATAAAATAAAATAAAATAAAAGATGATGGCTCAACCCGCAAGTACTCTTCAGAGTATGGTGGTATTTATTAACAAGTGCACCAAAAATCCAATAGTCCAGCAGTGAATATATTTACAAGTGTACAGTCCCAAGAACAAAGTACCAAATCAACAAAAATAAAACAACAAAATAAATGAAAGATAGATAACTATACCTTTATGTACACAAAAACTCACAAGTATCCACTATATACGGAGGGTTTCTTTAGCTCACGGCACCACAGTAGCACGTTTGCTCGACTTGGAAAACAAGTCCCATACTGGAGTCTGGCCACTGCTTTTAAAGGCCAAACTCCGCCCCTTTTGGGGCACTACCATCCACAGGTAAGTGTCAGGAGGTAATATCTTCTACTTTTAAATACCTTGAATTTTCCTCCAAAAACCAAATGAAACAAAACCCAATGTTGTCCAATAAACCTAATAAGATAATAAACCTGACAACACTAACTCACAATTCCATTTCGTTGCCAGGTTAAAACTTTAGTATCCCCCCACATAAAGACAAGACATGGTTTCGCCGGGTTCCGGTCCACTGTCGGTGCGGCGCAGTATGATGACGTCATAACCGCTCGCCCTACAGCAGTTCGAGTTTGCCGGCCCAGCTCCCAGCAACCCGGTTACACCCACATATAACACGCAATTTAACAATAAAACATGCAACAAACAAATAGTGAGTGTGTGTGATATGTCTGGAGGGAATAACAGAAGGGAAGTATAGAATGTGGAAAAATGTCTAAGTGCTATCGGGATCGCGTGTGCACCCGCTATACCAATAGCGACATCAACAGGTAAGGGAGAGCGTGTGGTGGTTGAGTTTGTGTGTCAGTGCTGCCGCTTGCAGCGGTGAAGATCACTTCTTCACATCACCTCCCCCCTCTCCAAGCCGCGCACTGTCCGGGAACCTGGACAGGTAGTCGGCCACAAGATTCTTCCTCCCGGGGCAATGCCGGATCTGGAAGGTGTAGGGCTGGAGAGCCAAGTACCATCGAGTAACACGAGCATTGTGGTCTTTCATCATGTGAATCCAGGTAAGTGCCCGATGGTCGGTCTCCAGATCAAACTCCCGCCCCAGGAGGTAGTACCGTAGTGCTTCCAGGGCCCACTTTATTGCGAGACACTCCTTTTCGGTAGTTGAATACCGGGTCTCCCTGGGCAACAGCTTCCTGCTCAAGAACACCACAGGTTTCTCAGCTCCGGTAGTCCCCTGAGCCAGTACTGCTCCGATCCCCTTGTCAGAAGCATCCACCTGTACCAGGAATCGCTGGTTGAAGTCGGGGCTTTGTAAAACTGGTTCAGAGCACACTTTGTCCTTCAAGGCGCTGAACGCCCCTTCGCAGGCCTCGGTCCACTCCACCGGGTTCTTCCCTGCTTTTGTCAGCAAGTCTGTCAGTGGCACTGCCAGAGTAGCAAAGTCGGGTGTGAATCGGCGGTACCAGCCCACAAGACCCAGGAAGGATCGCACCTCCTTCTTCGTCCTAGGCCTAGGACTACGCCGTATTGCTTCCACCTTGCCAACCTGTGGTCGCAGTTCGCCATTGCCCAGTTGGTACCCCAGGTAGTTGGTCTCCTGCCTCGCCCACTCGCATTTAGCAACATTTAATGACAGGCCGGCTGCTTGGATTTTCTCCAGTGTCTGTCTCAGATGGTCGAGGTGATCTGTCCAGTTGTGGCTGTAGATGACCACGTCGTCCAAGTAGGCAGCTGCCCACCCTTCACAGCCCTGGAGAATGTGGTCCATTAACCGCTGGAAGGTAGCAGGCGCCCCGTGCAGACCAAAGGGTAGGACAGTAAATTGGTATAGTCCAACGGGGGTCCTGAAGGCAGTGAGCGGTTTGGAGTTTGGGTCAAGTGGCACCTGCCAGTACCCCTTACACAGGTCCAATGTCGTGATGTAGTGTGCCTGTCCAATCCGCTCCAATAGGTCATCGATCCTCGGCATAGGGTAGGCATCGAACTTTGACTGGGCATTTAGCTTACGGAAGTCAACACAGACACGCAGTGATCCATCCTTCTTTGGCACGATGACAAGTGGGCTACTCCATTCACTTGTGGAGGCCTCGATGACGCCCAACTCCTTCATCATTTCAATCTCTGCCTTCAAAGGGTTCAACAGTCTTTCTGGGATTCTGTAAGGTCGCTGTCGTGACGGTGTAGAGTCAGTGAGATGGATGGTGTGTTGCACGAGCTCTGTTCGCCCAGGCCTTGGCTTAAACAGTGATGGGAACTTGTCGAGTAGATCTCGTAATTCCGTCTGCTTCGGCCCGTCTAGATGGCCTAGAGTCACAGCTCCCAGGTCTCTCTGGGGTCTCATGTCAGGCACAGGCTCATCTTCCTCCTCTGCTACATTTCTCACCATCAGCGATGTCTCTGTCTCTGTAGGCTTAACCTGGACCTCCTTCCACTCCTTTAACAGGTTCACGTGGTAGGTCTGGTGAGCTCTTCTTTTGTCAGGGTGATGAATCTCATAAGTTACAGGTCCCATTTTCCTCACGATTGTATATGGGCCTTGCCACTTGGCGAGTAACTTGTTCGTTGAAGTGGGTAACAAAAGCAGCACTTTCTGTCCCGGTTGGAACTGACGCAGTCTGGCATGTTGGTCGTACCGTTGTTTCTGCCCCACTTGTGCTTCTTGAAGATTCTCCCTTGCTTGTTCTCTGTACCTCTCTAGCCGGTCTCTCATCTCCAGGATGAACCTCACAATGCTTCTCTCCGCTGTGTCTGCTGTCTTCGTCCAGGTTTTTTTTAAGATGTCCAGTGGTCCTTGGACTTGCCAGCCATACAGGAGTTCAAAGGGTGAGAACCCAGTTGAAGCCTGAGGTACCTCCCTGTATGCAAAGAGAACGAAGGGGAGCCATTTGTCCCAGTCACGGCCAGTGTCTGCGACAAACTTCTGCAGCATGCCCTTTAGCGTCTGATTGAACCTCTCCACTAGTCCGTCTGTCTGCGGGTGATATGGACAGGTCCTCAGTGCTGTGATGCCCAGTTGCTGTTGTAATTGTTTCATCAGGTGGGAAGTGAAGTTCGTTCCCTGGTCTGTGAGGATCTCGTCTGGGATACCTACCCTGGAAAACAGCTGGATGAGAGCATGAACAACCTTTGGTGCTGTGATGGTGCGAAGTGGGAAGGCTTCAGGGTAGCGGGTGGCATAGTCGCAGATGACTAAAATGTATCTGTGTCCTGCACTGCTTTTTTCTAGTGGTCCCACAATATCCATGGCGATGCGACGGAAAGGGGTGGATATGATGGGTAAGGGTTGTAATGGGGCCTTACCCCGCTGACGCACAGCACTGGTCTTTTGACATGTGGAACATGTAGTGCAGTATGTGTGAACGTCAGTGTACATGGTAGGCCAGTAAAACCGTGAACTAATGCGTGTATATGTCTTTTGTTGTGCTAGATGTCCTGCCCATGGAATTGTGTGTGCCAAATGTAAAACAAGAGGTCGACAAGACAGGGGCACTATCACACGTAAAACATCAGCAGATTGCACATACAATACGCCATCATGAATAACATATTGTTCATCAGACATTTTAGAATTTTCTTGACCTTCAGCTTTGGCAAACAAAGGTTTTAATGTTTCATCTTCCCTTTTTAACACAGCAATGTTTTCTGGGACTTGCCAGCCATGAACCTCAAGACCCTCCGTGGAGAGCTTTGGGACTGGAGTACCCAGGTATTTCATTAATCGTCGCTGTCGACGTGTTTTTTTTTTTGGGCCTTTGGTCCCGCCCTGCAACAGACTACTGTCCAAGTCTGGCAGAGGCTGCAGACCAACCTTGGCTTGGGCTCTTGTCATTACTGGAAATGAACAAACTGGTGACCTGTCATTCACAACATTGATGCCCTGGTTTCCCTTCTCATTGACCAGTTCACTCAAAATTGGGAGATCTCTCCCCAAAATCATGTCTGCCGGTAACGAAGTGACTACCGCTACATTCAAGAGATACATTTGCTCTTGCACCCCCACTAACACTTCTGCTTTGGGATATCATTTTACATCCCCATGCACACATTGTATGTCAGTGGTATTTGCATAGTCAACATTAGAAACAAGACATGACTTAATTAGTGAAAGTGAGCTACCAGTGTCCAGCATTGCTTTTATCGAACGTCCATTCACTGTAATGTCCAAAAGCATATTGTTGCATTGCCCCACCCCTACAGAGTCCATCTCATTGTCCTCTTCCCTAGGAGCATAGCAAAACCCTGTCAGCTTTGCCTTACGCGCCGGGCACACAGCAGCTTTATGCCCCGGTTGCTGACATGAGAAGCAAATCAGTTTCTGTGGTGTTACAGTCTTAAATTCATGTGGAGCCTCTTGCGGTTTATCAGTATGTGCATGGCGTATTTTACCTTTAAACGGTTGCGTGCGCGGGCCAGAGCGATGAGCATTCGTGTACTGCTGGGCTAACTTTGCAGCTGCCAGTCCTGAGTCTGGTTCATGCTCCTTCACCCAGGTACGGCTGTCGTAAGGCAGTACTCGAAGCAGCTGCTCCAAGATGACTAGCTCTCCGATCTCCTCCTTGGAATGTAGATCAGGACGTACCCATCGCTGGTAGAGATTCCGCAGATGGTGGTATGTCTCTGTGGGTGATTCACCTTCTGGTACTGTTGCTGCCCGGAACCGCTGGCGGTAGGTCTCAGCAGAGATATTGAATTTTTGCAGCAAGGCATCCTTCAGGTGGTCGTAATCATCTGCAAGGTCCTCATCCATGGCAAGATATGCCTCCAACGCTTGTTCTGTTAGTAATTAGATTAGATTAGATTAGATTCAACTTTATTGTCATTACACAAGTACAAGTACAAGGCAACGAAATGCTGTTTAGGTCTAACCAGAAGTGCAATAGCAGCAAGTGCAGGATATACAACGTTTGCATAAGTGCAGGACATGGATATGTACTGAGTATATATAAATATATCTATAAATAGAGAGATGGTTATTACTATAAACAGAATTTACAGGTGAATATGTACAGTGAATAATATACAGATGGTTATTACTATAAACAGAATTTACAGGTGGATATGTACTATGAATATAATATACAGATGGCTTTTACTATAAACAGAATTTACAGGTGGATATGTACTATGAATATAATATAATATACAGATGGCTATTACTATAAACAGAATTTTACAGATAGAGGTATACAATGATATGTTAGGCTAAAATGAGGAATATGGCAGTGGATTAAGGTAGTGCAATAAATTATGGACAGAAGCTATCCGAAAAAAAAAGTGTAAAAGTGCAGTGGAAGTGATTGCATATTACAGTTAGAAGTACGGTGCAAAATACAAATGTAAACAGTTGGTACTGTAAAAACAGTCGGCAGTGCAAATGAGCATAATCCAGTTACGGTATGGTAGTGCAAAATGCATAAGTAAACAGTTGTTACTGTAATAAACAGTCGGTAGTGCAAATAACAAAGTGAAGGTGGATGTGAGGTAGGAGAGTTATCAGTATATGAGGGGAGTGGATCAACGGGGGTTTGAGTTCAGTAAGGAGACAGCTCTGGGGAACAAAACTGTTCTTTAGTCTGCTGGTCCTGGTCCGGTGGATCCTGAAACGCCTGCCGGAGGGCAGGAGAGAAAACAGTCTGTGGGCTGGGTGAGAGGAGTCCTTGAGGATGCTGCGAGCTCGATGCAGGCAGCGTTTCCTCTGGATGTGCTCGATGGCAGGTAGTGGAGTCCCTGTGATGCGCTGGGCAGTTTTCACCACCTGCTGCAGTGCCTTGCGCTCCGCAACAGAGCAGCTCCCATACCATACTGCCACACAGTTGGTCAGGATGCTTTCTATTGCACAGCGATAGAAGTTCACCAGGATAGCCGAGGAGAGCTGATTCTTCCTCAGTGTCCTCAGGAAGAAGAGGCGCTGGTGAGCCTTCTTGACCAGGCTGGAGGTGTTGGTCGTCCACGACATGTCCGCCGAGATGTGGATCCCCAGGAACTTGAAACTGGAGACACGTTCAACAGCCATTCCATTGATGTGGATGGTGTCGTGTGTGCCTCTTGACTCCTTCCTGAAGTCCACGATGAGCTCCTTCGTTTTGGTGGTGTTGAGGAGCAGGTTATTTTCGGTGCACCATGTGGCCAGGTGCTGGATCTCCTCCCTATAGGCAGTCTCATCGTTGTTGCTGATGAGACCAATCACCGTAGTGTCGTCCGCAAACTTGACGATAGAATTAGATCCATACACAGGCTTGCAGTCGGCAGTGAAGAGGGAGTAGAGAAACGGGCTTAGCACACAGCCCTGTGGTACACCAGTGTTAAGAGTGATGGATGTGGAGCAGGTGAATCCTGAACGAACATTCTGGGGTCCGTCAGTTAGGAAGTCCAAAATCCAGTTGCACATTGAGGTATTGATGCCCAGGTCTCCAAGTTTGGCTATTAACTTGGTTGGGATGACAGTGTTGAATGCTGAGCTGAAGTCAACAAACAGCATGCGTGCGTAAGTGTTTTTATTGTCCAGGTGAGTGAGCACAGAGTGCAGTGCCATGGAAACGGCATCCTCTGTGCTCCTACTGCTGCGGTGGGCAAACTGGTGTGAGTCCAATGTGGATGGTAGAGAGTCTTTTAGGTGTTCCAGGACCAGCCGCTCAAAGCACTTCATGACGATGGGTGTGAGTGCTACAGGGCGGTAGTCATTAGGGCACCTCGGGTTAGAGTGTTTTGGCACTGGCACAATGGAAGTGCGTTTAAAGCATGATGGTACAGCTGCTTGGGCAAGAGACAGGTTGAAAATGTCTGTAAAAACCTCAGCGAGCTGCTCCGCACATGCCCTGAGAACACGACCAGGGATGTTGTCTGGTCCAGCAGCCTTGTGTGCGCTGATCCGGCTCAGTGCCTTGCAGACATCTGTGGTGGAGAGTGTGATTGGTGGGTCAGCTGAGGGTTTGAGCTTGGTGGCAGTTTCTCTGTTGTCTTTTTCAAAGCGAGCATAAAAGTGGTTTAGCTCGTTCAGGAAGTTGACATCAGTGGCTGCGGGGGTGGAGTGGGGGGGTTTGTAGTCACTGATGGCCTGGATGCCCTGCCACATGCGTCGAGGGTCAGAGTTGGAAAAGTGACCCTCTATCTTTAGCTTGTAGCAGTGCTTGGCCTTTTTGATGCCCCTCTTCAGGTTTGCTCTGGATGTACTGTAGGCTTGTGCATCTCCTGACTTGATGGCAGTATTGCGTGACTTCAGCAGGAGTCGCACTTCCCTGTTCATCCATGGCTTCTGATTTGGGTATGTGGTGATCTGTTTCTGGGTTGTAACACTGTCAATGGTGGTATTGATATGATCCAATACAGAGGAGGTGTAGAAGTCAATGTCCGTGTGAGCGCCACTGGTGGCTTGAGAAGCAAACACACTCCAGTCTGTGTGTAGAAACCTTTCCTGGAGTGTGGAATCTGCCCCCGCAGGCCACACCTTGATGGTCTTCACTGAGGGCTTCACACGGTTGATGAGGGGTGCATATTTGGGGATGAGGAACAAAGAAAGGTGATCTGACTGTCCCAGGTGGGGGAGGGGTGTCGCAACGTAAGCACCAGCCATGTTTGTGTAAACATGGTCTAAGGTTTTGTTTCCTCTGGTGTGGCAGGAAACATGCTGGTGAAACTTGGGTAGCACTGACTTTAAGTTTGAATGATTAAAGTCACCTGCAACAATAAAAGCAGCTTCCGGGTGATCAGTCTGTTGTTTACTGATGGCTGCATGAAGTTCTTTCATAGCAAGCTTGGCATCAGCATCCGGGGGAATATAGGCTGCAGTTATAATGGTGGAAGTGAACTCCCGCGGTAGATAAAACGGTCTACATTTAACCATGAGAAACTCGAGGTTAGCTGAACAATGACTCCCAACAATAGCAGAGTTTGTGCACCAGGCTTTGTTAATGTAAATGCACAATCCACCACCTCTGGTCTTACCGGAGCCATCTAATGTTCTATCCGCCCGGAGCGTGTGGCATCCCGCTAGCTCAATAGCGGTGTCCGGTATTCCGCCGTTTAGCCAGGTTTCCGTGAAGATTAGGACATTACAGTTCAAAAGTTTCTTGCTGTGTGTGATGCTGAGTCGAATCTCCTCCATTTTGTTCACTAGCGACCGTACATTGGCAAGGAACATACTGGGAAAAGAGAGCCGATGTGGGGTTAGCCTTAGCTTTAGCCTTAGCTTAGCTCTCAGACCTCCGCGTTTTCCCCGCCTTTGTTTACGATCTCGGCGCCGCCAGCGAGCACTTCCGCCCGGCCGGGTAGAGTGCATAGCCTCGGGTGTCCTAGCGATCTCAGGAAGGAGTCGAAGATTGTCCATAAAACTGTCGGAAATTCGCAAACCAATATCCAAAATCTCACCACGGGTGTACGATGTTAAGGCACAACTATTCTGAACGAACAGACCCGAGATGAGCAGGAAAAATACCGCAAAATTGCAGAATCTGGAGAGACCCAGAGCCTCGCGAACTACTCGCGCCGCCATCTTGGATTCAGAATTGGCACCAACCGACAGAATTGGATTCAGAATTGGCACCAACCGACAGCTCCACTCCCCTCTTGGCCATTGCCATGTTCGGGCCAGTCGCTCGAATCTTCGCAGATAGCTCTCGATGTCGTCCCCCGGCTGTAGGACCGGCACCGGTGTCTCTGCTCGATGTATCGGCGGCCTTGGCTGTGTCGGTGACCTGGTTGCTGCTGTGGATACTCTAGAAGGGCCAGGAGTCGGAAGTTCCATCCGCAGGCTTCCGAGGTCACTCGGGGTAGCTATAGTCGATCTGCCAGAGTGCTGTATAGATTCCCGAAGCCCTCTTAGCTCCTGCAGATATCTCTCCTCCCTCGCTTGCTGCGCATCGAGGAAGTCCCTCATCAGGCTTGCCATGCCTCCGCTGGACAATGTGGAAGGCCTACTGGTCTGCGAAACACTGGGTTTGCTCGACACTCCTGGAAGCTCTACTGATGCTGCCTCCTCTCCCTCCGATGTCATGCTGTCCCATGTCTCGTCCATGTCATCCTCCAGCTGTGCTTGTGAGCGCAGACCAGGCCTCTTCCCTTTCGGTGCTTTCTTACGGGTAGCCATCCCACCGCTGCCACCAAATGTGAAACAGTAGAGCGTTGGCAGGCCCAAACTGGGTCTCCTCCAGACTACTGTGGACGTATTACGGTTCAAAATGGAAAAAATAAAATAAAATAAAATAAAATAAAAGATGATGGCTCAACCCGCAAGTACTCTTCAGAGTATGGTGGTGTTTATTAACAAGTGCACCAAAAATCCAATAGTCCAGCAGTGAATATATTTACAAGTGTACAGTCCCAAGAACAAAGTACCAAATCAACAAAAATAAAACAACAAAATAAATGAAAGATAGATAACTATACATTTATGTACACAAAAACTCACAAGTATCCACTATATACGGAGGGTTTCTTTAGCTCACGGCACCGCAGTAGCACGTTTGCTCGACTTGGAAAACAAGTCCCATACTGGAGTCTGGCCACTGCTTTTAAAGGCCAAACTCCGCCCCTTTTTGGGGCACTACCATCCACAGGTAAGTGTCAGGAGGTAATATCTTCTACTTTTAAATACCTTAATTTTCCTCCAAAAACCAAATGAAACAAAACCCAATGTTGTCCAATAAACCTAATAACATAATAAACCTGACAACACTAACTCACAATTCCATTTCGTTGCCAGGTTAAAACTTAAGTATCCCCCCACATAAAGACAAGACATGGTTTCGCCGGGTTCCGGTCCACTGTCGGTGCGGCGCAGTATGATGACGTCATAACCGCTCGCCCTACAGCAGTTCGAGTTTGCCGGCCCAGCTCCCAGCAACCCGGTTACACCCACATATAACACGCAATTTAACAATAAAACATGCAACAAACAAATAGTGAGTGTGTGTGATATGTCTGGAGGGAATAACAGAAGGGAAGTATAGAATGTGGAAAAATGTCTAAGTGCTATCGGGATCGCGTGTGCACCCGCTATACCAATAGCGACATCAACAGGTAAGGGAGAGCGTGTGGTGGTTGAGTGTTTGTGTGTGTGTGTGTGTGTGTGTGTGTGTGTGTCAGTGCTGCCACTTGCAGCGGTGAAGATCACTTCTTCACAAAACCAAAACCCCATCAGGTGACCTAATGGAGAAAAATAAACCTTGGGAGAAACCAGGCTCAGTCGGGGTGCCAGTTCTCCTCTGGCCAATTAACAAACAGTGTATGATTATTACAGGGTTCCCGCGGGTCTTAAAAAGTCTTAAAATGTCTAAAATTAAAAGAATTTAATTTAAGGCCTTAAAACGTCTTAAAAACGGCCAGATTTTCACCCGAGGTCTTAAATTTAATTTAGTTAGGTCTTAAAAAAAGTGTTATCCTCGTTCATTTCCAGAAATGCTGGCTGCAGAAAGTTATTAACGTTACACTGTAGCAAAAAAGTATCGAATCGCAAAAGCGGAGCTCTAGAGTCATTGCTGCGCCGCCCTCAGAGCGTTTGTTCGGGGTGTTGTAGTTCTTTCTGGGGGTGTTGGTACACGTACTCGGTGATAAAACTACAAATCCCGTGATAAATGCAATTACCTCCCCGCAAAATACGTCTACATTTAATAACGTTGTATTTTTCTGGACAGAATGAGACAGACATGCATTGTTTTATATTATTCTAAACAGTGATAAAGTCTGCACTCAATCAGCACTGCATACCTTATTATTATGACAAGTGAAGGCTTGAAGAACTCAAATACACCATATGTTGATGCAGTCGTGTTTATTGTGTTCGTTTCATCAGTCAAAGCGTTTCTATCTTCAGTTTATCCTACATCCCTAGCTTCACATTAGGGCTAACGATTACTTCTCTGAGGCAAATGTGGAGTTTCTGCTCAAGGGCGCCCTCTGGCTTCCAGTATGAATGAAAGTTTTCCCCCACAGTGGATGCATAAGAGGCTCATATTTCATATTAAATACATAGACTTTAAGAAATTTATATCACAGATAAAAAGCACAGAATTTCTTTATTTTTTTTATTTTATTTTTTACAATAAATCTTTAGACCTTTCTAATGATTTTTAGTCATAGGCTGTCTGCATATTAACAGGTAACCCAGCAGGTTTTTTTTGTAAAATAAGTTTTCTGTAAAATATAAATGTTATTTTATTAGTATTATTATTATATTGTTATATTTATTCTTAAATACTCTATTTTTAATTTTTTAATAATTAAAATGTTATTGTAATAGTAATATTTATAATTTTTTTAAATATTTGTATTTATTGAATATAATCATTATTATTAGTCTCGTTAATATATAAACATTAATATATAAAATGCTATATGCATACACTTTTCATTTGTAAAAAATAAATAAAAAAATATTGCATTTTAACCAGAATAATCGCAATTAGATATCTTCCCCAAATCGTGCATCCCCTGTTCAATCTCTATTAGGCTATTAATATGCTGGTTTGTAATCTATTCTATTTGAGGGCAAGTTTGTTTTAGCCTATTTTCATTTTGGGCCTAAGGTTTTGGGCATTTGGCACCTTGTTGGCTGTGGAGGGTTACTAATGTCATTGCTTTTTTTATTATTTCTTTGATTTAAATAATTTTGGTAATGCGTCGTATAGGTCTTAAATTTCAATCTTTATGGTCTTAAAATGTCTTAAAAAGGTCTTAAATTTGACTTTCTGAAACCTGCAAGAACCCTGTATTATTCTGGAAATAATAATTTACATAACCTGTAAAGTTCTGAAACTTTACAGGTCAGAGGTCATAATAGATCGGAATATTCGAAGGATCGGAGGCAACGCGCCGGAGACGGGTTTATTGAGGCTGATGTGATTGATAAAATAATTATTAAAGTGCAATATTCGAAAGATCGGAGGCAACACGCTGGAGACGGGTTTATTGAGGATGACATATCGATTTAAGAATTATTAAATTGTAATATTCGAACAATCGGAGTCATCACACACAGGGCTCCAGACAAAAATATCAATTAAGGAGCCATTGGCTCCTATAAGGGAAAAACTTAGGCGCCAAGTTATTTTTTCAAGTGCCACAAAAGAATAAAAGCATTTTAATTTGTCAAGTGCAATTATATGGGCGGTGCTGAATTTCATTTTTGGCTTCTTCCATTCTTTCTCATTAAGACA
>JARQWZ010002762.1:0-204619 GCA_033150135.1 Gobio occitaniae | reverse complement strand
GTTATTTTTCTGAATGCTGTATGATATAGCCTAGTGTTATGTAATACAGGCTTGATTTATTCATTTATTTCGTTTAATTTTCTTAACAATTAAGATGCTGCATGTGTTTATCCAGTCTAATCGAAGTGTGCGTCTCTCCCCCGACTTTCCCAACAAAAATCCCGCCCCCTCTCAGAAAATACATAAAACTGACTTTAAGGGCCCTATCTTGCACCCAGCGCAATTGACTTTGTACACTGACGCATGTGTCATTCCTATTTTGCACCCGCGCAAAGCGCGCTTTTCCCTCCACAGAAGCACATCGCTAAACTAGTGAATGAACTTGCGCTCCCTGGGCGGTTCAGCGCAAAAAAGGAGGCGTGTTCCGGCGCAAACAATCCCTGGTGCTATTTTGCTGTTCCATTAAACAATTGCGCCACTGACCAGAAAAAAACCTAGTCTAAAGTCAGTGGCGCGTTGCGCGTTGTTCATTATGCTATTTTAAGGGCGCATACTTGACCATAATGTATAGCGTGCACAACGCGCATACACTTTGCTCATGTAATCTACACAGATGCAACAGTTATTTTTGCAAATCATAAATTGTTACACTAAAAAATATTAACACATGAGATGACGGAAATCATTGTGGTGTGCCACGAAGATGTGAAAAAATAGGCATAAATCTAGCTTACAAATGATTCAGGCTAATTGTAATAATTAAGGATAAGACCTGCCACATATATGTATATAAGGACATCTGACAAATTGGTTTGTCCGTCAAGAACCAGGAAAAAAAATCGACAGAAAAACTGAAAAAACTGAAAGACTGAAAAAAAAAAGACTGTGAAATCACCTTTACCATAATGTACAACATTACAACTTCACTTTTCTGTCTTTCACTGCTCTTACAAGAACATCAGTCTCCTCGGCTGTGAACCGCTCCTGGCGTGCGCCTGGTAAATACGCCATAATAATAGCAATCCATAATGGAACTTGCGCACCTGCTTTTAAAGGGAATGTTGGATGACGCTCGGATTGGTTTATTCACGTTACGCCCAAACCACACCTATGAATAATGAAGCTACTTCAGACCAACCCATTTTAGATTTGCGCCGGGCGCAAGAGTCATTTATCCCGCCGGGAAAATAGCAACAGCGCCGAGACCCGCCCACAAAGTTACTTGCGCTTCGCGCTTTGACACTTGCGTTTCAGATCGTTAAAATAGGGCCCTAATTGCGTTTAAAAGTAGCCTATTAAAATGGTACAATGGCATTGCTCAGTTCAACGTTTTGGGAAATCGGGCATTTTGTCCCGTGCCAGCATTTATTCAAAAGTTAATAACGCTCAACATTCAAAAGGTAAATAAGGATTTATTGACGATCCGACCGACCGTGACCCGAATATCATTAAAAATATTTTGGATGACTCGTAACCGCGGGTGGCCGCGGGCACCCGCTCATTTTGGATCAACCCGCGCATCACTGTTGCCTGCAAATTGCCGTGCACAGTCGTAAACCTGAAGTTTCACGGCAATCTACAGTGCCACATACTGACGAAAATCCCACTTTTCATGCAGTGAGAAGGCCCATGGATAGAGACGAGGAGGCTCACCCTGCCGCTGGGACAACACTGCTCCAATCCCGGTAGTGGATGCATCGACTTCTACCACGAAGGGGATGGACCAGGATTGAAGTGGTTGTGAAGGCCTCTTTGAGATGATGGAAGGCTTCGATGGCCAAAGGGTTCCAGATGGATCGGTGGGTGAAGGATGCGACGTAGATCGGTCCAGAGAGCAGGTAGATAGACGTTATGAGATGCGTACAGCTTTTTGAATGAAACTTTCCAGGCCGACAGTATCGTCGTAGGTTAGGGTTAGATGGTCATCTTGTGACGTACCTCAGGATTTAATCCTTGCCAAAAGGCGGTGAGTAGAGCCGTTTCATTTCATTTTTCAGATAACAGTGAAATCATAACAGTGAAGGCGATACATGCCCGTTCGGTGTGGAAAAGCTGTGGTTGCATCTCAAAATATAGAGAACATTGGAAAACAAATCCGCTACAAATCCGCTCGTTGGGGATTTGGCAAATTGACAATTGGCCGTCCCCGTTTAAAGAGGCATGTAGGTCCCTATTCACTTTTTTCTTGCCCATAACATAGCAGGAGGTGGATTCTCACTTACAGCTGTAATCTGCTTATCTGCAGAGATTTTATTCAAACCATCAACCGAAGGGGCATAGTAATGACCCACTTACCAAACTTCTTCATTTGAGCAGGTGCAAATTATAGATCAACAAGGCACCATCATTTTCATTTTGGCACCGACTTCCTGACATAGAAGTCTGGGCCCGGGAAGGGTTCATCAAATCAATAATTTTAACAACAATTTTCCCCCATAATCACCACATTAACGCTTAAAGTCATATGCCGTTTCTCAGCATGCAGTCTTGTCTGTACTTGTGTCCTCGTGGGCTTGTATTGTGAATCATCATCAGTCGCTGCCCAAGTTCTGTTCCAATTCAAAGTTCACATCTAGCCAAGTACTGTTCAAATCCCCGGATGTGCTCTTGATCCACTCCTTTTATTGAGGATGTATTGAGAGGTGACTTGTGTGGACTTGAGACAGACAGGTATCCCAGAATGCATCTTGCACCAACCAGAAAGCATCAATAGTGAATGAGAAAACCTGTTTTTGTGTAGTTTTAAGACTTTATTAGGCAAGAATGTAGTTATTTAAAGCTCAAATGTGTGGTTTATTTATAATTTATTATAATTTATTTATTTATTATTTATAGTTTATTTATAAGAGAGCACCTATTTGAAAATGAGATCTGGCATTTTCGGAGTTGTGAGATCCAGACCGGCGTTCAGCATTCATTAACCCAACTGAGAGCAGCCTTTCCTCGGCTAGTCCTTCTGATGTTTTCGTAGATGTGAGATCCAGGCGATCACCGGGTGCTTAGCGCTCATTAACCCAGCCGAGAGCAGCCTTTCCTCGGCTAGTCCTTCTGATGTTTTATGAGTTGTGAGATCCAGTCGATCAGCAGGCGCTCAGCATTCATTAACCCCGCTGAGAGCAGCCTTACCTCGGCTAGTCCTTCAGATGTTTTCGGAGATCTGAGATCCAGGCGATCACCGTGTACTCAGCGCTCATTAACCCAGCCGAGAGCAGCCTTTCCTCGGCTAGTCCTGATGTTTTATGAGTTGTGAGATCCAGTCGATCAGCAGGCGCTCAGCATTTATTAACCCCGCTGAGTCCTAACATAAGTCCTTCTGATGTTTGCCGCTGGCTCTGATGTCTCTGTAGTGGTTAAACATGAGATATGATTCGTCTTGTGTAGATCTAACGGCCGATCTTTGGTCTCATGAATCTATAATTTGTTGCCTGCCAAATCGTTTTGGCTGAGGGCAAAGTGAAGTTTCATACCTTTTTTGATCTTTGGCTATTTAACTTCACCGTTGTAGGCTAGAGCGCTGACTTTGTTTGACTGAATTGTTTGTTTTATTTCTTGTATAGCTTATTATACCTTTTACTTATACTTTTATAATGGCTATTATTGATCACACAAACTGACATTTAACAAAAAGAGACTGGGTTGTGTTTTATGTCATATTTCAATTTATTACAGTGTTAATTATATATATGCACACTTATTGTCTGAACCACATAATACAATGTTCAATACTTTTTTAAATATAAACAAAAAGAGGCAGGGTTGAGTTTTATATTTAGTTTGGTTATATACAGTGAAGATAATCAAGGTATGCATTGCCTGAACCCCATTTGTGTATTAATATGTTTAAGATTTTTTTTTTTTAATGAAAAGAGTGGTGTTTTATGACATATTTTGTTTTATTGTAGCCTAAAATATCCATACAGAGATAACCGAAGTGAGAGCGAGTTGAGTGTCGTTATCAAGAACGCTGCTGTTCCAGTTGCAGAATCACTGAACTTGTGTCATCCTGTCCTTGGGAGTTCGTCCTCCGAAATGGAACTTGGCAAGTCTGAACAACCAAGGATGCAAGTCAGAAGTTCACATACTTGGTTTTGAGAAACGGCCCTAATTTCAGACACCAGCTCACGCTGGAAGTGCTTGCATAGCATCAAGACCATAATGCAGTGTTTTCTTTTTTCACTGAAGCATATGATCTAATTGTTGTTATAGTCTGATATGACCACATTTAGCTCTCAGTTGTTAGTGGAACAAGGAGTCTTATTGAAAGAAGGATTTGAAGGAATGATTTGTTTTTTGCATATTTCTTACTGTAAAAGTGTTAGGGTGTGTAGAGGGTGGAGTATTAATATGACTGAGATTTCATTATTGTTCTCTAAACTGAAAGTTTTTTCAAAGTAATGTGGTCTATTAACTGTTTGTGTGGGGAATGAAAATATGACTCTTAATGTTCTTTTTCGAAAGTACAAAGAATATGTTACAATGTTATGTTACAATGTTACAATTGAACAACTTCATCTTGAACAACCAATTTGGTCTCACTTTATATTAGGTGGCCTTAACTACTATGTACTTTCATCAATAAATAAGTACAATGTACTTATTGTGTTAATATTGTATTGCAAAACACTTTTGCTGATATTGAGGTGGGATACGGGTTTTCATTATCCTGCATCGACTGTACTATTCTTACAATTTTTCAATCATGTTGTGTGGCACCCGGAGCTCAGCCAGTCCTCCAGCCCCGCTGCGGCCGGATGTCAATAGCCCTGCAGCATCTCCGGGGAGTCCCTGTGACACTGAGCCGCAGGTTGTGCATCCACCTGGTGCGCAGTGCGAGAGGCCTTTGACCTCTTCACGTCATCTCGGCCTGTCTACCTGCTGGCTCCGTCTTGGATCCTCCAACCTTCGGCGCCACCGGAGACCCTCTGATTTGTGGCTCCACCAGGTTCCCCTGTCCTGTCGGCTACTCCTTGGTCAGTCGTCACACCACTTCCACCACAGACTTGCGGGCTGTGCACTGCACTCCAGCCCTCCAACCTTAAGCCTGCAGCGGGTTCCTCCTTCCCCTCTTTGTCATCTCGGTCCTCAGTCCCACTAGTTCCACCTCAGCCCCTGGGTATTCTGGCTGCGCCTTCAGTGTTCGTTGCCGTGGCACTGCCTGGTCCCACTGGCCAGTGCTTTTGCTCGATTCCATCGGCTCACCGTCTGCGTCTCTTGTGTTTAAACTACGTTTGGAACTGTATTTGCCTGTCTTCATCTTCCTGTCGGCACGCACCTGTGACAGCATCATTCTCAAGCCTTTTTACTAGTAAACTTGCATTTACCCATTTTTCAAGTTCATATTTTCATGCACAGAATTAATTGATGTAATTTTACAGTAAATTGTTATCCTTAACTAGTTTTCTTTTTTCACTTAAGCACATGATCTAATTGTTGTTATAGTCTGATACGACTCCTGACCACATTTAGCTTTCACTTGTTAGTGGAACAAAGAGTCTTATTGAAAGAAGGATCTGAAGGAATTTGTTTTTTGCACATTTCTTAACACTCCCTGTTACTGTAAAAGCTTTAGGGTGTGTAGAGGGTGGAGTATTAACATGACTTCTTTATTGTTCTCTAAACTGAAAGTTTTTTCAAAGGAATGTGGTCTATTAGCTGTTCGTGTGGGGAATGAAAATATGACTCTTATTGTTCTTTTTCAAACCAGTTTAACTGGAAAACTTTGATTTTTAGTTCCATACACTTTCCACACACTATGACAATTTCTGATTTAACTAAACCTAAAAACCAGTCAAATGATTTTAAAAAGGAAACATAGCACATTAACAGTTGATTTAACATAGAATAAACATAACTCAGAGACTCTCATTGAATGCAAAATTTAGTGGTAGTTTATATTTAGTAAATTCAATCAAAGTATAGCAGCATTCATTTCATTTCAACATTTTTCATGTCAATTCCCACCACATCAAAATAATAAAAACAACCAAATTATGTGTAAACGTAGTTCAAAGTGTAAGTGTAATGGGTTGAATAAAGTCTTATCTGAAATTCCATTAAAGGTCCCAAAATGTCCGATATATCCTTCAGCATAATGGTAAGAGGGAACCCACATACCTGTAAGCATGCAAGGTCAAATTTCATGGAAGATCCATTTACAGTGTTAAACATGCATTTCATACAAAGATCTATCATCACCTACTTTCCATTGAACATAAAACACGTTTATCAAAAAGGACTCCTAAACTGAGCACATGGCTAATCCATGCTTCAGCCTCTGCATGCTGCCTACAACTTGCCATGACTTCTACAGAAAATATTGCACTCTAGCACCACCAGTGGTAAGGAAGAGAATAGCCTATCATACTGCACAACATTATAACAGGCTTGAACTGTTATATACCCCCCCCCCCCCCCCCCCCATTGGATGACTGGACACTCCCATAGAAAGGCTTTACATTTTGAACATGACAAGTATCAAACATTTTTAGGATTATCTCGAAAAGAAACAGCATAATTTACAGCACCCAAATACTTACACACTTTGGCAGGACCTTTCCCTTTTGGAGACAGCTTAGCCATGAAGCCATCATCAGCTTTTGACAGAGGATGGGTGCGAACCCAGACGAGGTCACCTTCTTTGTAGACAGCCGGTTTTCGTCTCAGGTTATAATAATGTCTTTGCTTAGCCTGAGCTTGTTGCACATTCTCTCTAACAAGCTGTATGAGGCTCTCTTGCCTCTCCACGGTATCATATGTGGGATTGCTTGGGTTGGATGTTTTTGTTAGAGCTCTTTCCAGGGGTCCTTTTAGTTTACGTCCCAAAGCAATTTCAGCTGGGGTAAACTCTGAGAGCCCCTTATCCCACTTACTTAAGTTGTTCCTTCTCCTGCACTCCTTTTTTTTCAGTAAACTTGCATTTACCCATTTTAAACTAGCTATGAGGCTGGCCAGCTAGTTGTAGTTCGACCTGTATTCTGCTACCTCAGCTCTCTGATGACGCAGTAATTACAGCTGACTTTTAAGCTGTTGTGAACTTAATCATGGCTTCTGTAAAAAGGGAGAGTTGAAATGTCTTGCAGATGAGCAATCAACCTAAAAAATTACCACACAAATCTGTCGAGTTCATATTTTCAAGCACAGAATTAATTTATATAATTTTACAGTAAATTTTGTGTTTTGTTTTATCAAGCAGACTTCTTTTACTCCATGCCCTCCCCATTATGGTTATCCTTATCTCATTTTTTTTTCACTTAAGCATATGATCTAATTGTTGTTATAGTCTGATAATTCGTGGAACAAAGAGTCTTATTGAAAGAATGTTTTGTTTTTTGCACATTTCTTAACACTCCCTGTTACTGTAAAAGCTTTAGGGTGTGTAGAGGGTGGAGTATTAACATGACTTCTTTATTGTTCTCTAAACTGAAAGTTTTGTCAAAGTAATGTGGTCTATTAACTGTTCGTGTGGACATTAACACATTACATTAACAGTTGATTTACAGTTTTTCTCCATTGGTTTGGCTCATTTCTTGAAACAGAAATTAGATTCTAAAAATTCTAAAATAATTTGGCAAAACAGTCTTACAGTTCCGCACAACACTATAGCTCACTTGCAAAAGCTAATATCTCTCCCAAAACTGTTCACTCATGCTTCAAAACTAAATTCCTTTCCCATATAAATAGTCAGTGCCACGAAAATGGCAAAGATCCTTCTCAATTGCTTTGGCTCATTTCTTGAAACAGACCGGACGTTCTCAACACTCTTGGTGCTTTTGCCAAAATAACGTGGATGGTTTGGCACAACACCATGGTTCACCTGCAAAAGCTCATACCTCTCCCAAAACAGTTCACTCATGTGTCAAAACTAAATTTCCTTCTAACTTAAACAGTCAGTGCCCCCAAAATGCTTCGTCCCTTTGGCATTGTGTAAGCACTGCAAGTCAAAATGTTTAGATGTTTTGTCACTATGGTAGAGGACCATTGAAATATCCCTCATGTCCACATTTCAGTCTTAGCCCAGTCCTTCATTGACAAAGGTTACTGTACTGTTTTTTGTCTAGCTAACAGAATACAATTGTGTTTAAAACTGAAAAAAAAAAAGGATTTTAGGGTAAGAGTAGCCTCCAAGTAGGGTTGCCAACTTCTGGAAAAGAAAATAAGGGACACTCAAAGTATTTGTACTGTATCACACAGTCATTTCAGTATCTGCAGTTAAGAGTGTGTATAAAAGGTTCTCAGACAAACACATTTGGGTCATTCCGTGTCAAAATAAACCAAATTTCAGACACTTTCCTGGGAGGTGAAGCAATTTTTGATTTTATTAATTTTGTTTCTCTAGGTAGTCCCGAAAGCTCGAAAGCTGAGGAAAAAGGTCCCACCGGTCATCGGGGAGCTGGTCCGCGGACGCGGGGTCTCGGACGCTGCGCGCCGGTCAGCAGAAATTTTTTGGGGGCCGGCCGATGCGCTCCTGCCTGGTTCGCCGGCCCCGACCACACCGGGGGCCGGACGGGAGTGGCCCACCAGTTCGAGGCCCTTGGTTGCAATACCGCCTTCATCCACAGTGTGGCCGAATCACCGTCCCAGTCCTGGAATAATCTCGAAAGGCTCTCGGCCATTCAAATAATTTGCGAACGGTCACTTTGTGATTCCCTCTTTCCCCTGGGCCGATGACCCACCGCTGACCGCTCCCAGGCCACACCCCCAGGCCACGCCCCCGTCCCACGAACCCGTTATTTGTCCGATTACCCGCTATTTCCGGAAAATGATCAGGTGACTCCCCCGACCGCTCCCGGGCCACGCCCCCGTCCCACGGACCTGTTATTTATCCGATTGACGCTATATCCGGCAAATGATCAGGTGACCCCCCCGACCGCTCCCAGGCCACGCCCCCGTCCCACAAACCCGATATTTGTCCGATTACCCACTCATTTTACGGACCGCCCCCGTTCGGAGACGGAAGGTTGTGGCTCCTCGAGACTCGGGATTCCGCCTCTCCGGTGGCCCCCGACTCGGGGCCACGAAGCGTGAAGTTCTACGAAGTTGTATTATTTGTACCCTGCGCTCAGGAGCTGGGCCCTTACCGTATGCCGTCAGGAGGGCCCCCACGAGCCACCGTGCAAAATTTCAAGTCGTTCGGGGCCTCCCCGTCCGAACGGGAGCTGGAAACGCAAAGACGTCCCACTTCCCAATTATGTAGTGGCCGCCAAATAACTGGTCCACGGACACAGTGTTTATGGATGGTATTATGTACTGGGCAGACTCAACCGAACACGTTCATGTAACTTTCAAGTCATTTGAGTGCTTAATTTGCATAGACCAGTGGACCAGTTATTTGGCGACCACTACATAATATGGAAGCGGGACGTCTTTGTGTTTTGGGCTCCTGTTGAGCTCTGGAAGGCTCTAGGGCCACCAGACTTGCGCTCCTGTCTACATCTCAGCGCCCCCTATCAGAATCCGGAAAAGATTGGTATGCTTTACCATATTTGATTAATCATTCCTAGAAATCATGACAAAGTTTCAGAGAATTCATATAATTTTTTTTATGGTAACTTTTTTTTTTCATAATATTTTTTCTCCAATCTTCTCCAAACTAGACGTAGACAGGAGTGCAAGTCTGATGGCCCTAGTACCTTCCAGAGCCGAACAGGAGCTGGAAACACAAAGACGTACCACATCTATTTGAGTGCCTAATTTGCATAGAAATTTCAGTGTTTTGGGCTCCCGTTGAGCTCTGGAAGGCTCTAGGGCCACCAGGCTTGCTTCTCTAAACTCTGGATTCTGGTAGAGGGCATCGAGACGTAGACAGGAGCACAAGTCTGGGGGCCCAAGACCCTTCCAGAGCTGAACGGGAGCTGGAAATGCAAAGATGTCCCACTTACCAATTATGTAGCGTCCGCCAAATAACTGGTCCACGGACACAGTGTTTATGGATGATACTTAACATTTAATAACAATTTTTACACATTAAAACACATCTGCTGTACTGGGCACACTCAACCGAACACGTTCATGTAACTTTCAAGTCATTTGAGTGCTTAATTTGCATAGAAATGGCAGTGTCCGTGGACCAGTTATTTGGCGGCCACTACATAATTGGGAAGTGGGACGTCTTTGTGTTTTGGGCTCCCGTTGAGCTCTGGAAGGCTCTAGGGCCACCAAACCAGTGCTCATGTCTACGTCTCAGCGCTCCCTATCAGATCGGTGTACTTTACCATATGTGATTCCCAGAAATTATGTAACAGTTTCAGAGAATTCAGATAATTATTACAAATTACATAATTACAATTATGTAATTACATAATTACAATTCTTTTTGTTAACATTCTTTTCTTTAAATTAAATGTGTATGAGACATTTGTTTTGCAGCTAAAAAAAGACATGACAGTAGTGAACTTTTCAATATTTTATTTGGAACACTGAACGGAAACAGGGGGAACAAATTAAAAGAACTGGGGTGGTTTTCTCTGCCGCAAAGATCCGGAGGGTCTTTGTCTTTATCGGTGACAGCATGACAAAAGGCAAACCCTTTCGGGGAGTCAGGACCCACCGTCTCTTTGGTGTGCTGGGTACGTGGTACTCCCGGGCTGGCGGAGGGCGACGGGCTGTCGGAGGATGATGGGCTGGCGGGGGTTGGCCTGAAAGTACTGATTCAAATTTTTGTATGAGCTGGGCTTGGATGTAAAGAAAAAAAAAGTGGGGTCGGACCCCCCCACCATATATAGGGCCTCAGCTCCAGGAACCCCGTCATCGACACGTACTCCTCCTCTGTTAAAGCCAGCTGGGCCGCCCCGAACGCTTGATTTGTCTTTTGTGCAGAGATCTGCGGAAACAGAGACAAAGCATAAGAGAGAGAGAGAAGAACGTAGCAGAGAGAGAGAGATAAAACCGCTCACGTTTATCAAATACCAGCCATCCCTGCATGTGTGCATGTCTGCATCCACAGCAGCAGTAGCAGCGGTAGCAGCAGCAGTAGCAGTAGCCACTGGCTTAGGGTCCTGGCAGGATTCTTCCAACGGCTGGGCCAGGGTCTCGTTGTCGTCGTCCTCCTCCTCTGCTGCCACTGCCGCCGCTCCCATCCTGGGGGAGCGACAGGAGGGGAGCAGCTTGCAGGGGCCTTTTATAGCCTATGGATTCCAACTCTGTGTCAAACGAGTGCGAAATCGGATTGCGGAAAAGGCCGACCAATCGGCGGGCGGCACATCGGATAAAGATGGATGGGGAAATTGGAACGAAATGCGGTTCCAAGTGGATGGGGAAATTTGAACGAAACGCTGTTATAAGTGGATGGGGGAATTTGAACGAAACGTGGTTACAAGTGGATGGGGAAATTGGAACGGAACGCGGTTCCATGTGGATGGGGAAATTGAAACGGAACGCGGTTCCACATGGATGGGGAAATTGGAACGGAACGTGGTTCCGAGTGGATGGGGAAATTGGAACGGAACACTGTTCCACGTGGATGGGGAAATTGAAACGGAATGCGGTTCCACATGGATGGGGAAATTGGAACGAAACATGGTTCCACGTGGATGGGGAAATTGAAACGGAACGTGGTTCCACGTGGATGGGGAAATTGGAACGAAAAGCGGTTCCACGTGGATGGGGAAATTGGAACGGAACGCGGTTCCAAGTGGATGGGGATATTGGACGAAAACGCTGTTCCAAGTGGATGACAGTGTTTATGGATGATATTTCACATTTAATATCAATTTTCTATAGATGAAAACACCTCTACTGTACTAAGCACACCTAACTGAACACATTCATCCAACTTTCAAGTGATTAGGGGCCTCCCGCTACGAACGGGAGCTGGAAACGCAAAGACATCCCATTTCCCAATTATGTAGTGGCTGCCAAATAAGTGGCCCACGGACACAGTGTTTATAGATGCCATATCACATTTAATATACAATTTCATGGATAAAAACACCTCTGCTGTACTGGGCACACTCAACTGAACACATTCATCTAACTTTCAAGTGACTTGCCGCCTTCTGCTCCGAACGGGAGCTGGAAACGCAAAGACGTCCCACTTCCCAATTATGTAATGGCTGCCAAATAAGTGGTGCACAGACACAGTGTTTATGGATGATATTTAACATTTAATAACAATTTTTACACATTAAAACACGTCTACTGTACTGGGCACACTCGTCCGAACGCGTTCATATAACTTTCAAGCCAATTAAACGCTTAATTTGCATAGAAATGGCAGTGTCCGTGGACCAGTTATTTGGCGGCCACCACATAATATGGAAGTGAGACGTCTTTGTGTTTTCCGCTCCCGTTTATACCAAAAGGCCCCGAATCACTAGTGCCTTCGAATGCTAGTACATGGGGCGCTCGGGTACCACGTGTCAAAGAGCCGAATTCCTCCGGTTTTGGGAAGTGCCTTTAAAAAAATCAGCAAAAATATTCACAGAAAACTCCAAAAACATGTGCTCGTTCCCTTTTTTGACCTCTTGACCCCTGAAAGAGGCCGCAGGGCCACTAAACTTTTCCGTCCGACTCAGACAAATAATGGGTCCGTGGGATGGGGGGCGTAGCCATCCCGCACACCTGAGGGTTAGACCAATGGAAATACGCGGAAATGCCAAAATAGTAGGTAATTGGGCAAATGTTATGTTGGTGGGATGCTGGCCACACCCACACTGACCCCTCCACAAGACAGATAGCTGAATGGACTAATAGCGGGCTGACGGGAAGCGGTCAATGAGAGGCCCATTCCCTAATGTTGAATCGGGCAAATAGCAGGTTTTTGGGACCGACTCTGCCCCCTACCCCCTTTGACCAGTGTAACGATGGGAAACAGGCATTTAAGTGTTTTGTGGACTGGGGGTGGGCCACCCTATATGCGTCCAAACGGCCGTTATCCCGGGGGAATTGAGCTGCGGTCAGCGGGAGGTGGGGTTAGTACAAAAGGTCCGATGGCGAATTAAATAACTAGCATAAGAGATCCGAATCCACCCTACGGTCCCTCCGGGTGTTATTGCACCTATTGGACTATTAAACGCATGGGATTTTTACCACGAACCCACTACATGTACTTCCTGAAGAAAGACAAACAATTGAAGAAAAAAGCGGTGACAGTTCAAAAATGGGAAAAAACACTTGTGTTTTTTTATCAAAGTTTGCAGCCTGCAACTCAATTTGAAGATACCTTAACATCCTATTAGATTGTAATTCCTAAATTGGTTTTTACTTTTGGTTTCTTAATTTTTAACCCTCTCGAGTCGGCGGTCACGCCGATGCGATTGGCTCGCTTTTTTTCTTATCATTTAATTTGTTAATATGTGTCAGGAGTTGTGAAAACTGCGTCGGTACCTTAGATTGTAATATGAGCGTCAGCTGCTCTCATTCATAAAAACCTCCTCTATTCTCGTCATGAAGACTCGCGACAAAACAACATCCCTCAGGGCTTTTAGTTCAAAAGTGTGCAGATGAGGAGAAATATTGATAGATTCTCATATGTCTGTGTCAAATTTCAATACAGAGAAGTGTTATTATTTAAATTTGCAGCCGGAGAGCGCTTCTTGCATATGTAGTCCATATATGGTAGACGTAGAAGATACCCTGTGACATTCTCCATGACATAAACAGCTTCCAGAAATTGCTATAACATGCAGATAGACACGTTTGAAGATAATAAACACACAATCACGACAATATATGGCTTATCTATGTTATTTATACCATGTTGGGTGTTTTCATAATAGATTATATTTATAATGCAATGCTATTCGAGCTTTTATAATTATGCAGAATATTGTAAAATTATATATTTTCTGTCTGATTTTTTGATCCAAAGCCAAATGAGATCACAAAAGGTTATTTAAAACATTTGACCTTTGATATAAAGTAAGTTTGGATTAAAAACATGGTTTTAATCTCATTAATTGTTGTGTTTTAATAAATTGGTGTAATAAATAATAAATTATGGTTTAATAAATCATACATTGTTGTGGCAGATAATATAGATTGTTCTAAGCAAAAACTCATTTTGATTTTCCCCCCAGAAATTTAACTTATCTAGTAAATTAATCTTGATTTAAGAATGTTAAATATTTGGACTGGAAACAAGAAAATATACTAAATAAGAAGAGCATTTTGTGTAGTCAAATCTTTTGATCATTTAAAATATGATAGGCCTTTGTTGATCACATTCTAAATAAACTACAACAAAATATATTTCCTTTGCTCTGTTGCTCTCTGTCACATAGGCCTACCTGAAGCTCATTCATTATGCAGCTAATTATGCGGGCTATTATGTTCTTTTGTCCTCTCAGGTGATCTCCAGCATTATTCATTAGCTATCACGCCTCCTCGCATATTGGCTTTGTGAAGAAAAACTGTCTTACAAATTGTAATCCTGCTGAAGTCACGCAATACTGCCTTCAGATCAGGAGACGCACAAGCCTACAGTACATCCAGAGCAAACCTGAAGAGGGGGATCAAAAAGGCAAAGCACTGCTACAAGCTAAAGATAGAGGGTCACTTTTCCAACTCTGACCCTCGACGCATGGGGCAGGGCATTCAGGCCATCAGTGACTACAAACCCACCCACTCTACCCCCGCAGCCACTGATGTCAACTTCCTGAACGAGCTAAATCACTTTTATGCTCGCTTTGAAAGAGACAACAGAGAAACTGCCACCAAGCTCAAACCCTCAGCTGACCCACCAATCACACTCTCCACCAAAGATGTCTGCAAGTCACTGAGCCGGATCAGCGCACACAAGGCTGCTGGACCAGACAACATCCCTGGTCGTGTTCTCAGGGCATGTGCGGAGCAGCTTGCTGAGGTTTTTACAGACATTTTCAACCTGTCTCTTGCCCAAGCAGCTGTACCTTCATGCTTTAAACGCACTTCCATTGTGCCAGTGCCAAAACACTCTAACCCGAGGTGCCCTAATGACTACCGCCCTGTAGCACTCACACCCATCGTCATGAAGTGCTTTGAGCGGCTGGTCCTGGAACACTTAAAAGACTCTCTACCATCCACATTGGACTCACACCAGTTTGCCTACCGCAGCAATAGGAGCACAGAAGATGCCGTTTTCATGGCACTGCACTCTGTGCTCACTCACCTGGACAATAAAAACACTTACGCACGTATGCTGTTTGTTGACTTCAGCTCAGCATTCAACACTGTCATCCCAACCAAGTAATAGCCAAACTTGGAGACCTGGGCATCAATACCTCAATGTGCAACTGGATTTTGGACTTCCTAACTGACAGACCCCAGAATGTTCGTTCAGGATTCACCTGCTCCACATCCATCACTCTTAACACTGGTGTACCACAGGGCTGTGTGCTAAGCCCGTTTCTCTACTCCCTCTTCACCTCCGACTGCAAGCCTGTGCATGGATCTAATTCCATCGTCAAGTTTGCGGACGACACTACGGTGATTGGTCTCATCAGCAACAACGATGAGACTGCCTATAGGGAGGAGATCCAGCCACCTGGCCACATGGTGCACCGAAAATAACCTGCTCCTCAACACCACCAAAATGAAGGAGCTCATCGTGGACTTCAGGAAGGAGTCAAGAGGCACACACGACACCATCCACATCAATGGAATGGCTGTTGAGCGTGTCTCCAGTTTCAAGTTCCTGGGGATCCACATCTCGGCTGACATGTTGTGGACGACCAACACCTCCAGCCTGGTCAAGAAGGCTCACCAGCGCCTCTTCTTCCTGAGGACACTGAGGAAGAATCAGCTCTCCTCGGCTATCCTGGTGAACTTCTATCGCTGCGCAATAGAAAGCATCCTGACCAACTGTGTGGCAGTATGGTATGGGAGCTGCTCTGTTGCGGAGTGCAAGGCACTGCAGCGGGTGGGTGGTGAAAACTGCCCAGCGCATCACAGGGACTCCACTACCTGCCATCGAGCACATCCAGAGGAAACGCTGTCTGCATCGAGCTCATCCAGAGGAAACGCTGTCTGCATCGAGCTCGCAGCATCCTCAAGGACTCCTCTCACCCAGCCCACAGACTGTTTTCTCTCCTGCCCTCCGGCAGGCATTTCAGGATCCACCGGACCAGGACCAGCAGACTAAAGAACTGTTTTTTCCCCAGAGCTGTCTCTTTACTGAACTCAAACCCCCGTTGATCCACTCCCCTCATATACTGATAACTCTCCTACCTCACATCCGCCTTCACTTTGTTATTTGCACTACCGACTGTTTATTACAGTAACAACTGTTTACTTATTAGATTAGATTAGATTCAACTTTATTGTCATTACACAAGTACAAGTACAAGGCAACGAAATGCAGTTTAGGTCTAACCAGAAGTGCAATAGCAGCAAGTGCAGGATATACAACGTTTGCATAAGTGCAGGACATGGATATGTACTGAGTATATATAACTATATCTATAAATAGAGAGATGGTTATTACTATAAACAGTATTTACAGGTGGATATGTACAGTGAATAATATACAGATGGTTATTACTATAAACAGAATTTACAGGTGGATATGTACTATGAATATAATATACAGATGGCTTTTACTATAAACAGAATTTACAGGTGGATATGTACTATGAATATAATATAATATACAGATGGCTATTACTATAAACAGAATTTTACAGATAGAGGTATACAATGATATGTTAGGCTAAAATGAGGAATATGGCAGTGGATTAAGGTAGTGCAATAAATTATGGACAGAAGCTATCCGAAAAAAAAGTGTAAAAGTGCAGTGGAAGTGATTGCATATTACAGTTAGAAGTAGGGTGCAAAATACAAATGTAAACAGTTGGTACTGTAACAGTCGGCAGTGCAAATGAGCATAATCCAGTTACGGTATGGTAGTGCAAAATGCATAAGTAAACAGTTGTTACTGTGATAAACAGTCGGTAGTGCAAATAACAAAGTGAAGGCAGATGTGAGGTAGGAGAGTTAGCAGTTTATGAAGGAAGTGGATCAACGGGGGTTTGAGTTCAATAAAGAGACAGCTCTGGGGAAAAAACTGTTCTTAAGTCTGCTGGTCCTGGTCCGGAGAATCCTGAAACGCCTGCCGGAGGGCAGGAGAGAAAACAGTCTGTGGGCTGGGTGAGAGGAGTCCTTGAGGATGCTGCGAGCTCGATGCAGGCAGCGTTTCCTCTGGATGTGCTCAATGGCAGGCAGTGGAGTCCCTGTGATGCGCTGGGCAGTTTTCACCACCCGCTGCAGTGCCTTGCGCTCCGCAACAGAGCAGCTCCCATACCATACTGCGACACAGTTGGTCAGGATGCTTTCTATTGCGCAGCGATAGAAGTTCACCAGGATAGCCGAGGAGAGCTGATTCTTCCTCAGTGTCCTCAGGAAGAAGAGGCGCTGGTGAGCCTTCTTGACCAGGCTGGAGGTGTTGGTCGTCCACAACATGTCCGCCGAGATGTGGATCCCCAGGAACTTGAAACTGGAGACACGTTCAACAGCCATTCCATTGATGTGGATGGTGTCGTGTGTGCCTCTTGACTCCTTCCTGAAGTCCACGATGAGCTCCTTCGTTTTGGTGGTGTTGAGGAGCAGGTTATTTTCGGTGCACCATGTGGCCAGGTGCACCGAATACTTATGCATTTTGCACTACCACACCGTAACTGGATTATGCTCATTTGCACTGCCGACTGTTATTTACAGTACCAACTGTTTACATTTGTATTTTGCACCATACTTCTAACTGTAATATGCAATCACTTTCCACTGCACTTTTACACTTTTTTTCGGATAGCTTCTGTCCATAATTTATTGCACTACCTTAATCCACTGCCATATTCCTCATTTTAGCCTAACATATCATTGTATACCTCTATCTGTAAAATTCTGTTTATAGTAATAGCCATCTGTATACTATATTCATAGTACATATCCACCTGTAAATTCTGTTTATAGTAATAGCCATCTGTATATTATTCACTGTACATATTCACCTGTAAATTCTGTTTATAGTAATAACCATCTGTATATTATTCACTGTACATATTCACCTGTAAATTCTGTTTATAGTAATAACCATCTCTCTATTTATAGATATATTTATATATATTCAGTACATATCCATGTCCTGCACTTATGCAAACGTTGTATATCCTGCACTTGCTGCTATTGCACTTCTGGTTAGACCTAAACTGCATTTCGTTGCCTTGTACTTGTACTTGTGTAATGACAATAAAGTTGAATCTAATCTAATCTAATCTAAATTAATATATTGTTCCCTTTCGAAAGGTCTATCATATTGCGTATGGGAAAAGCTCCTTTTCTCGAGAATATGAAGCAAAACCTTTATTCATACAAGTATCTATGCAAAACGCAGTGCCGCTGCACAGCAATACAACAGAGCGAGCTGCGCGCTGATTGGCTGTGCTGCGGCAACTGCAGGAACTATGGCGAGGCGGCTGAGAGAGCAAGCCAATGAGGGTCGCCAGAATAACCAGCCGAAAAAGGTCTCTTGAATTAGCATATAGAGGCTAAAAAAAGACTGGGTTTCGCCGTAGGAATCAGGTTTAAAATCGTCTGAAGCGCTTCCTGAGAAGCACAAGCATGGCACGGAATGTAATACTTGTTCCCTCTCTCAGGAAGAGGTTCGGCTGAAGTCTCTGTCCAGCCTCTCTCAATGTCAATTCATGGGTACTCAGTAGTACCCGCCCAAATCTCATCTGATAAATTTGGTTCCCGTCTTCTTTGGCCACATCCTACTCCAGGTCTACCTCTTCCTACCCCCCTCATCCCCTCTCACCCCCCCTTCCCCCTCTCATTCCCCCCTCACTCCCCCTTCCCCCTCTCATCCCCCTTCCCCCACTCACCCCCCTTCCCCACTCATTCCCCCTTCCCCACTCATCCCCCTTTCCCCCACTCATCCCCCCTTCCCCCTCTCATCCCCCCTTCCCCTCTCTTCCCCTCCCCCACTTCCCCTCTCTTCCCCCCTTCCCCCCCTCTCTACCCCTCTTATCTCCCCTTTCCCTCTCTACCCCTTTTCCTCCACGGGTTCCCCCTCTCATGTTTGGCAGCATTCACGGTCATGGACAGCACCTGTCAGGTAACTAAGCATACTGTTTGATTGGTCATCTGAGATGTGTGAAAGTCTTCCTTCGATGTCAAATTCTAGTTTCACCTGACTGTCAGTTGCTGTAATAAATTTATCAAATGTTCCAAGGGATTCATATATGGTATTCTTGGTATTACATTCTTGACTAATTTTGACAATTGAACAGACTATTGTGCAGGTGATGACTTATACAATGAAATGACGCTGACACGTTTTGGAGCGAACAACCATTAGACTGAGAATCAACAATCAGTCTAGATCAACAAGATCTATTCACTTGGAAATTGTGATAAATGTAGGCTACCTGTGCTTAATCATTTGCAAAGATGTACTGAGACATTGAGACATGTACTTAGACATTTGCAATTTGATGAAATGAATGAGAAATTCTATTCTGTTGTGAACAATTGCCAAGTGGTTTGGAGGTTTATCCATGTTGTTTTTGAGAATTACATTTCTGTTTCAAGAAATGAGCCAAACAAAGAAAAACTGTAACATAGAATAAACATAACTCAGAATGCAAAATTTTGAGTGCATTGAATGCAAAATTTTGTGGTAGTTTATATTTAGTAAATTCAATCAAAGTATAGCAGCAGTCATTTAAACGTAGTTCAAAGCATATCAAAGTTCATGGGTGAGGTGTAAGTGTAATGGGTTGAATCAAGTCTTATCTGAAATTCCATTAAAGGTCCCAAAATGTCCGGTATATCTTTCAGCATAATGGTAAGAGGGAACCCATATACCTGTAGCATGCAAGGTCAAATTTCATGGAAGATCAATTTACAGTGACAGTCGGGTTGGAGATTGAAGAGCTTTTGTGGTAGGAAGGCAATTATGAAATACAATCTCCACATCACAAAAATGTTTCCACAATCTCCACATCACAAACCAATAACCTCCAGCCATCACAAAAAAGTCCTTCAACAACAATCAAAAGAAACCAGTCTTAATAAAACAGTCAAAATAATAAATATGAAACACTTCCACACAAAACTCAAGACATGTGTTAAACATGCATTTCATACAAAGATCTATAATCACCTACTTTCCATTAAACATAAAACACGTTTCTCAACAAGGACTCCTAAACTGAGCACATGGCTAGGCCATTCTTCAGCCTCTGCATGCTACACTAACGTCTACAACTTGCCATGAATTATACAGAAAATATTGCACTCTAGCACCACCAGTGGTAAGGAAGAGAATAGCATATCATACTGCACAACATTATAACAGCTCTTTCCAGGAGTCCTTTTAGTTTACGTCCCAAAGCAATTTCAGCTGGGGTAAACCCAGTACTCTCTTGCCAGGCGGTGTTAACAGCAAACCTGAACTCTGAGAGCCAGTTACGATGATTGTCTTTCACATATGAAGCGATCATGGTTTTAAGTGTCCTGTTAATGCGCTCTGTGAGGTTGGTTTGCGGATGGTATGCTGTGGTCAACTTTTGTATGACACCCTATTGTTTACATACAAGAATTATAAGAATCGAGGGGAATTGTGCCTCTCTGTCAGATACTAGGTAGACCGGGGTTCCCCACATGAAAATCTCGTCAATGAGGATACGTGCTGAGTGCTTTGGCATCATGTATCGGAAACAGCTCAACCCATTTTGAACAGTAGTCTACAATGACTAACAAGTGTTAATTTTGTTTTGGACTCTTTAGGAAAGGCCCCATCAGGTCTACACCCGACATGTGTCCAGGCTTTATGACAGGAGTAGACTGTAAGAGTACTGACAACTGAAGAGGGTTGGCTTATACTTTTGGCAGGTTTGACATTCCTTGCAGTACTTCCACCCATCCGTCCTCAAACTTGGCCAGTAAGCAACTTCCATCAATCTCAGTAGCGTTTTTAGTCGACCTAAGTGTCCACTTAAGGGGTTTTCATGTGCATATCTTAAAAACCCTAGTTCACTCTAGATGGTTCTGAACTTGTCTGTGAATCAGCCTTTTGGAACAACTCTTGTACTTCCGGATCATTCTGTTGTGCTGTAGCAATATCTGACCAACAGGTAAATTGGCTGGGGCCTCAGAATCTCTGGTGGCTTTGACCATGGCCAGCATGTGTGTTGTGTCTAGACTTCAGGATAAGCTATCTGGTACAATGTTACACTGTTCTTTTCTGTACTTCACCTTGAACTCATAGCCTTGAAGTCAGATTGTCCAGTGAGATAATCTGGATGAAGGTTTAAGATGTTGGAAGACCCAAATTAGAGGGGCGTGAATGGTTATTAACTCAAATGGTTTCCCTTCCAAATATGTTCTCCATTTTTCTATAGCCCACACCACTGCCAGATATTCCTTCTCGGCAAAACGGAGTGTGACTGCTCTGCTCCTTGAAGAAGTCTGGAAGCATATGCAATCACATGTTCCTGTTCATCAATTTCATGTGTCAACACAGCTCCAGGGCCAATTTTGCTTGCATCAGTTTGTACCTTGAAAGGTTTGTTGAAATCAGGAGGGATAAGAAAAGGAGCTCTAGACAAGTCTTGTTTGATTCTTTCAAATGACTGCTGACATGCTTCGGTCCAGATCCAAGTGGCTTGCTTCTTCTTTAGTGAATGGATTTTTCAGATAGATTTGGAATAAAACAGTGGTACCATCCAGCCAATCCTAAGAATCTTTGTAAATCTTTGAGAGACTGGGGTCCTGGGAAATCACAGACAGCAGTAACCTTAGAATTGTCTGTTTTTACTTGTTCAGAGGATACTACATGGCCCAGGAAGGAGAGCGTTCGTTGGACAAGTTTGCACTTCTTGAGGTTCAACATAAGACAAAGACCGGCTTGGTGAAGACAGCTGAAGACTTGACTCAGGTGTTGTAAGTGTTCTTGTTCAATTCTCAAATACACCACAATATTGTCAATGTAAACAAAGCAACATTTCCCTCTAATGTCTTTGAGAACACACTCCATCAACCTTTGAAATTATGCTGCAGATTTTTTAAGGCCGAATGGAAGGCGCAAGAATTCGAATTGTCCTGCTGATGTTACAAAGGCAGTCTTGGTAATACGGTCAGGTTCCATTCCCAGCTGCCAGTATCCTCTCTTCAGATCTAGAGTGCTAAATATTGATGCCCCATGCAAGGACTCCAATATCTCTTGAATCTGGGGCATGGGATAACCATCCAAGTGGGTTTTTGCATTTGCGTTATGTTATGTGTTGTGCTATTGTCTGTGTTTTGGAAGTCTTGTGATTAAACTACTGTGGCACCATGAGAGGTTCAGAATCTTTTACTTGCGTAGTTGCCCAGGAAAACACCACTTCACCAGTCTCTTCAGTATGCAGGTGTGTATTTTTTAATCATTAAACAAAAATAGTATCAACTTAAATATCTTCAGCTCACAACAAACAACTTAGTCTTTCCTTGGCACACGATCACCTCTCCTCACAGCCACACACCTCCAGTTATATCCTGTTCCTGGTCTGATTAGCTGCAGCTGCTCTCTCAGGCAGCCTGGGTTTTGTAGTCCTTAACAGGCAGCCATCTTGCCTCCTAGTGTCCACGTGGGGTAACCTGGGAAGGGTAGTTCTTACAAGATGCCCTCTTGCTCCAGCCATCTTAGAGCAATGTATCTGCCTTCTAAAACACGCCCTCTTATGATGCCACATACTCCCCTCCTTTGCTCTGAGGCACTTGGTTGGCAGAAGAGGACATCCTTGCGAGAGAGGGCATCAGCATTTCCATGGTATCGTCCTGGCCTGTGGACAACAGAGAAGTTGAATGCTTGCAGACTTAAAAACCATCTAGTTATTCTGCCATTGCTCTCCTTATTCCGGGCCATCCATTGCAGTGGTGCATGGTCTGTTATTAATACAAATCTCCTCCCCAGTAAGTAGTACTTGAGTGTCTCTAGTGCCCATTTAACAGCCAGACACTCCTTCTCAATTGTGGCATAATTTTTCTTGTGCTTTGCCAATTTCCTACTGATGTAAAGTACAGGATGTTCCTCACCTTCATGTGTTTGAGAAAGGACTGCTCCTAGACCCACCTCAGAGGCATCAGTCTGCACTATGAATTCTTTTGTGAAGTCTAGGGATTTCAAGATCGGTCTGGAACACAACATCATCTTTAACTTGGAGAAGGCCTCCTCTGCCTCTTTGCTCCATTTTACCATTCTGGAGTGTCTGTTAGAGGTTAGTTCTGTGATGGGTGCATCCAGACTGGAAAAGTTAGGCACAAACCTCCTATTGGCCAGGCCCAGGAAAGACTTTACTTGTTTCTTGGTTTGTGGTCTAGGCCAGTTTTTAATTGCCCCAACTTTGGCTTCTTGAGGTTGTACCGAACCCCTGCCTATTGTGTAGCCCAGATACTCAGTTTCGCCGTAGGCAATTTTACATTTTTTGGGGTTTGCAGTCAAGCCCGCCTCTCTGAGGGAATCCAGTACCTTCTGTACCAATTCAAGATGGCTTTCCCAGTCTGAGCTGTGGATAGCCACATAATCTAAATAAGCAGCCGCATACCGCTGATGGGGTTGAAGAACACGGTTCATGAGCCTTTGAAAAGTGGCCGGTGCCCCGTGCAGGCCAAAGGGTAAATGAGTATAATGGTATAGCCCCTCTGGTGTTGCAAAAGCAGTCTTCTCCTTGGAATCTGGAGATAAGGGAACTTGCCAGTAGCCTTTTGTTAGGTCTAATGTTGTAATGAAGCGGGCTTTACCTAGCCTGTCAATCAATTCATCAATGTGGGGCATAGGGTATGCATCAAACTTTGATATCTCATTTAATTTCCTAAAGTCGTTGCAGAACCTTACCTTACCGTCTGGCTTGGGGACCATCACAATAGTGCTTGACCATGCACTCTGAGACTCCTCTATGACCTCTAACTCTAACATTTTCTTCACCTCTTCCTTGATGGCTTCTCGTCTGGCCTCTGGGATTCTGTAAGGACGCTGCTGTACAGTTTTCCCCGGGACAGTATGGATCTCATGCTGGATTATTCTAGTATGGCCTGGAACTGGGGAAAACACATTTTTGTTACAATCCACTAGCTCCATCACCTCCTGTCTTTGTTGTGGGTTCAGATCTGGGCTCACCCTGACTTCTTCTCGTGCTGGGTCACTGAGTTTCCTTGGGGAAAGAGAGCACATCATCATGTCTCTAGGGTGCCAGCGTTTCAAGAGGTTGACATGATATATTTGGTCAGGCTTTCTCTTGCCTGGTTGCCTAACCCTGTAATTTACCTCCCCTACCCTTTCCATGACCTCAAAGGGTCCCTTCCAAGTGGCTAGAAATTTGCACTTTACTGTGGGCACCAGCACTAACACTCGGTCTCCAGGCTGAAATTCTCTTGGCTGAGCTGGGCGGTTATATATAGCTTGCTGCTCCCGTTGTGCTTTCTCCATGTGTTCTCTAACAATAGGGTAAATGGCTGCCATTCTGTCTCTCATTTCCCCTACATGCTCGACAAAAGACCTATGAGGGCAAGGCTGTTCCTCCCACGCTTCCTTTGCTATATCCAGCAGACCTCTTGGCTTGTATGGGTACAAAAGTTCAAAAGGGGAGAACCCTGTGGAGGCTTGCGGCACTTCTCTAATTGAGAACAAAAGATAGGGTAAGAGTTGATCCCAGTTTCTGCCATCCTTGTCAATGGTCTTACGAAGCATTTGCTTGAGGGTCTTATTAAAACGTTCTACAAGGCCATCTGTCTGTGGGTGGTACACTGATGTTCTTATCTGCTTTATCTTTAGGAGGTTGAAGAGCTCTTTCATTACTCGAGACATGAATGGGGTCCCCTGGTCTGTAAGAATTTCTTTTGGGATACCCACTCTACTACTTATCAGGAATAGTTCCTTGGCAATTTGTTTTGTTGTGGCTTTCCTTAATGGCACCACTTCAGGGTAGCGGGTGGCATAGTCTACCACCACCAAAATATATTGGTGACCCCTGCCGCTCTTTGGGAGTGGCCCTAAAATGTCCATCCCAATCCTCTCAAAGGGGGTTTCGATGATGGGTAGAGGAATCAAGGGATTACGAAAATGAGGCTTTGGAGCTGCATGCTGACACTCCGGACAACTACGGCAGTAATTCTCTACTTCCTTATGCACACCAGGCCAAAAGAACCGTTTTAACACTCTTTCTTTGTTTTTTTCCACCCCTTAATGTGCCCCAAGCAGATGAGTGTGGGCTAATTGTAGTACTGTGACCCTATGGGTTTGAGGCACAAGCAACTGCTCTATTGTCTCCTCTCCTTCTATTTTCTTTATTTGGTAGAGCAACCCTTTCTTGATTGCAAAATATGGGTAGGATATTGGGAGACCACTGTTAGCTACCCCATCCACTACTCTCACATTTTTTAAAGCATTAATGAACGTTGGGTCATTTAGTTGGGCTGTTCCATACTGGCCTGTTAACATCTGACGCCCTGGCACTTCTGGACCGCTCTCACTTCCTTGGGTTGACCCCGGCTCCTCAGACTGTATCTGTACCCTCCTCTGGGTGATGGGCTGTTGTGGTGGCTCATCTGCTTGTTCTGAAGCAGACTCTGTCTCTTCGGGTTGTCTCCCCCATCTGTCCATGTTTGCACTGGAAGGCAATGGTGTATTAGACTTTGAATATTTTGATTTACATGATTTATTATCTTTTGTCTACTTTTACCCCGGAGCCGCTGTGGTTCTCTTGTTCTCCTTGTTTGTACATCTTGCCACAACATGTGAAACACAGGGCAATCTCGACCAATCAGTACCTGTACCGGCAGGGAATCCACCACCCCAGCTGGAATTTCATACTTCCCTTTAGTTGTGACTAGTGTTACTGCAGATGTGGGGTATGTGCAGGTATCTCCATGTACACACGAAACTGGAACTGGGTTTTCTGGTGAGACTTGCTTTGGGTTGACAATGGTTGATCCAGAGTCTAATAATGCCTCTACATCGTGGCTATTGACTGATACAGGGCACGTCATGGCTTGGAACGCAGAGGTCCCCAATAAGGCAGCAAAGAGGTTATTTTTCAAGCCACTTGAACTCTCTGCTGTTGGCATAGGCTCATCTGCCTGATTACAGTGCCACAAAATGTGTCCTACTTCCCCACACTTGTAACACGTTCTCAGTTTATACGATGTGCTTTCAACTGGGGATTCTTGCTGGCTGGGCCTTCTCCCCTGTGGACTAGCCCACCTAGGGGTAGGGGCTCTAGGGGACAACATTTGTTGGGGCTGTGCACTGATTGGGAACCGTGTGTTCAGCATGTCTGCACTGGCTTGGAATCTTTCGACAGCTTCTATCATTTCTTGGGGTGAACTTGGGTTATTCTGACAGACAAATCGTTTGGCTTCAAGGGGTAGGGCTCTCACAAACCTGTCCATCAATAACCTCTGATGCGGAGCGCCTATCGGGCTCTAACCACTTCTTAGCAAGGCATATTAACTCATGCATCTGTGTACGCGGTGGCTGTTCCTTCTTGAAGCACCATGCATGGAACCTTTGTGCCCTCCCAAACTCTGTAAGGCCACTACGACTTAATATTTCTTTCTTTAAGGAGTCATAACTATTGGCCAGTGTAGGGTCTAGATCTAGGAATGCCTTCTGTGACTGGTGCCAAAAATGGTGCCAATATTTTGGCCCATTGATCTTTTGGCCATTTTTCTCTAACAGCAGTGCTTTCAAAGGCACGCAGGTAAGCTTCAACATCATCATTCTCTCCCATTTTAGGAATAAAGTCACTAGCCCGTATCCTGCTAACATCTTGGGCTCGTTTCAGTTCCAATTCTTTAACTTTAAGGTTATTAGCCCTCTTTTGTTCCTCCAGTAAAGCCGCTTGGATTTGGTGCTGGATTTTACTACTTTCTATCATTGTCTTCAGTAAGTCTTCCATTTTACCATCAATTGACTGTGTACTTAGCTTAGAAAACAGGCCGGTGAGGTCCTCCACTTCACTCTGGAACATCAGTAGTCATCCACATGTGCCCGCATTCTCCACCATATGTGCCACCATGAGAGGTTCAGGATCTTTTACTTGCGTAGTTGCCCAGGAAAACACCACTTCACCAGTCTCTTCAGTATGCAGGTGTGTATTTTTTAATCATTAAACAAAAATAGTATCAACTTAAATATCTTCAGCTCACAACAAACAACTTAGTCTTTCCTTGGCACACGATCACCTCTCCTCACAGCCACACACCTCCAGTTATATCCTGTTCCTGGTCTGATTAGCTGCAGCTGCTCTCTCAGGCAGCCTGGGTTTTGTAGTCCTTAACAGGCAGCCATCTTGCCTCCTAGTGTCCACGTGGGGTAACCTGGGAAGGGTAGTTCTTACACAGTAAAATCCCCAGAGTTAAATTAACACTGCTCAGAGAACATTTGGTCCCACTCTACAGAGTGTTAAAGTAACACTGAATCAGTGTTAAAGTTAATAAGATAATTGAGAGATTAATTAAGCGATGATTGGCCATTAGTGATGAACACCTGATGATAATGAGTAGAATCACTGAAGGAAAGAGAAAAAGAAAAACACAAGAACTACGACTGACTATAAAAAAGACATTACATCTCTGAAGATCTCAGCAGAGGAGGATTAAACAACTCCACAAACAGCATTACCAGCTTCACACATTACTAACCAGACTGACTTTATTTCTGTCAGACGTCTCTTATTGAGAATTAACAGATTTTTTGTTTGATTCTGTTGTGAAAATTGTTAGTTTTTAATGTGACCATCATGGTGATCAGTGTTTTCTTTAGTTGGGCAGTTTGATGACGTTTTAACGTTAGTGTTTCTCTGGCTGCTATAACTGAGTTTGTTATGGCAAGAAAAGCAAGAGTAAACACAATCAGATGCTGTCGGCTGCTCGATGTCGAGAATATGATCATTGTATAATGATTTAATTCATTGATTTTACGACTGAGTATGAGCAATATCCTATTAACTTTTTTTATTGTGATTTTAGAGAAGATCCAACACTGTTTTAATCAGAAAAGCTGAATAAGTTTTGAAATCGATTGTACACTAATCACTTCTAACTCCTGCGAGATGAACTCACACACAGACATCAAGAATCTGCCTATGAATCTCAACAATGGGGACATGCTTCATGCCACAATGCATTCTGGGAGCCATAGATGAGTTTTGCGTGATGCACCCAGAATGCATTGTGGCATGTCACCATTGTTAAGATTCATAGGCTGATTCTTGATGTCTATGTGTGAGTAAAACTCGCAGGAGTTAGAAGTGCTTATTGTGTGATGTGTTAGTAAACCGCAGTACAAATCTTATGTAAAAATGTTTTGATAATTGTTTAGTTTCTCTGATGATAACATTGCTGGATCTTCTGCCCTAGAATCACAAGTCTCCTATAATCAATGACTTTCAGGGGATCAGCAAATAAGGCACTATATGATGATAACAACTGTATCATAAACAACAAGCGTCAAGATTTTCTTGCCATTTTCACCGTAACGAACAGTTACAGCAGCCAGAGAAAATCTTATGTTAGTAAGTCAAGGGTCAAGAGCCCAATTAAAGCAAACACTAATCACAATAATGGTAACTTCAAACAACTTTAATTTTCAATAAAACATCAACATCTAAACCTCAATAAGAGCTTCTGTAGTCGTCTGATAGAAATAAAGTCTGTCTGGTTAGTAATGTGTGAAGCTGGTAATGCTGTTTGTGGAGTTGTTTAATCCTCCTCTGCTGAGATCTTCAGAGATTGAATGTCTTTTTAATAGTCAGTCGTAGTTCTTGTGTTTTTCTTTTTCTCTTTCCTTCAGTGATTCTACTCATTATCATCAGGTGTTCACCACTAATGGTCAATTATCACTTAATTAATCTCTTAATTATCTCATTAACTTTAACACTGATTCAGTGTTACTTTAACACTCTGTAGAGTGGGACCATATGTTCTCTGAGCAGTGTTAATTTAACTCTGGGGATTTTACTGTGTACAAGATGCCCTCTTGCTCCAGCCATCTTAGAGCAATGTATCTGCCTTCTAAAACACGCCCCCTCTTATGATGCCACACTACGTTGCCTCCGATCATTCGAATTTTGCACTTTAATAATTATTTAATCAACATCATCCTCAATAAACCCGTCTCCAGCATGTTGCCCCCGGTCCCTCGAATATTCTGATCTATTATGACCTCTGAGCTGTAAAGCTGCCAGAATAATAATAATAATCATACGCTGTTTGTTAATTGGCCAGAGGAGAACTGGCACCCCGACTGAGCCTGGTTTCTCCCAAGGTTTATTTTTCTCCATTAGGTCACCTGATGGGGTTTTGGTTTCCTTGCCACTGTTGCCTCTGGCTTGGCGTGCTCAGTTGGGGACATTACATTTTTCAAATAAACATCGAAATAAATCTAAATAATAAACTAAATTAACCATTTAAACTAAATTACTGATCGAATTATTGATCTAAAGCCCACACTGTCGCTGTGTGATGGTTGAGATGGGCTGATGACATCAGCGTTTTTTCCGGAGTGGCTATGCGGCTGAATAAAATTATGCTGCATTATTTTCCTGTTTAACACTGTAAAGCTGCTTTGAAACAATCTACTTTGAGAAAAGCGCTATATAAATAAAGTTGACTTGACTTGACTTGACTACGTTTGGAACTGTATTTGCCTGTCTTCATCTTCCTGTCGGCGCGCACCTGTGACAGCATCATTCTCAAGCCTTTTTACTAGTAAACTTGCATTTACCCATTTTAAAGTAGCTATGAGGCTGGCCAGCTAGTTGTAGTTCTACCTGTATTCTGCTACCTCAGTTCTCTGATGACGCAGTAATTACAGCTGACTTTTAAGCTGTTGTGAACTTAATCATGGCTTCTGTAAAAAGGGAGAGTTGAAATGTCTTGCAGATGAGCAATCAACCTAAAATCTGTCGAGTTCATATTTTCATGCACAGAATTAATTTATGTAATTTTACAGTACATTTTGTGTTTTGTTTTATCAAGCTGACTTCTTTTACTCCATGCCCTCCCCATGATAGTTATCCTTATCTAGTTTTCTTTTTTCACTTAAGCATACACTCTAAAAAGAGATGTGTTAAAAATGACACATGTTGTGTTAGTTTTAACACATGTAGTGAGTGTGCTCAAGGACAACACATGTTGTGTCAAATTTAACACGATAAATGTGTAAGTCATTTTAACACACTAATTGTGTCAGGTAATCACATACTCAGATGTAATTTTAAAAATAAAGTGAAACTAAATTATTAAGCATTTAATCAATAGTCGAGTACAGAACGCATGTGCACACAAAGTACAATGTTTCAAACTCTATGACTCTATAAACTCAATTATTCACACTTCAACACCACATCGATGCCGCTTTTGAGAAAAGATCATGAAGAGATAACAGTTAACAGAGTTTGCGCTTTGAATTAAATTAAAATGTAGCAACTGATAAAACATTCTATATAAATAACTTTTATTTACTCAGGCCTGTTTGTTTGAGAACATAAACACTGCATACAATGCACAATGAAGGTGTGTGTCGGTGCTTTATAACATGATGTGTTGAGAACAACACAACCAGATGTGTTAAAAATAACACATGTTGTGTCAGTTTTAACACATGTAGTGTGTGTGCTCAGGGACAACACAAGTTGTGTAGATTTTAACACATATTGTGTGTGTGTGTTCTCAGGGAAAACACATGTTGTGTAGATTTTAACACATGTAGTGTGTGTGCTCAGGGACAACACATGTTGTGTAGATTTTAACACATGTAGTGTGTGTGCTCAGGGACAACACATGTTGTGTAGATTTTAACACATGTTGTGTAGATTTTAACACATGTAGTGTGTGTGCTCAGGGACAACACATGTTGCGTAAAATTTAACACACAACCTGTGTCGTTTTCTTTAACACATCTCCGTGTTACCTGTAACTCAACTAATGTGTTATTCCTCTTACACAGAAGTGTGTTGAAACCTTTTACAAAATAATGTGTTATAGTTACACACGTGTGTCAGATGTGTGTTACATGTTACTTCGTGTTTGGATGAACACTGACACGTATTGTTAACTTGTGTTTAGTCCATTGACGTTTAATAAAGAGTGTTTGACTGTTTATTGTATTACCTGGAATCTACACACACCAGCTCTTATTGAGATGAACAGAGGTTTAAATGTTGATGGTTCATTGAATGTTTCATCTGAAGTCACAAAGAATCGTGATCAGTGGCTCCTTTATTTGAGCTCTTTACCCTTTACTTGTCTTTTAATTCTCTGCTTTCTGCTGTAACTGCCTTTTAATCAAATATGTTTGTTATGGCATGAAAGAAAACACGATCAGAAGTTTCTTGATCAAGTCATAATCTCAAGATCTGATCCAGTTTATGATTAAATGGATGGTATACATTTACTTTATTTATGTGCTGTCAGCTTTAAAAGTTTTGTGAAGTTAGTCCATGATGACCAGCAGTGCAGAATGAATTCTTAAAAAAATACAAATTCAATGTTTTCAGAAAGTTTAGAGCTGCAACAGATACTCGTCAAACACACACATCAAGAATCAGCTCATGAATCGCAACAATGGTGACAAACGCTTCATCCTGCAGTGCATGCTGGGAGTCATGGATGAGTTTTGTACTATGGTGACTCCCAGAATGCATTGCGGGATGAAGCTTTTGGTTTGTTACCATTATTGAGATTCATGAGCTGATTCTTGATATGTGTGTGTGCCTGTGTGACACCATAGTCTAGAACATCCTGTGTACACTGGGTATCTAAAATCAAATGTGCAGATAATGACAACAATATTATAAAATAATTATTAACAGCACAAAATATTTTTTACAGTAAAGTTTCAGATATAAAACACTTGCCTGAGCTCAGCAAATGTATGCGATGATAACATTATCTTCTGATCATCGTTCTCTCATGGTTAGTTCTGCTGCTTCAAGTGTGCATAATAAACACACAGTCACAGCAAACAGAGAAAAACTGATGTGAAAGAGTCAAGGGTCAAGAGCTCAAATAAAGGAGCCACTAATCACGATTCTGGAGACTTCAGATGAAACATTCACTGAATCATCAACACAAATCCTGTTCGTCTCAATAAGAGCTTCTGTCTGACAGAAATAAAGTCAGTCTGGTCAGTGATAACAAGTGAAAAGCGGAGACAACATTTGAAAAAGACATTGAAAAAGACATTGAAAAAGACATTGAAAAAGAGGCATGATGTGATTGGCTGCCAAAACACCCACTGCTTTTCATCCAGAGTAACATTTAACACACATTGTGTGTTATATCTACACAACGTGTCAAAATACCATCAACACACTCAGTGTGTTGTTTTTTAACACATCTCTTTTTAGAGTGTATGAGCTAATTGTTGTTATACACTCTAAAAAGAGATGTGTTAAAAAACAACACACTGAGTGTGTTGATGGTATTTTGACACGTTGTGTAGATATAACACACAATCCCCCGGTTTCACAGACAATGCTTAAGCTAATCCTAGACTAAAATGCATGTTTGAGCTATTTTAACTGAAAGAATCTTGCACTGACAAATCTTAAAATATGTCAGTGGCATTGTTTTGTCTCAAGATGCACACCAGTAATGTTTTTTTCTTGGGCACGTTTATAAAAGTTACTTAAATGTCCTAATTGAACTAAGGCCTAATCCTGGCTTAGTCTAAGCCCTGTCTGTGAAACCGGGCCATAGTGTGTTAAATGTTACTCTGTATGAACAGCAGTGGGTGTTTTGGCAGCCAATCACATCATGCCTCTTTTTCAATGTCTTTTTCAAATGTTTTCTCCGCTTTTCACTTATCACTGACCAGACTGACTTTATTTCTGTCAGACAGAAGCTCTTATTGAGACGAACAGGATTTGTGTTGATGATTCAGTGAATGTTTCATCTGAAGTCTCCAGAATCGTGATTAGTGGCTCCTTTATTTGAGCTCTTGACCCTTGACTCTTTCACATCAGTTTTTCTCTGTTTGCTGTGACTGTGTGTTTATTATGCACACTTGAAGCAGCAGAACTAACCATGAGAGAACGATGATCAGAAGATAATGTTATCATCGCATACATTTGCTGAGCTCAGGCAAGTGTTTGATATCTGAAACTTTACTGTAAAAAATATTTTCAATTATTAATTCTTTTTAATATTATTGTTGTCACCATCTGCATATTTGATTTTAGATACCCAGTGTACACAGGATGTTCTAATCTATGGTGTCACACAGGCACACACACATATCAAGAATCAGCTCATGAATCTCAATAATGGTGACAAACCAAAAGCTTCATCCCGCAATGCATTCTGGGAGTCACCATAGTACAAAACTCATCCATGACTCCCAGCATGCACTGCAGGATGAAGCGTTTGTCACCATTGTTGCGATTCATGAGCTGATTCTTGAAGTGTGTTTGACGAGTATCTGCTGCAGCTCTAAACTTTCTGAAAACATTGAATCTGTATTTTTTTAAGAATTCATTCTGCACTGCTGGACATCATGGAGTAGTTTCACAAAACTTTTATAGCTAACAGCACATAAATAAAGTAAATGTATACCATCCATTTAATCATAAACTGGATCAGATCTTGAGATTATGACTTGATCAAGAAACTTCTGATCGTGTTTTCATGCCATAACAAACATATTTGATTAAAAGGCAGTTACAGCAGAAAGAGGAGAATTAAAAGACAAGTAAAGGGTAAAGAGCTCAAATAAAGGAGCCACTGATCACGATTCTGATAACTTCAGATGAAACACTCAATGAACCATCAACATCTAAACCTCTGTTCATCTCAATAAGAGCTGGTGTGTGTAGATTCCTGATTTCTAAAACATCCAGGTAATACAATAAACAGTCAAACACTCTTTATTAAACGTCAATGGACTAAACACAAGTTAACAATACGTGTCAGTGTTCATCCAAACACGAAGTAACTCTGGCAAATACACACATACAGTCACATGTAACACACATCTGACACACGTTGTGTAACTATCACACATTATTGTGTAAAAGGTTTCAACACACTTCTGTGTAAGAGGAATAACACATTAGTTGAGTTACAGGTAACACAGAGATGTGTTAAAGAAAACGACACAGGTTGTGTGTTAAATTTTACGCAACATGTGTTGTCCCTGAGCACACACACTACATGTGTTAACATCTACACAACATGTGTTGTCCCTGAGCACACACACTACATGTGTTAAAATCTACACAACATGTGTTAAAATCTACACAACATGTGTTGTCCACGAGCACACACACTACATGTGTTAAAATCTACACAACTTGTGTTGTCCCTGAGAACACACACACACACAATATGTGTTAAAATCTACACAACTTGTGTTGTCCCTGAGCACACACACTACATGTGTTAAAATCTACACAACATGTGTCAATTTTTAACACATCTGGTTGTGTTGTTCTCAACACATCATATTATAAAGCGCGACACACACCATCATTGTGCATTGTATGCAGTGTTTATGTTCTCAAACAAACAGGCCTGAGTAAATAAAAGTTATTTATATAGAATGTTTTATCAGTTGCTACATTTTAATTTAATTCAAAGCGCAAACTCTGTTAACTGTTATCTCTTCATGATCTTTTCTCAAAAGCGGCATCGATGTGGTGTTGAAGTGTGAATAATTGAGTTTATAGAGTCATAGAGTTTGAAATATTGTACTTTGTGTGCACATGCGTTCTGTACTCGACTATTGATTAAATGCTTAATAATTTACTTTCACTTTATTTTTAAAATTACATCTGAGTATGTGATTACCTGACACAATTAGTGTGTTAAAATGACTTACACATTTATCGTGTTAAATTTGACACAACATGTGTTGTCCCTGAGCACACTCACTACATGTGTTAAAACTAACACAACATGTGACATTTTTAACACATCTCTTTTTAGAGTGTAATCTGATACAATGCCTTTCCACATTTAGCTCTCACTTGTTAGTGGAACAAAGAGTCTTATTGAAAGAAGGATCTGAAGGAATTAGTTTTTTGCACATTTCTTAACACTCCCTGTTACTGTAAAAGCTTTAGGGTGTGTAGAGGGTGGAGTATTAACATGACTTCTTTATTGTTCTCTAAACTGAAAGTTCTTTCAAAGGAATGTGGTCTATTAGCTGTTTGTGTGGGGAATGAAAAAAGGCTCTTTTTCAAAACAGTTTAACTGGAAAACTTTGATTTTTAGTTCCATACACTTTGTTGTAAAAATGGGAGAGATTAGTACTGATGTACATACTAACGTCAGTGTTAATATCCCATTGTTGAAACATAAATTAGAGTTAATCTCTTGCATTGCTATAAATGTCAGGTGTACAGGGCACTAGCTTTACCTTCGAAGTTCATTTCACTTAAGATATGTTTTTATACATACAAAGAATATGTTACAATGTTTTCACTGAACAACGTGTATTTTATAAATATAAACCAATTTGGTCTCACTTTATATTAGGAGGCCTTAACTACTATGTACTTACATAAAAAAATAAGTATAATGTACTTATAAAAAACTGACAGGTGTGGTGGGATGGTTAAGTTTAAGGGTAGAGTTAGGGACAGGTGTGGTGGTATGGGTAAGTTTAAGAGTAAAGTTAGGGACAGGTGTGGTGGTGTGGGTAAGTTTAAGAGTAAAGTTAGGGACAGGTGTGGTGGTGTGGGTAAGTTTAAGAGTAAAGTTAGGGACAGGTGTGGTGGTGTGGGTAAGTTTAAGAGTAAAGTTAGGGACAGGTGTGGTGGTGTGGGTAGGTTTAAGAGTAAAGTTAGGGACAGGTGTGGTGGTGTGGGTAAGTTTAAGAGTAAAGTTAGGGACAGGTGTGGTGGTATGGGTAAGTTTAAGGGTAAAGTTAGGGACAGGTGTGGTGGTGTGGGTAGGTTTAAGGGTAAAGTTAGGGACAGGTGTGGTGGTATGGGTAAGTTTAAGGGTAGAGTTAGGGACAGTGTGGTGGTATGGGTAAGTTTAAGGGTAAAGTTAGGGACAGTGTGGTGGTATGGGTAAGTTTATGGGTAAAGTTAGGGACAGGTGTGGTGGTATGGGTAAGTTTAAGGGTAAAGTTAGGGACAGTGTGGTGGTATGGGTAAGTTTATGGGTAAAGTTAGGGACAGGTGTGGTGGTATGGGTAAGTTTAAGGGTAAAGTTAGGGACAGGTGTGGTGGTATGGGTAAGTTTAAGGGTAAAGTTAGGGACAGGTGTGGTGGTATGGGTAAGTTTAAGGGTAAAGTTAGGGACAGGTGTGGTGGTATGGGTAAGTTTAAGGGTAGAGTTAGGGACAGGTGTGGTGGTATGGGTAAGTTTATGGGTAAAGTTAGGGACAGGTGTGGTGGTATGGGTAAGTTTAAGGGTAAAGTTAGGGACAGGTGTGGTGGTATGGGTAAGTTTAAGGGTAGAGTTAGGGACAGGTGTGGTGGTGTGGGTAAGTTTAAGGGTAAAGTTAGGGACAGGTGTGGTGGTATGGGTAAGTTTAAGGGTAAAGTTAGGGACAGGTGTGGTGGTATGGGTAAGTTTATGGGTAAAGTTAGGGACAGGTGTGGTGGTATGGGTAAGTTTAAGGGTAAAGTTAGGGACAGGTGTGGTGGTATGGGTAAGTTTAAGGGTAAAGTTAGGGACAGGTGTGGTGGTATGGGTAAGTTTAAGGGTAAAGTTAGGGACAGGTGTGGTGGTATGGGTAAGTTTAAGGGTAGGGTTAGGTGTAAGGGAAGAGTCAACAGTGTAATTATAAATGTACCTACAGAAATGCATTACAGATGTAATTACATGCATGTATTTTTGTAAGTACAATGTAAAAAGATGCATGTGCACAATAAGTGCATTGTATCAAATTATTAATTTAAATTAATAAGAAGACGCCTAATATAAAGTGGGAAAACAAAAGGTTAAATATGATGCCGACAATGCGCTTATAAAACTTGGACAATAGGAGCATCCACTAAAGATTTATTGTTCACATATGTTGGTTAGTTGTCCATTATATACTGGCTGTATTTATTTATTCATTCAGTCATCCATTGCCTTTATTAACAATGGAGCTCTATTCCCTTGTAAAGTATCAGATCAGATTGTTGTGAGCAGCACCAAAGAGAGAACAAATAATGTCAATGTCTGTTCATCAGTTTATTAAACTAAATCAGTGCTAAATTCATGAATATATTCAAAACGGCAGTGACTTATTTAAAGCACAAGTCATTTAGGGCAGGAGTAACTTAAACAGTTCTACTTGCTTTTTTGCATAAGTTTAATTTCAGGGAATTCATAAAATATCTCTATGTAGGTTAAACTTTGTTATGATTAAGATATTTAAATTTTCAAGCATCTGCTCTCAAATTTGAACTTTGAAATGTTTATTATGTGATCATAATTTGACTATTCAAATACTTTTTTGTCTTGACAATTTCCTACCTTCTGGCCATCCAAGATGTCAGAACAGAAATGAACATTTTTAGTAAAGTATCCCAGCGCCGAACCACATATTCACCTTCTGCACTTAACTGACTGGGGCTGCTGAAAACATGTAGATAGTTACACTTTCCTTCATTCTATGCAGTTCAATGATGTGAGACTACAACAGCATAGGTGCACACCTGTTATAAATACAGTATGTGACTAAAGACAGTTTATATTCATTGTGTAAATGTTTATACTTTCACAACAGATCTGTCAAACATTTGGCATTACATCAGAACTGAAATGACAGCAGAGCATTCAGGAACAATTCTTCTCATTTCATTCAGGTATTCTGCAGGTGGAGACTGAAAAGAAGGACAGGTTGAAAATGGCAGATAAACTTTCTGGTAAGCTCAATTATTTGTGTATATCAAATGTATTACTATTTTTTATTGCCTATTTACCAAAAGAACATGCTTGAAATATCTTATTAATAAAGAAAAAAGCAACAGTACATGATGCAGCAAAGAGCCTAACATGTAATGTATTGAAATGCTCTGATGTAATGCAACTGGCATATATTCAGGGTTTTTTTTTTGTTCATTTTGATTTGATTTTAAATATTCAGCTCTATTAAATAAAAAAGTTAATGTACTAGACTATGAAATGTCAATGACATGGCTTTATGTAATGCAAAGTAGCCTTTACCTGATTGAATACTGCACAGTAAAATCCCCAGTGTTAAATTAACACTGCTTGGAGCACATATGGTCTCACTATACAGAGAGTTAAAGTAACACTAAATCAGTGTTAAAGTTAATGAGATAATTAAGATATTAATTAAGTGATGATTGACCATTAGTGGTGAACACCTGATGATAATGAGCAGAATCACTGAAGAAAAGAGAAAAAAGAAAAACACAAGAACTACGACTGACTATAAAAAAGACATTCAATCTCTGAAGATCTCAGCAGAGGAGGATTAAACAACTCCACAAACAGCATTACCAGCTTCACACATTACTAACCAGACTAACTTTATTTCTGTTATACGTCTACAGAAGCTCTTATTGAGGTTTAGATGTTGATGTTTTATTGAAAATAATAGTTTTGTTTGAAGTCACCAGCATGGCGATCAGTGTTTACTTTAGTTGGGCTCTTGACCCTTTAGTTGTTAGTATTGTTTATTTCTCTGGCTGCTATAACTGTTTGATATGGTGTGAACAGCAAGAGAAACTTGATGCTTGTTGTTTATGATACAGTTGTTATCATCATATAGAGCTTTGTTTGCTAATCTCCTGAGAATCAATGATTATAGTAGCCTTGTGATTCTACAGTGGAAGATCCAGCAATGTTTTCATCAGAAAAACTAAATGATTATCAAAAAATTTGTACATAAATTTTGTACTCCAGTTTAATAACACATCACACAATAAGCACTTCTAACTCCTGCGAGTATTACTCACACATAGACATCAAGAATCAGCCTATGAGTCTCAACAATGGTGACATGCTTCATGCCGCAATGCATTCTGGGTGCATTACGCAAAACTCATCTATGGCTCCAAGAATGCATTGCGGCATGAAGCATGTCACCATTGTTGAGATTCATAGGCTGATCCTTGATGTCTGTGTGTGAGTTAATCTCGCAGGAGTTAGAAGTTATTAGTGTACAATCGGTTGCAAAACTTATTCAGCTTTTCTAATTAAAACTATGCTATCTACACATAAAACTATCTACACAAAATGTATTAAAATCTACACAACATGTGTTGTCCCTGAGCACACACACTACATGTGTTAAAATCTACACAACATGTGTTGTCCCTGAGCACACACACTGCATGTGTTAACATCTACACAACATGTGTTGTCCCCGAGCACACACACTACATGTGTTAAAATCTACACAACATGTGTTAAAATCTACACAACATGTGTTGTCCCTGAGCACACACACTACATGTGTTAAAATCTACACAACATGTGTTGTCCCTGAGCACACACACTACATGTGTTAAAATCTACACAACATGTGTTGTCCCTGAGAACACACACACACAATATGTGTTAAAATCTACACAACTTGTGTTGTCCCTGAGAACACACACACACAATATGTGTTAAAATCTACACAACTTGTGTTGTCCCTGAGCACACACACTACATGTGTTAAAATCTACACAACTTGTGTTGTCCCTGAGCACACACACTACATGTGTTAAAATCTACACGAAATGTGTTGTCCCTGAGCACACACACTACATGTGTTAAAATCTACACTACATGTGTTAAAATCTACACAAAATGTGTTGTCCCTGAGCACACACACTACATGTGTTATTTTTAACACATCTGGTTGTGTTGTTCTCAACACATCATATTATAAAGTGCGACACACACCATCATTGTGCATTGTATGCAGTGTTTATGTTCTCAAACAAACAGGCCTGAGTAAATAAAAGTTATTTATATAGAATGTTTTATCAGTTGCTACATTTTAATTTAATTCAAAGCGCAAACTCTGTCAACGGTTATCTCTTCATGATCTTTTCTCAAAAGCGGCATCGATGTGGTGTTGAAGTGTGAATAATTGAGTTTATAGAGTCATAGAGTTTGAAACATTGTACTTTGTGTGCACATGCGTTCTGTACTCGACTATTGATTAAATGCTTAATAATTTACTTTCACTTTATTTTTAAAATTACATCTGAGTATGTGATTACCTGACACAATTAGTGTGTTAAAATGACTTACACATTTATCGTGTTAAATTTGACACAACATGTGTTGTCCCTGAGCACACTCACTACATGTGTTAAAACTAACACAACATGTGTCATTTTTAACACATCTCTTTTTAGAGTGTAATCTGATACAATGCCTTTCCACATTTAGCTCTCAGTTGTTAGTGGAACAAAGAGTCTTATTGAAAGAAGGATCTGAAGGAATTTGTTTTTTGCACATTTCTTAACACCCCCTGTTACTGTAAAAGCTTTAGGGTGTGTAGAGGGTGGAGTATTAACATGACTTCTTTATTGTTCTCTAAACTGAAAGTTCTTTCAAAGGAATGTGGTCTATTAGCTGTTTGTGTGGGGAATGAAAAAAGGCTCTTTTTCAAAACAGTTTAACTGGAAAACTTTGATTTTTAGTTCCATACACTTTGTTGTAAAAATGGGAGAGATTAGTACTGATGTACATACTAACGTCAGTGTTAATATCCCATTGTTGAAACATAAATTAGAGTTAATCTCTTGCATTGCTATAAATGTCAGGTGTACAGGGCACTAGCTTTACCTTCGAAGTTCATTTCACTTAAGATATGTTTTTATACATACAAAGAATATGTTACAATGTTTTCACTGAACAACGTGTATTTTATAAATATAAACCAATTTGGTCTCACTTTATATTAGGTGGCCTTAACTACTATGTACTTACATAAAAAAATAAGTATAATGTACTTATAAAAAACTGACAGGTGTGGTGGGATGTGTTACGTGTTTAAAAGATGTTTAAAAGGGATGACGCAACATTTATGTGAGATGTGACTGTTTAGGGGTGCAGGTAGAAAAACATCCAACAACCTGAATAAATGTCATTAAAGTAATTTATTCCCAGGAAAACAATACCACAAAAATCACCATAATGAAAAGTAACAGAACACGAAAGAATCAAGAATAACAAGAGAGGCGCCCAAATCAATGAAATAATCAAAATAAAACCCAATGCTTACTAACCCAACCTCTAATACTAACTAACAAAGAAAAATGTACACAGTAAATTCCCCAGTGTTAAATTAACACTGCTCAGAGCACATATGGTCCCACTCTACAGAGTGTTAAAGTAACACTGAATCAGTGTTAAAGTTAATGAGATAATTAAGAGATTAATTAAGTGATGATTGACCATTAGTGATGACACCTGATGATAATGAGCAGAATCACTGAAGAAAAGAGAAAAAGAAAAACACAAGAACTATGACTGACTATAAAAAAGACATTAAATCTCTGAAGATCTCAGCAGAGGAGGATTAAACAACTCCACAAACAGCATTACCAGCTTCACACATTACAAACCAAACTGACTTTATTTCTGTCAGACGTCTACAGAAGCTCTTATTGAGAATTAACAGATTTTTTGTTTGATTTTGTTGTGAAAATTGTTAGTTTTTAATTTGACCATCATGGTGATCAGTGTTTTCTTTAGTTGGGCAGTTTGATGACTTTTTAACATTAGTGTTTCTCTGGCTGCTGTAACTGAGTTTGCTATGGCAAGAAAAGCAAGAGTAAACAATCAGATGCTGTCGGCGGCTCGATGATGAGAATATTATCATTGTCTAGTGATTTAATTCATCGATTTTATGACTGAGTATGAGCAATATACTATTAACTTTTTTTTTTTGTGATTCTAGAAAAGATCCAACACGGTTTTAATCAGAAAAGCTGAATTAGTTTTGAAACAGATTGCACACTAATCACTTCTAACTCCTGCGAGATTAACTCACACACAGAGATCAAGAATCTGCCTATGTATCTCAACAATGGTGACATGCTTCATGCCACAATGCATTCTGGGAGCCATAGATGAGTTTTGCGTGATGCACCCAGAATGCATTGCGGCATGTCACCATTGTTGAGATTCATAGGCTGATTCTTGATGTCTACGTGTGAGTAAAACTTGCAGGAGTTAGAAGTGCTTACTGTGTAATGTGTTATTAAAACGGAACTGAAAACACTACTGAATCTTCTGCAATTGAGTCACAAGCCTACTATAATCAATGACTCTCAGGAAATCAGCATATAAGGCACTATATGGTGATAACAACTGTATCATCAACAACAAGAATCAAGTTCCTCTTGCTGTTCTCATCGTAACGAACAGTTACAGCAGCCAGAGAAAAACTTATGTTAACAAGTTAAGGGTCAAGAGCCCAACTAAAGCACACACTAATCGCCATAATGGTAACTTCAAACTACTTTTATTTTCAATAAAACATCAACATCTAAACCTCAATAAGAGCTTCTGTAGTCGTCTTACATAAATAAAGTCAGTCTGGTTAGTAATGTGTGAAGCTGGTAATGCTGTTTGTGGAGTTGTTTAATCCTCCTCTGCTGAGCTCTTCAGAGATTTAATGTCTTTTTTATAGTCAGTCGTAGTTCTTGTGTTTTTCTTTTTTCTCTTTTCTTCAGTGATTTTGCTCATTATCATCAGGTGTTCACCACTAATGGTCAATCATCACTTAATTAATCTCTTAATTATCTCATTAACTTTAACACTGATTCAGTGTTACTTTAACACTCTGTAGAGTGGGACCATATGTGCTCTGAGCAGTGTTAATTTAACACTGGGGAATTTACTGTGTAGAAACCAAACCGAGATCTTCAGCGTATGCGACGCTATAAATAAACTACACTAACTACCAAACAAAATTACACCTGAGGGCGATCTCTCTTTCTAACTAAATAACATTTAGTTAAAACTACCTATCTAAATGGAAGTAAATAGACAAACGATTAACACGAAACAAAGAAATCCGACCTCCACTGACGAGTTGCTTCACCATGTGTCTCATACGCGTGTAACGCTCTGATCTCAAACACCTGCCGGCAATACAATTATCGCAAGCACTCTCAAACGTGATGAGTCTAACTCTAACATAGCAACGAACAAACTCCAAGATAGAGTTAACAAGGACAGATTAAGCAAAGGCTTCTCATAACAATTAGGATACTTTGACAGTCACAAATATGACTAAGCAAGGTCTTCTCATAACAAGTAGGATACTTTGACAGTCACAAATATGACAAAGACAGAGACAGCAATGAGTGAGAGTTCGCGCTGATCTGCTCACTGGCCATCCATGGGAAACGAGGCCTCTTATCCTGCAGGCACGTCCGCCGATTGGCCGAACGTCAATCATTACGTATGACGTAGTGACGTCAGTACTGTTCGTCCGTAGTGAGGATTCCCTAAAGAAATTAACAAAACAGACAAAAAGTGGAAGAGAAACAAACACCCTCCAAAACATGTTAATGAAAACACATGGAATGTAACAGATGGGTAAGTTTAAGGGTAGAGTTAGGGACAGGTGTGGTGGTATGGGTAAGTTTAAGAGTAAAGTTAGGGACAGGTGTGGTGGTGTGGGTAAGTTTAAGAGTAAAGTTAGGGACAGGTGTGGTGGTGTGGGTAAGTTTAAGAGTAAAGTTAGGGACAGGTGTGGTGGTGTGGGTAAGTTTAAGAGTAAAGTTAGGGACAGGTGTGGTGGTGTGGGTAAGTTTAAGAGTACAGTTAGGGACAGGTGTGGTGGTGTGGGTAAGTTTAAGAGTAAAGTTAGGGACAGGTGTGGTGGTGTGGGTAAGTTTAAGAGTAAAGTTAGGGACAGGTGTGGTGGTGTGGGTAGGTTTAAGGGTAAAGTTAGGGACAGGTGTGGTGGTATGGGTAAGTTTAAGAGTAAAGTTAGGGACAGGTGTGGTGGTGTGGGTAAGTTTAAGAGTAAAGTTAGGGACAGGTGTGGTGGTGTGGGTAGTTTTAAGGGTAAAGTTAGGGACAGGTGTGGTGGTATGGGTAAGTTTAAGGGTAGAGTTAGGGACAGTGTGGTGGTATGGGTAAGTTTATGGGTAAAGTTAGGGACAGGTGTGGTGGTATGGGTAAGTTTATGGGTAAAGTTAGGGACAGGTGTGGTGGTATGGGTAAGTTTAAGGGTAAAGTTAGGGACAGGTGTGGTGGTATGGGTAAGTTTAAGGGTAAAGTTAGGGACAGGTGTGGTGGTATGGGTAAGTTTAAGGGTAAAGTTAGGGACAGTGTGGTGGTATGGGTAAGTTTATGGGTAAAGTTAGGGACAGGTGTGGTGGTATGGGTAAGTTTAAGGGTAAAGTTAGGGACAGGTGTGGTGGTATGGGTAAGTTTAAGGGTAAAGTTAGGGACAGGTGTGGTGGTATGGGTAAGTTTAAGGGTAAAGTTAGGGACAGGTGTGGTGGTATGGGTAAGTTTAAGGGTAGAGTTAGGGACAGGTGTGGTGGTATGGGTAAGTTTATGGGTAAAGTTAGGGACAGGTGTGGTGGTATGGGTAAGTTTAAGGGTAAAGTTAGGGACAGGTGTGGTGGTATGGGTAAGTTTAAGGGTAGAGTTAGGGACAGGTGTGGTGGTGTGGGTAAGTTTAAGGGTAAAGTTAGGGACAGGTGTGGTGGTATGGGTAAGTTTAAGGGTAAAGTTAGGGACAGGTGTGGTGGTATAGGTAAGTTTATGGGTAAAGTTAGGGACAGGTGTGGTGGTATGGGTAAGTTTAAGGGTAAAGTTAGGGACAGGTGTGGTGGTATGGGTAAGTTTAAGGGTAAAGTTAGGGACAGGTGTGGTGGTATGGGTAAGTTTAAGGGTAGGGTTAGGTGTAAGGGAAGAGTCAACAGTGTAATTATAAATGTACCTACAGAAATGCATTACAGATGTAATTACATGCATGTATTTTTGTAAGTACAATGTAAAAAGATGCATGTGCACAATAAGTGCATTGTATCAAATTATTAATTTAAATGAGTAAGAAGACGCCTAATATAAAGTGGGAAAACAAAAGGTTAAATATGATGCCGACAATGCACTTATAAAACTTGGACAATAGGAGCATCCACTAAAGATTTATTGTTCACATATGTTGGTTAGTTGTCCATTATATACTGGCTGTATTTATTTATTCATTCAGTCATCCATTGCCTTTATTAACAATGGAGCTCTATTCCCTTGTGAAGTATCAGATCAGATTGTTGTGAGCAGCACCAAAGAGAGAACAAATAATGTCAATGTCTGTTCATCAGTTTATTAAACTAAATCAGTGCTAAATTCATGAATATATTCAAAACGGCAGTGACTTATTTAAAGCACAAGTCATTTAGGGCAGGAGTAACTTAAACAGTTCTACTTGCTTTTTTGCATAAGTTTAATTTCAGGGAATTCATAAAATATCTCTATGTAGGTTAAACTTTGTTATGATTAAGATATTTAAATTTTCAAGCATCTGCTCTCAAATTTGAACTTTGAAATGTTTATTATGTGATCATAATTTGACTATTCAAATACTTTTTTGTCATGACAAAACGGCTCAAACCAAACATTTTGTGGAGGCTAGAGTCCTACAATCCAGCTGGGGTAGGTTACAGTGAGTTCCCCTTGAAGGTTTGAATACTGGAAAATATGGTTAGGACTTACTTTGGTTGAACTTTATTTTACAGTATGTGTACATGCATGCACTTACCTGAGACAATACTGGGTAGTATAAGGTAACTACAGGTGTTAAGGTTAGGTTTAGGGGTAGGTTCAGGGTTAGTACCTAGTTATAACCCAGTTATTGCAGTTACTGTAATAAGTGCATAGTATGTACACAGGAAACAGGACTGTAAAATAAAGGGCTACCGAACTTTTACTAAATAGCAATTACTTAAAAAAAAAAAAAAAAACGCAAAACCTTTCCAGTTCAGAGGTATAAATTATGTTATGCCATCTCTAAATAGAGATCTCAAAGCTGATGATTCCAGCTGTTTAAAGGATTAGCACACTCAAAAATAACACTTTCTTGACAATTTCCTACCTTCTGGCCATCCAAGATGTCAGAACAGAAATGAACATTTTTAGTAAAGTATCCCAGCGCCGAACCACATATTCACCTTCTGCACTTAACTGACTGGGGCTGCTGAAAACATGTAGATAGTTACACTTTCCTTCATTCTATGCAGTTCAATGATGTGAGACTACAACAGCATAGGTGCACACCTGTTATAAATACAGTATGTGACTAAAGACAGTTTATATTCATTGTGTAAATGTTTATACTTTCACAACAGATCTGTCAAAAATTTGGCATTACATCAGAACTGAAATGACAGCAGAGCATTCAGGAACAATTCTTCTCATTTCATTCAGGTATTCTGCAGGTGGAGACTGAAAAGAAGGACAGGTTGAAAATGGCAGATAAACTTTCTGGTAAGCTCAATTATTTGTGTATATCAAATGTATTACTATTTTTTATTGCCTATTAACCAAAAGAACATGCTTGAAATATCTTATTAATAAAGAAAAAAGCAACAGTACATGATGCAGCAAAGAGCCTAACATGTAATGTATTGAAATGCTCTGATGTAATGCAACTGGCATATATTCAGGGGTTTTTTTTTGTTCATTTTGATTTGATTTTAAATATTCAGCTCTATTAAATAAAAAAGTTAATGTACTAGACTATGAAATGTCAATGACATGGCTTTATGTAATGCAAAGTAGCCTTTACCTGATTGAATACTGCACAGTAAAATCCCCAGTGTTAAATTAACACTGCTTGGAGCACATATGGTCTCACTATACAGAGAGTTAAAGTAACACTAAATCAGTGTTAAAGTTAATGAGATAATTAAGATATTAATTAAGTGATGATTGACAATTAGTGGTGAACACCTGATGATAATGAGCAGAATCACTGAAGAAAAGAGAAAAAAGAAAAACAAAAGAACTACGACTGACTATAAAAAAGACATTCAATCTCTGAAGATCTCAGCAGAGGAGGATTAAACAACTCCACAAACAGCATTACCAGCTTCAAACATTACTAACCAGACTGACTTTATTTCTGTTATACGTCTACAGAAGCTCTTATTGAGGTTTAGATGTTGATGTTTTATTGAAAATAATAGTTTTGTTTGAAGTCACCATCATGGCGATCAGTGTTTACTTTAGTTGGGCTCTTGACCCTTTAGTTGTTAGTATTGTTTATTTCTCTGGCTGCTGTAACTGTTTGATATGGTATGAACAGCAAGAGAAACTTGATGTTTGTTGTTTATGATACAGTTGTTATCATCATATAGTGCTTTGTTTGCTAATCTCCTGAGAATCAATGATTATAGTAGCCTTGTGATTCTACAGTGGAAGATCCAGCAATGTTTTCATCAGAAAAACTAAATGATTATCAAAAAATTTGTACATAAATTTTGTACTCCAGTTTAATAACACATCACACAATAAGCACTTCTAACTCCTGCGAGTATTACTCACACATAGACATCAAGAATCAGCCTATGAATCTCAACAATGGTGACATGCTTCATGCCGCAATGCATTCTGGGTGCATTACGCAAAACTCATCTATGGCTCCAAGAATGCATTGCGGCATGAAGCATGTCACCATTGTTGAGATTCATAGGCTGATCCTTGATGTCTGTGTGTGAGTTAATCTCGCAGGAGTTAGAAGTTATTAGTGTACAATCGGTTGCAAAACTTATTCAGCTTTTCTAATTAAAACTATGCTGGATCTCTTCTAGAATCACAATAAAAAAAGTTAATAGTATATTGTTCTTACTCAGTCATAAGATCAATTAATTAAATCACTACACAATGATCATATTCTTATCACTGAGTAGCCGACAGCATCTGATTGTGTTTACTCTTGCTTTTCTTGCCATAACAAAACTCAGTTACAGCAGCCAGAGAAACACTAACATTAAAAAGTCATCAAACTGCCCAACTAAAGAAAACACTGATCACCATGATGGTCACATTAAAAACTAACAATTTTCAAAACAAAATCAAACCAAAAATCTGTTAATTCTCAGTAAGAGCTTCTGTAGACATCTGACAGAAATAAAGTCAGTCTGGTTAGTAATGTTTGAAGCTGGTAATGCTGTTTGTGGAGTTGTTTAATCCTCTGCTGAGATCTTCAGAGATTGAATGTCTTTTTTATAGTCAGTCGTAGTTCTTGTGTTTTTCTTTTTTCTCTTTTCTTCAGTGATTCTGCTCATTATCATCAGGTGTTCACCACTAATGGTCAATCATCACTTAATTAATCTCTTAATTATCTCATTAACTTTAACACTGATTCAGTGTTACTTTAACACTCTGTAGAGTGGGACCATATGTGCTCTGAGCAGTGTTAATTTAACACTGGGGATTTTACTGTGTGAATGAAGACTTACTAAACAGTGTTGCTAACCTAATATTTAGTACAGTTACCATTGCTAATAAAAACATTTTATTTGTATTATTCATTTCTTATTCATATTAAGCTTAAATATACAACTTTCAGAATCCACCTGTTAATGAAACAAACAGCCAGTTGGGAGTCCCATCCCTAAGTCACTCTATTGGTTTGTTTGAAGATCGTCCTAACAGAGACAATAATGTTGACTTGACCAAAACATTTTCATAGCGCTATAGAAACTGATGTTTTCAGGAAATCAATTTTACAAACAGTTTTATTTCCGTTGTTCCGTATATTTGAACATAAAACACTGATTTTTTATTTGTCATCATTAATATGATTACACTTTAACTTTTGAAAACAGAAATTCTATGTTCTGTCAGGTAACATTTTGTCATGAAATTGTATAAATAAATGAGCTGTCATTATCTGAAATATAGTGTATGTAACGGAGTTTGTTGATATGGGAAGAAGGAGGTGGGAACCTGCGAACATTTAAAAACTTTAATAAATAAATACAAAATGAAAGTAAAAGCGGCAGCCCCTCACGGACGACTGCTGCGCACATGCATAACAAAACGTAAGTAGAACAACGTTAACTCCTGGCCTGGTCCTCTCTCGTCCTTCACTCTCGTCCTTCACTGATGTCCTTCACTCATCCTTAAATGCCTCCGTGCTCCCTCATGTGAGGACTCGAGAGTGGCACTCATTCTCAATCATGCACCGGTCTCGCTCGCTCCTCCCACATCTCTCGCTCGCCCACCTCGCCACAGTGTACAATAATGGCCCTGTGCTTGGGGGTTCCATAGCGATAGAAAGCAGTGCATTCTAATGAAACATTTAGTTCTCTCAAAAATACTCATTTGCTTTTACCATCCACACTGTTTCTTTGGTGCACTTATAATGTTAGTAGTATTTTTACATACAAAATAGTCATAATTTAGAGATAAAAGGCATTTTTGCTACTCAGATTTTAGCCTGTGATTTGAACACTCTGTTTGAAGGGGCGTGTCTGCTGTAAGACTTCAGTGTAAATGGCCACTGCTGTGATTGGCTAACATCCTGCATATGAAATAGCTAAGTATTTTCTCTCGTAAACTAGCATGTTTTCACGATTACAGTTCTCAAGGTTTACTAATCATGAAAAGTGTTGATTATAGCATTATATTCAGATCGTGGCATGAAAGTTTGTAGGTGATGAGCAATGTAGCCGATCACAGAAATGTTGAGAGCATGAATGCAGTGATCGCGTCATTTCTGCACACTAATGCTTTCATTATAACAAACAGTGACAACACAATTTAAATAAGAGATTTGTTGATTATAACGGGAGTTTTGGTGAGAGTCCAGAACTCAGTCGCTGATAAACTCCAGCGATTGTAAAGGGAGCATCTTTGATCGCTTTCTATGTATAATTTAATCACAGTTTAAATAACAGATTATTTTCATCTATTAAGAGAAACAATGTGAAGTTGAGAATTTAGTCACTGGTTTGATTTACCACTGCACAATATTTTGCACTCTTCAAAGGCATGTTTATTGTTGAGTTTTTCTATCTAGTGTTAGTGTCTCTTTTATTTACCTACTACTACCTGTCGTCCCTACCAGCCATTTGTTGTAGTCCTGTTGAGAAAATATCTCCCTTTGCTTTAAACTTTGAGCGTCGTAACTTTGCAGATGTTGTGCTCAAACAGCAACATTACACACTCACTAAAGTTAAAAAGGTGAAATAATAATCAAGGACCCCTTTAAGCACATTTGTCACAGTTTCCAGGTTCATTTTCCCCCTTTCTATGCAGACACTGATTTAATGAACAATGTCCAATATGCATTCTTGACCATTAAAACATGTTCTTTCCTGTTTTCAAATTTTCTTCTTTCCAACCTACTTTTTCTTGAACCTAACCTTTTGTTCCACTGTCCCACTCCTTCTGCTTTTTCTTTCTTATTTAATTTCATACTAAACCCTTTACTTATGCTTTACTCATTGACACTTTAATGTTTAGCCAGTTTAGCCAGATAGTCTGCCTCCTCATATGTGTCGTGTGTTGACGTTGCAGCAGCTCTCTAATCTTTTTCTTGAATTTTTTTTATTTTTTTTGAGATTTTGTTATTATGAAGTTCTAACAGAACAAACAAAACAGAGAAAAGAGAAAATAACAATAATACATGAATAAATAAATAAAAAGAAAACAAAGAAAAAAGAACAACAGCTCAGGCAGACCTTAAATGCACAATTCTCACATAAATTCTTAATAAAATAAAAGGTTACAGGAGAAGATACATAAATAGTCACAGGAATAGGCTTCTTGTCTTGAGCCATCCCAACAGCTTTTAGGAAAAATGTATACAGTAGTTCAAGGTGAGGGAAACATATTCCAAATACGGTGTCCATATCTGATTAAATACTTCTGTAGAAGAATGTAATATACACGTCAAAAATTCCATTGGGATAATCTCTTTCACCAGGTTATGCCATTTATTGATTGAAGGAGTTTTCTCATTTATCCAGAACATCAAAATGTACTTTCTTGCAGCAAAAGTTAAAATACTAAAAAGTCTCTTATGATATTTATTCAAAATACTACCAGCTGGTAGACCTAGAATAAATGAACAAGGATCAACATCTATATTCATTCCCAAAAAATGGCCAATGTGGTCTGCAATTTTCTTCCAAAACAGCTGAATTTTGTGACAAGACCAGATACAATGAATATAATTACCAACTGATGTTTTGCATTTTGAGCAATAGGGGGAAGTTTTGAGCCCATTTTATTTCTGATATAAGGGGTGATATGTAGCCGACGTATTACTTTAAATTGAATAGCACGTGCTCTGTTACAAACTGATATCGCCTTAACATGATCCCAGACAGAAGCCCAATCCTTGCTGGAGATATTTACAGCAAAATCCTTTTCCCACATCTGTCGAAGATTTTCTGCGTCTTCTGGGAGGGTCAAACTCAATGAAGCATAAATATGAGATTTTTTTTGTCCTGTGTCCTTTAGCAATATTTTCTCAATTTCAGTCATAGAATTATCATCATACAAAGTGGTCTTTTTGCCAATAAAGTCCCTTAGCTGCAAATACCTGAAGAAATGATGTCTTGACAGATTCAATTTAGCAGACAACTGTTCAAAAGACAGAAGCAAGGACCCTTGAAACACATCTTTCAGCCTCACAATACCTAGAGAATTCCAGAGATTAAAGCCAGAGTCATCAGTACCAGGAGGAAAATCTGGATTATTATGAATTGGTGTTAGAGCTGAAGTAAAATGAAACCTGCCCTCTAGTTTGCATAACTGCGCCCAGGCTTTGAGAGTATTCTGTATGATTGGGCTATCATAAAGACCATTTAACTTTTTGGGATTGCTAACAAACAATAGATTCTGGAGGGGGCACAGAGATTGCGAGGCTTCAACATCAAGCCAAATGGAACCTGGATCGTTCTTCAGCCAGTCCGCTACAAATCGGAGCTGACACGCTCCCAAATGCATAAATATATAAACACGCCAGCTGATACAATCTGATATTCGGGACATCTCTCATTTTCAATTTTGGTTTCCTTTTACTCCATATAAAACAAGAAAGCCAGCCATTAAGCTCCTTAATAACCTGGGATCCAAGTCTGAAGAAACGCGGTCGGGTTAGTACCTTCAATATTTTAAGGCAGCCCAATGATGCGTATATTTTTCCTCCGACCACGATTTTCTAGATCATCCAGGTGTTCCGTGAGTGAAGAAACTTGGCACGCGAGAGTCTGAAGCTCGCTAGGCGTCCGCAGGTAGATCCTTTTTCTCAAGTTTCTTCGCTGGTTTTGGCATTTTCACAAAAGAATCTGGCCAAAAAGTTTCTAATGACATAGTACCTCAGGTTGCATTGCCAAAATTGATTACATTGCGCACTCAACTGAACGAATAAGGAATTCTATATTGAACGAAACAGGAGCATCAGCAAACGTGTACACCTCTCATGCCGCCATCTTGCACCCCATCCAGCTCTCTAATCTAAAACAAATTTCTCCTAAGGGAGACAATAAATGAGACCTTGACCTTGATATGTGTTCATAATTTACTGCACCGGATATCAGAGTCGCCACCCCCCTCCTCCTTCCCGATCCATGGGAAGAAAAGTAAACATGTTTAACCCCTAGGAGTCTGAGCTGTTTTGGGGCCCTTTAGAAGTTTTGACATGCTCTTACGTTTGTGTTTTATTCCAGTTGCTTATAAACATATTAATGGCAAAAGTGTAATTTCACTGTATTCAGTACAAACTGGGCTACCATAATATGTGAGCAACATGTATGTACATACTTGTATTTTTGAGAGAATAATGTTTATGCATAATATTTGAAAAAAAAAAAAAAGTTTTAAATTAAGGCTACAAAACACAATAGATACAGTATGTGTTCACAAGACCTTTGATTATTGGGTGTTTTTGCATTGAGTTTTTGCTTTAAACTGATGTGAGAATCATTGAGCCTACTCATTCACATAAAACAATATATTCATTTACATTTTGTAAAACACTTTTTCTTTACTTAGGCCTTATGTGAGTAGGCGTGAACGAACCATGAATAATAACGTGATCACTCCTGATAAACAAAGACCTTCATAATAATGAGCTGTATAATAAATGAGCTTTAGGTAGGCCTACTAGATTTTAGGTTTACTAGATAAGTACAGTAACAGTAAAAAAAAAGTTTTCTGGGGGAAAAATCTAAATGTTTTTTACTTAAAGTCTTTACTTAAAGCAAGCTAAATTATCTGCCAAAAGAAGAAACAAGATTTCAATCAGAATGTTTTTGAAAGAAGAGCTAATGTCAGAAACACGTGAAATGCATGAGCCAGCGCTAAGGCTATTGTCTGCTATATTGGTATCAAATATACTAATTATTTATTATACCAGTCTGTTATATTATATCAAATATATTAAAAACATTGATTCAAATTAAGATACAATTTATACAAAATGAAATTCAGTTTAAAGAAAGCAATTAACTTTCTAAAAAACAAACAAAAACAACAACATAGGGTATAATATTTAAACATCAATATGAAGCAAAATTCGTTTTAAAAACATTGATTAATATTAAGATACAATTTATACAAAACGAAATTCAGTTTAAAGAAAGCAATTCACTTTCTAAAAAAAACAACAACAACATGGGGTATAATATTTAAACATCAATATGAAGCAAAATTCGTTTTAAAAACATTGATTAAAATTAAGATACAATTTATACAAAACGAAATTCACTGTAAAAAAGGCAATTAATACTCAAATATAATTTCCATCTTAAGTTCATTTATGAGACGCGTGCAATGCAGCCCTAAGTCTATTGTCTGTTATATTGACTTCTTATAAAATAAGAAGCAACTATATTAAACATTTTTATTAAAATTAAGATACAATTTATACAAAACGAAAACAGGCTAAATAAATCTTGTCTAAACAGTCTTGCCATGTTGCATCAGGATTTATATTTAAACAGTCTTTTTGCGTTTCATATTCACAGATGATAACTGAATAAACTTACCACAATCAGCCCTGAATCAGCTTTCCGTGAGGAGAATTATTCCAGGATTATTATTACTCAAAGCATCTCAAAGCGATGTATCTGACCCATAGCTTCACTAGTTGTGTTTGTATGAGTTGATGTGTGTGTGGGCGTCGACGCATGGATCGCCTGTATTTGCATCTGGATGAGCGCGTGGTCCGTGGGCGTGGCCGCATTAGCGGATAATGAGTCAGTAATGAGTTGACTGATACCTCCCAATTTTCACACAGATTACATAAACACAGAATATTTGTTTTTTGTTTTGATTTACATTATTTAAAACCTGACATTTCAAGGTTTCTTTAGACATATGTCTCATGTTTGTGTGTCAAGGTTTCACTAAGCTAGATGTCATTTTCTGAAGAGAATCAGATTAGACATCATTGAGAGAGAGGCTGAAGATCGCAAATCATGTTTGTTTCCCTTATTTTGCAAAAAGCACAACAATTTGTTTTTATTGTGACTGTACACAAAAAAAATAGAAACTTAACAGAATATAATGATCATGTAGCGATATGATATGGACCACCCACTTGAGGGGGTTAAATCCTGATTTATTCAATTTGGCATGTTCAGAGTCATTAAGATGTGATTCTGATCTGAATTCTATCCTTCTTTAATTTTGATAATATTTTCCCCCTCTTTACTGGACTGTGTACTCTATGCTATCTTTAAAGACCTGTTTTGCATCTATGTGATTCCCTCCTTCATCCCGCTCAGAAACCTGGTGCGCTTCCCCCTCCCTGCAAGAACAGGCAGGGAATGAACGACTAACATAATAATAAACATAACAATGAACACAATTTGTCCGTGTGACTTCCTATGTAGGGGTCTGTTAACCTGACCCTTTTGAGCCTTCCAAGGTGGCTCAAAGGGAAAAATCCCCCTCCTCGTTCCGGAGGGAGAGGCCCTTACCTGCAACAGTCGCATAGTGAAATATTAAAATAATGATAATAAGAAAAAATATAAATAAAAATAAGAAAAAATTAAATAAAAAGGGGGTAGGAGATTCAAAGGTGAAAAAAATGAGTCCCGAACGAACCAGTCAATCCTGTCACAGAATTCCACCCTTAATTACAGTACAGTTCAAGAGATTTCACAATTAACTCTGCCGTCCTCGAGCTTTGGGTTAAATCCTTTAGGTCCCGGAGGGGGTCGGTGATGGTCTCCTGAAGGTTCGGATCTTCTCTCTGTAGGATGCTTCCCGCCCAGCTTTGAGTGTGTCCTTCCTCGCTCGTCTGTCCACTCTGGTCCATGATAACCGCTGCACCTGCTCCATGAGTGTCTCCGGAGGTCTGGTGGTTGTCATGGTGTAGCCTCTTCTCTGCAGGTCCTCTGATGCCTCCTCTATAGTGTCGTAGATTTTGGTTCCGTCGTCGTGTCTCACACGCAGCCTGGCCGGGAAGAGGGTCTGGAATGGAACTTTTTTTTCCTTCAGCACTTTGCGGATCTCTGTATATTCTCTTTGTTTTTTGAGTATCAGAGGTGGATAGTCGTGATCCAGGTTTATGTGGTTTTCTTGCCAGGTAAACCCTTTCCTCTGCCATGCCTTGCGGAGTATTGACTCTTTTGTTTTGAAAATTAAGAACTTAATTATGATGGAGAGTGGCGGCGCATCCACCGGTGGCTTCGGTCCCAGGGACCGGTGGGCTCTTTCAATCTGCAGGTCGGGCATGTCCTCTTTTAACGCGAAACCTCCATGTAATAAATCTTCCACGAACGAAACCATCGTTGTTGATTCCTTTTCGGCTTCCTCCAGCACCCCAGCTTGTCCTCCATCTTAGTGTGCAGCTTTAGCATAGCCGTGATGATTTCCTCAGTATTTTGGATCCTCTCTTCTGCTTTTTAAATTCGCCCTTCTGCTTCGTCCAATCTGGCATTCACCTTCACAATTTCTTCTTTTACTGTCTCTAATTGTTCTTTATTTTCTTGGCGAAACTCCTAGTTCTCGCAGAATCAGCTCCAAGTCAGCCATTCCTCCACATTGTTTGTTAGCTTAAACCTGTTAGCTGCTAATGTTGCTGCACACCGTGTTTTTATTCACCCCTGCCGTCGGACGATTTTTATTGCTCTAAGTGGTGTTATGGCTCTTGCCCCCTTGTCTATGCTTTTTGTAAAATTATTTATTTGGTTTGTATGGGGGGTGGTTCAACTGGGAGCTCTCTCGCTATGCGGCCATCCTGGCGATGTTCCGACCGGAAGTGTCACTCACAGTTTCTTCTTTCCTTTGCACACAGTGAGTGTGTCACATGTCTATCTTGTCTTGTTTAGCACATGTGGTGTTTTGAGTTATTTTTGTGCCATGTGCGTTCCTGTCCTCAGTCTTGACCCCACCCCTCTTGTTATCTGATTATTGAATCATTTTCCCCACCTGTTGTTCCCAATTACCTGCCTTGTTTGTCCCCTATTTAATCTCCTTGCGTATTCAGTCCTGTGCTGATCCGTTGTCTTTGTTCATTGTCTTGTCCTGATGTATTCTTCAGTGTCTTGTACTGATGTATTCGGTTTTCCTGCTCCTTGTTCCTGACCCCGGTGTATGTGTCTGTATTATGCTTGATTTTCCCCCTCAAGGGTTTTTGTTTTGCAGTTCTGTTTATTTAATAAATCTTTTTGTTCCCTGGATTTGAGTCTTCATCCCTTTTCCTACCCAATTGTGACGGAGTGATTCTGGACCAGTCTATTTTGGGTCCCATGATATTCTTCAGAATTTTCAAAACACCTTCTCTCAAATCGCCTTTACTGGCATGTTGCATTTCAGAAGTAACAGCAGTCTCAAAACTGTTGAATTCGGATTCAGTTAGAATCCGTGACTTCTGTTAACGACATGTCGTAGAGACGCATTTTGCATTTCATTGCACTTAAAATCAGAAAAATGTGTGTGCAGAGGCTAAGCTCTGGGATAGTCTTTCTATATCTTTAGGTCCTATCGCTTTGGCAACAGTTTGTACTTGGACAACAGAATTAGCAGGAATACTTTCAATTCCCTCAATTCCTTGAGATCTTCTCCTAGCGCCACACTCTAAAACCGGATAAGTTGAGTTTACTTAAAAAATTTGAGGAAAGTGGTTGCCCTAAAAAATTTAAGTAATGATTACTTGATAAACTTGAGTTAAATTTATTTAAAGATATTAGTCGTTCTAATAACTATTTTAAGTTGAATAGACTAAATACTTTAATTTTAAGTAATACCGCTGTTTAATTACTTCACTTATCTTTTTAATTGCATTAAGTTGTTCTTACTTAAACCGTTTAAGTTTTGTCAACTTAATTCTATCTGGGATCTGAGGAAGTGTACTCCCAGAGTGCATTGTGGCATGAATAAATTAATTGCTTCGTTTTACTATTTTTGCCTTTATTTTACTATTTGTCTTTTGTCAGTATAACCCCAATAATGACAGCAAGTAAAATAGTAAAGGTCGTATTAATAATAAAAAAAAAATAAAAAATAAAAAATAAAAAAATCCTTGTTACCATTGTTGTGTTTTGCATGCTGAATGTTGAAGTGTGTGTGTGACTCACTCGAGCATGGTCAAATGATATTGTGACAAACATAGAGGGATTATATCACCTCAATTAAAAGCTTATGCCATAAATATTAGCAAAATTTTTTTTAAAAGGTCATCATTTGACATGAAAAATAGTTATGTTCTATATCATTAATGGAGGCTATATATATATATATATATATATATATATATATATATATATATATATATATATATATATATATATATATATATATATATATTACTTCCCTTGTTTTGAAATCAATTTCTTGTTGCATTGCTGCATTAATAGGAAGTTAATTACTATAATATGAATGAAGTTCCAAGTGTCCAACCAAAGGGAACACTAATCACAATTATGGTGAGAAGAAGTGGAGGAAATGAGTGATAAGTCTAGAAAAAATTGCCCTGCCTCAAAAACACTTTGCCCGTCCGCCCGTCCACCCGCTTGTTTTTTTGCTTTGGCAAAATGGTACTCAAACCAGTCAAGTAATGTTTACTTGAGTTTTCTAAGTAACGAAGGCACAGTATGCAAATAGTTCAGATTACTTACTTGTTTTAAGTAAGGTCAACAAATTATTGGACATTAAGTAAAGTTTACTAAAAAAGTCTTAGTAAGAACAGAATTCTTTACAGTGCACATACTTTCACTGAATCAACAGGCACATCAGATACTGATTGAATGGCTACATCTGTTTCAAAGAAAGCTTGGAAGTCAGGATAAACGTTATCAGGCTGACTAACTTCATTCACAACAGTTTTCTCTGCAGCTTTGTTGCAGTGCAATTTCTTAGTCATAGATGCTACTCTAGCACAGAGCTCTTTGTTCTGTTTCTCTGGCTCTGAGATATGCTGAGACTGTTGTCTAGATAGCGCTAAACCAAATTCTCTGTCACAACAAATAATGCCTTTCACATTTTTCTTGCGAATACATGCTCCTAATACCCTTTTAAGCTGGGCATACACGGTGCGATTTATGTGCGATTTCAGCAAGGTTACCTACTCACAATGTACGAGTAGATCACATGCGATGTAAAAGCCAAAGCTCACGATTTATCTGCTCACACTGTGCGGTCCAATCGTCGAGCGGGACTTATCTGCTCACACTGTACGAGTGAAATATGCGCGATAAAACCCCCGTGCCCAGTTGAGACGATATGCATCAGCTATAGATATCAAGAGGATTTAGCATTTACAATTTATAAATGATTATTATTATTAGGGTAGGCCTACTTTTATTATTAAATTCATATTACATTTAATTTTCCCCCTCAAAAATTTCATAATGCATCAATGCATAACCGACATGCTGCATAATAAAAGAATAGATAGATTAGCTTACTCCTCATTATTTAAAAACATTTTGCCCAATAAACAAGGAATTATAGGCCTATAATTAACATGATTATGAGTCTATAATATGTCAGAACACTGCAATAATATCAGTATTATTATCAGAAAGTAAGAGCAGCTTTATTTAATAAACAACTTGTTTAACACGAAATGTGCTATCATTTTTTTCACAATATGGGCCACAAGAGAAATATTAAAGCTGCGAGCAGCGATGACGGGCCCAAGCCAGTGGCACCGCCACGCCGGTGGCATCAGCTTAACTGTGCACGGCAGGCAATAGGCATTTATAATGGGAAAACATAAAAGGACTATGTCATCTGAATTCACCACATTAACTGCAGCAGTTGGTGCTGCTATGACCACACACAGAGCGCAGAAGGCAAAAAGACAGAGAGGCAGGTTATATCTCTATTTAAAACTCAATGCTGCCGGCTTTTCACACACACACACACACACACAAACACACAAAACATGCCCACACACACACGTTGGTGTAACTACATTATGAGGACATTCCATAGACTTAATGGTTTTTATACTGTACAAACTGTACATTCTATCCCCCTACACTACCCCTAAACCTACCCATCTCACACACACACACACACACACACACACACACACACACACACACACACACACACACACACACACACACACACACACACTACCCCTAAACCAACCCATCACAGAAAACATTATGCATTTTTACATTTTTAATAGAACATTATTTAGTATGTTTTTAAAGCTTTTTTTATTATGTGGACACATGAAATGTCCTCATAAACCACGTTTATGTTGTAATACCAGTGTAATACCCATGTCATTATACAAATTTGTGTCCTCATAAATCATCAGTGTCAGGTAAGTGAAGGATGCGTGTGTAAATTTTATGGAAGTTTATTACAAACAGACACTTGTAAAAAATCATGTGAAATATATTTTTTAAAGAAATTTGAATATCAGTAAATAATTAATTTAAAGACATATGTGTCAAAAGTGATCTTTGCAAACACAGCACATGACCTGTAAAGCACAAGTATACAAAACACACATGCATTCCTTTGTTAAAAAAGAGTACTGTCTGAATGAGTACATGAAATCACAGAAGTCAGGTGATAAGAATTGTAACTCAAATGTCATTTAGAAAATGAGTCCTGTCCGAATAGTGATATAGTGTCATAGTTTAATTTCTAATGTGAAGTTATCATTTGCTGCAATATGATTTTAAATCCATAAAATGTAAAATAACTATTTCATGTCATAGGATGTCATAGGTCACAGCAGCTACATTTGCAATGATAACATTTTTTTTAGGTCATTACATTGTTTGGAGCATAAAAAAAAAACAAATGGATATATAAAAAAAATCCTGTTATATGCTAAATCCTCTGCTCTGTAAAGGACACCAGAACTATTTATTGAGAAAAAAATTTTATCCCAAATTTGTGTAAAGATGATTCTCAATGTTATGAAATATATAAAATAATAATTTGATATACCATTTTACTATGCAATATGTGTGTTAACATATCTACTTCCTGCTTCGCTACTGTTCGGACGCTCTTGCTTACTGCTCCGCGCTTTGCTCTATCGCTTCTATATTTTACAACTTCAGCAAATCAGCACAGTGCTCAAACGACAAAGCTTGACTCTAATGATAAAATTAGAAACTCTGGTGACTGAATTCCTAAACAAAAAGCGGAATATTTCAACCGACCAGCCTCCCACTGCCTTCAGCTTACATTCCGGAGAAGGGAAAACACAGCTGCCTACATTCAAAAAGATAAGAAAATGCCTCTTCTAGAATCTACTTGCTGCACAAACTGCCACAGACTTTTACAAAGGATTGCAGTTCTTGAAACAAAGTTATTTGCGGAACCATCCAACCAGACGAATCACACAGCAGAGCTTCATCATGATCGCCCTCTGCACACTGCCGGTGAGTCTCATAAATGTAGTGCTACTCAACAGGTAGAGAAACAAGTAACTGATCAACACACTAATCGATGGAACAAACAGGAAGCAAGACCCAAAGGCACTAAAGACATCAGATTGTCACGAGCATCACATATTGCCGCAGTAGCATGCTCTACCCCAGACACAAGGATTGCAAACACTAGTTTCCTACCACCAAATATACATCTTGAAAACAGATTTGAAGTGCTAATGAATGTGGGTGAGGAATCCCCAAATGTGATAAATGTGACGAACACAGATTGAATCAGCCCGCAGCTAACACTAATGCTAACAGGCGCTCAAGGTCAAGCAGACAGCGGCCCTCAGCTCAGAGCGCAGCCGAGCCCAGGACTCTGATAGTGGGCGACTCCACAATCAGAAACATTAGCAGCAGGGATACAACTACATGCTGCCTTCCACAAGCAACAGTTTCTGATGTAAACAGGGAACTTAAGAACATTCTTAAGAAAAAAAAGACTGCAAATTGATTCATCATTCATGTGGGAAAGAACGATATTCAGAGAGAGGAGTCAGAACTCCTAAAGAGGGATTTCAATGAACTTTTTGAAACACTTAGAAAACTGGAAGTTCAGCCGTTCATCAGTGGACCACTTCCAGCAAGAGGAACAAATAGGTTATCACGGCTACTTGGGCTTAATACATGGCTGCAAAAAACCTGCAACATGAAGGGAGTGAACTTTATCAACAATTTTAATCTCTTCTGGAGTCAGAGACAACTGTTTACATCAAATGGCCTCCACCCAAACAAACTCGGTGCAAGAGTGCTAAAGGACAATATTTATTTTTCCCTTCATCATCCTTCAGCTGTGTCTGCCAACTCACTCAACCTGGATGGCACACACACACACCAGTACAGAGTATGTACGATCACAGGACTTCATTTCAGCATCTGAATGGACATGCGGTTGATACACCCCACAAGGACAATGATAACACCACGCAGCCACAACAACCACTTCTCATGGACATACTCCCAGCTGAGCCCCACCCTCAGAGCTCACCACAGACACACTGTGACGGATTAGAACTGCTCCAAGTGACACAGATCAAGGCACTAAACAGTAACATCTCAGCCCATACTGTGGAGTCTGTGGATGCACTGGTAAAAATGGGGACCATCAGGGGTGAGACTGGTGAACTTTTACAACTTATATGTGGTATAAGCAATAAGCTGGAAGAAATGTCTATATCACTCCTTGAACTGGACGATAACATATTGCAGTTTCCGGTAACACCAGAGAAACAGCCCCCCTCACCAGACACCGCTCTACAGCATCCCCACTTCTGAGCTTCACAGAGAAAATGGATTTTAGAAGAAACGGTACAGCACTCTAAAACATCAACCTGCGCCCTTGACACACTCCCCACTTCTTTTTTCCAAAGTGTGTTTAACTGTTTAGAAGCAGATCTCCTAGAAGTGGTAAACGCCTCACTTCTTTCTGGGACTTTTCCAAACTCCCTTAAAACTGCAGTAGTAAAGCCTCTCCTGAAAAAGAGAAATCTGGATAACTCCATACTGAGCAACTACAGACCAATCTCAAATCTCCCCTTCATAGGCAAGATCATTGAAAAAGTTGTTTTCAGTCAGCTGAACAAATTCTTAAGCTCAAACGGATACTTTGACAATTTTCAATCTGGTTTCCAACCGCATCACAGCACAGAGACGGCCCTCATTAAGATAATAAATTATATTCGCCTCAATACAGATACAGGCAAAACATCAATTTTGGTACGACTCGACCTCAGTGCTGCATTCGACACTGTTGACCACTAAATACTTCTTGACAGGCTAGAAAATTGGGTTGGGCTTTCTGGAATGGTCCTCAAATGGTTCAGGTCATACTTAGAAGGGAGAGGTTATTATGTGAGTATAGGTGACCATAAGTCTGAGTGGACATCCATGACATGCGGAGTCCCAGAAGGGTCAATTCTTGCACCACTCCTATTCAATCTGTACATGCTGCCACTGAGCCAAATAATGAAAAATAACAAAATGGCTTACCACAGCTATGCTGACGACACCCAGATCTACTTAGCCCTATCACCTAATGACTACAGCCCCATTGACTCTCTATGTAAATGCATTGATGAAGTTAACAGTTGGATGTGCCAAAACTTTCTTCAGTTAAACAAAGACAAAACTGCAATTACTACATTTGGAAACAAAAATGAAATTCTCAAGGTGAACGCATATCTTGAGGCTAAAGGTCTGAAATCAAAAAATCAAGTCAGGAATCTTGGTGTGATTTTGGAGTCAGACCTGAGTTTCAGTAGTTATGTCAAAGCAATAACTAAATCAGCTAACTATCATCTCAAAAATATATCAAGAATTAGATGCTTTATTTCCAGGCAAGACTTAGAGAAACTCGTTCATGCTTTTATTACCAGTAGGGTGGACTATTGTAATGGTCTCCTCACCGGCCTTCCCAAAAAGACCACTAGACAGCTGCAGCTCATACAGAACGCTGCTGCCAGGATCCTGAGCAGAACCAGAAAATATGACCATATCACACCAGTCCTCAGGTCTTTACACTGGCTTCCAATTACATTTAGGATCGATTTTAAAGTGCTATTACTTGTATATCCAGTAGGTCAAATATGGCGGTTGCGGTTGAGAGTACGCTGTGCGCGCAATGGCTGCCGCTTCTCACCGCTATTCACTGTTAATTTTGTTTTGTTCTGTTCTGTTTTGTTTTGTCTCTTGTTTTCTTAACCATCTACTAAACACCGATGCACGTCTTTAACCATCTAACGTTATTATCAACGGGACTACTACGCGTGGATGTTGTTGTTGGGGAGTTCTGGGACATGAAAACTCAAATCTGAAATCCCTTTGACATTCTTTGGACTGCTTTTTACAAACTGCTGTACAGCGTCTCACTGCGAAAACCCTGCGAGCCCTCTGCCCATTAACGTTACCTAGGCTTTACCACTCTGCACTCACTCTCGGTAAGTAAGCTACCTCTTGTTAACTGAGTTGTGTCTCTTAGTGGTTTTCCTATTCTGGGCTTGGCTAACGTGGAGTGCTGTGACTTCACTTTACTCCTTCCCGCGAGCCCTCTACCGCTGTGTGTATCCCATAACTTTGACGTAACCGGTTGGCAAGTTTCCACTTGTTTGGCGAGTTGCTCTGTTTGGTTGTGGATCACTTTCAGCATCAGCTGGTTTGGCTAACGTGGTGTTGTTGTTTAGGGTGGTCATATTGCTTTCGGTGAGTGCTGTCTTTAACTCTGCAAGGAGATGTATTTTGCTTTTCATAACTCGGTGGCACTGAGATTGCTGGCCGTAGTCGTTCTTGGACTTGCTCTGGTTCTAAATGACAATATGGGTTTTCATTATACCTCACAACAGCTGCATAACCTAAATAAACACTCTCGCCTGGAAACCTCTACTTTTGATTGGTGCACTACCCTCGGGATTACTCGTCGTGCTCGCTATATCCATCGGTCTGCAAAACAACGATGGTTCTATGATTGCAAGTCCGCTTTGTCAATTCCTGTGATCTGGTCGCGGAGATCGAAGCGTTACCATAGCAACGTGACTCCTCATCGCGTTGGGACTCTCACACCTTTACCCAGAGATGCCGTCTACTCGTCGCGTGCGCCCCATCGACACAACTGCGCTCTTTTGAACACTCGTTCCCTGTCTGGCAAAGGTGCACTGCTGAACGACATTACAACTGAGAGAAACCTGGATTTACTATTCTTGACTGAAACCTGGCAAGCACCTGATAACTTCATTGAACTGAACCTTTTAACCCCTCCAGGATATAGTTACCTGACAAAACCTAGACTCAGTGGCAGAGGTGGTGGTCTGGCTGTGATCTTTAAGAACAATTACAAAGTGACTAAAATTGATGTTCTTGATGTTTCCAGTTTTGAATGTCTTTCACTTAAACTTGCTGGTCCTGCTCCACTCCTGATCATATTGATCTATAGACCCCCGAGATATAACACAAACTTTCTATCTGTATTGACTCAACTTCTCACTCTTGCCTGTGCCCAGCATGATCGAATCATGATGCTTGGTGACTTTAACTTACATGTCGATTCTGATTGTACCTCTGCAAAAGACTTTATGTCTGTTTTGGATTGTTTTGAAGTGTCTCAGCATATTGATTTTCCCACACATTCCCACTCTCATACTCTTGATTTGCTTTGTACTGTTGGTATTGACAATGTGCATGCTCAGGGTCATGATTTGGGCATTTCTGATCATAAATTAATTGTCTTCGATTTTCCACTCCCTTTTGTAAAACTAAACACAAAAACTACAATATCTTACCGTAACCTGAGATCTATAACCGTTGACAATTTCTCTGCTGCTATTGCTGTTTCTGTTCTTCCATCATCACTCAACCTCCTAAATCCTGATGAGATAGTCTCAACCTATAATCAGTCGATCTGTGATGTTTTGGAAGATCTTTCTCCATTAAAAACTAGAACTGTTCCATCTACTCACTCCTCTCCCTGGTTCACTCCAGAACTAAGAGTTCTGAAAACAAAATGTAGGCGTCTCGAAAGACTTTACAAAAGAAAACCCCTTCATGTGCATTCCATGGCTTTTTCGGACTCAGTAGTGGAATATAAAGAAGCACTTAACATTGCACGTTCTGACTATCTGTCTACTATCATCCATAAAGCTAAATGCAAACTGAAAGCTCTCTTTTCTGAAATAAACAAACTGGTTAAACCGTCACCCGTAGCTATAACTGGCTCTGTCGATCTCTGTGAAAGTTTTCAGTCATTTTTTCAACAAAAAATTGATAACATTTATAAATCGTTTTCTTCACTTTCCTCTTCCTCTTTGACTCCATGTCTGATAGGCCATCCCCTGGACACTTTTTTACTCACTAATACATCTGTGGTTGAACAACTGATTATCAAATCTAATTCTACTACCTGCACACTTGATCCTATCCCAACATATCTTCTAAAAACCCTTCTGCCTTCACTTATTCAACCCATTACTCATATTATAAATAGATCTCTAGCAACTGGTTATGTTCCGCATGATCTAAAAGTAGCAGCTGTCACTCCGATACTAAAGAAGCCGGGCCTTGATAACACCATTCAGAACAATTACAGACCAATATCAAACCTCCCTTTCATTGCCAAATTGCTTGAGAAGGTAGTCGTAGCACAACTGCAATCTCATCTAGAGCAAAATAATCTTTTTGAACCACTTCAATCAGGTTTTCGTCCCTATCATAGCACAGAAACAGCACTTTTAAAAGTGCTAAACGATCTCCTTCTGGTTTCTGATTCTGGTGCACACAGTATCCTAGTTCTGCTCGATCTCAGTTCAGCCTTTGACACTGTGTGTCATTCAACACTCCTTTCACGACTATCTGCAATAGGCATCACTGGTGCTGCTCTTCAGTGGTTGACCTCGTATCTATCTGATAGACAGCAGTTTGTAAGGATAGGTAAAGATCGATCAAGTACCACTACTATCACTCATGGTGTACCTCAAGGTTCTGTACTTGGTCCTCTTTTATTTCTCATTTATGTGCTGCCACTGGGTCAGATAATCAGACGACATGGTCTTGCCTTTCATAGTTATGCTGATGATATTCAGATTTATATCACAGTTGAACCAAACTCAGCTTATCCTCTCGCTTGTGTAAACTCCTGCCTTCAGGAACTTAAAACCTGGATGACTGAAAACTTCTTGCAGCTTAATACTGATAAAACTGAAATCCTGTTGATTGGCCCTAAATCACAAAATTTGCCACGTGATGACGTTTTTATTGACATTGATGGTGTCCAGATTACACCTTCAAAAACTGTGCGAAACCTGGGAGTATTGATTGACTCCACGCTATCTTTCGACTCACATATTGGTCAGACAGTAAAGTCATGCTTTTTCCACCTGCGAAATATTGTTCGTATCCGTCGATCCCTCAACTTTAACGATGCTGAAACTGTTATTCACGCTTTTATTACCTCCAGATTAGACTACTGTAACGCCTTATACAGCGGCTTACCAACTAAGGCTATACATCGCCTCCAAATGGTGCAAAACTCTGCAGCTCGAGCGCTAACATTTAATAAAAAATCCGTACACATCACTCCCATCCTCAACCAACTTCACTGGCTTCCTGTGGCCAGTCGCATCGAGTTTAAACTGTTAGTTTTAGTCTATAAAGCCAGTCACGGCCCTGCACCACAATATCTTGCTGAGTTAGTCCAACCTTATGTTCCTGCCCGGACCCTCAGATCCAGCAATGAAAACCTGCTTGTCATCCCCAAGTTTAAACGCTCTACTATGGGAGGAAGGGCTTTTAGTGTTATTGGCCCTAAGTTATGGAATAAGCTGCCCCCGACTATACGTAACGCACCTACACTCCAGATTTTTACATCCAAACTTAAAACTCATCTTTTTTCTCCATTTAGTAAATAATTATTTTTCTCTCACCGTCTCTGCCTTCAAGTGATCACGCACCTCTTCATGTTATGCTACATGACTAGCTACTGTTAATTGTTCTTTGATTCTATAACTTCTCTGTTGTTGTTGGAGTTATTTGTTGTTGGAGTTATTAGTTGTACACCTGCTTGTTTTATTTGCTATAATGAACAGGCTGCTTTTCTGATTGTTATTGATTGTACTCCATTGAGAAGCGACCTTGGGTTCTTGAAAGGCGCTATATAAAATAAACATATTATTATATATAACATATTATATAAATCACTCAATGACCTAGGACCTCAATACATTGCAGATATGCTGATTAAATACAAAGCCAACAGATCACTCAGATCATCAGGATCAAGTCAATTAGAAATGAACAGATCAGATGTGCTCCAACAGTAGCCACTTTCAAATCCAGACTCAAAACACATCTGTTCAGCTGTGAATTTACTGAATGAGCACTGTGCCACTGTACGTGCTTTGTCCGAACTGCTTGCATTTTAATTCATTTTTTAATTCGTTTTTATTTTTAATTATACTCTTTATTTTTATCTTTCAATATTTTCTTTATTTTTTATTTTTTTTAATTCCTATTATAACTGTTTTAATTATCTTACGAATATTTTTTATTTCATTTCTGTGTAAAGCACTTTGAATTGCCACTGTGTATCAAATGTGCTATACAAATAAACTTGCCTTGCCTTGCCTTGCCTAAACATGGCCATATGCCATTCCCATTCTATGCAATGCATCTATACACTGTATATAATTTGCATATGAATGTGTTTTGGGACAATATGTAATGTAAAAAGACGTGTAATAATATTTTCATAAGAATGTCTCATATTTCATAAGAATTATCCAGACTTAAAACTGTGCATGTTGTCAGAGATTCGCTAAAATATCATTAAAACCTCTATTCTGGGTCTCAGGAGGATATTTCTGTCTCATGCAGAGTGGCATGTATATTTAGATGTCACTTCCTAAACTTTGCTGCATGCAGTTGGCCATCGGTCCTCTTAGTAATAATAGTTATATTCAATGAAGGTTACAGACTGTAGCCTCGACAGTGAGCCAAGTTCGCTACGATCACTAAAATGCTATTGCTTTGTCAGTTCATCGCGATCTCACAAAGCTTCTTTATAAAAATTAAGTTGTCAACTATAAATATCTTACTTACATCGTGCCTTGTTAATGAGAGGTTACGCGAGCCTGCATTAACTCAGCACTGAATAGCCTAAAAACGCTGCCGTTTTGAGCGGTGAGATTCTGATCACGGTTGGAATTTAATATATTGATTAAAAATGTATCCAGGTTCAATTACCCAACATACAATCTCAATTTAAATAAAACAATGATTTTACAAGATATGAGACAATTTCTGTTTCCCTTTTTTGTCCTTATTTAATCCCTCGCTATAGCAGCACCATTAGAGATATCCAAAATCCGTTCGCATTTCAGCATCTTCCATATCTTTGTTTCATGTTGACCGAGTTTGGTGGAGATTGAACAAATCGCCTTTGAGGAGAACGTAAAAACTCAGAGCCTGATTTATCCAAAAATTCACGTTCAATCCAAAATATCTGACTTCCTGTTGTTCGGAGCTAATGACAGTAAATTAGAAAGTTGTCCGGCTCGAAGAGAACAATTTATGTACTGAGTTTGGTGACTGTAGATAAAACTAACCAACCCACTTTTGTCAAAAGGTGGCGCTACTGAGCCCCTCCAACACGCCCGTTTCTGAGGCTTTGCCCATTTCCACTGACTGACATCTCTGATGTGTGTGTTGAGTTTCAAGCAATTTCAAGCATGCTAAGAGCCTCAAAAACAGTCAAAAGATTATTAAACTTTGACACGTTGCCATGGCAACAGTATTTAAAATATCAGGAATCCATTCATATATCTATATCTGTCATGTTTTCACATTATACTGATGAAGTTTGAAGTAAATCGGGTAAAAATAAGATGTTGATTCAAAGCATTTTTGAAAGTGACACACTTCCTGCTGCCAGTTGGAGGCACTATAACTTTGACTCACAAAAGTCATATCCATGTGATTGGCCTCTTACAATTTACACACAGCTGAAGTTTCATCCATATCAGTCAATGTTTGCACTAGTTATAACTCACTTCCTGTTTCCCTTTTCTGGCAATAAATTTGTTTCTTCGCCACGGCCAAACCATTCGAGATATCAAAAATCTGCTCGCAATTTAGCAGCCTCCAAAAGTTGTTTAGCATCCAAAAGTTGTTTAGCCCAATGAGCTCTATATGTTGTAGCGTCTTAGGGTTACATATATATTTAAATTAAAAATTAGCTCAATAGGGAATTATGGGTATTAATATTTAGGGATTTATGATTAATCATAATGGGTTATAATCTAATCACAAATCTCCAAAATCACCCAAAATGGGAATACCTAACCTCTGTATTTATGCAATATATAATATATATATATATATAGTTAACAACAATTTATTGTAATTAACTATATATCTATATTAAATAATCACAGAATAACCTCTATGGAGCTGATTCAAAATTCCTCTCCGTTCCGTTTAAAGAACGAGCTGTAATAATTCTTTATCCACTCACTAGGTCTATTCTTCCTACCCAATTTTCGGGAAGTTTATCCCTCTGGCCACAAAGGACAAACTTTCCGAGTTATGGTATTAATTAAAGCATTCAACGATGCTCATAAGAGCTCGTAGCTTAGATCTGACATTAAAGGGACTCGTGTTCTGTGAGCAAAACAATGACAATCAAAACGTGGATATCATGGTTTTAATAAAGACTAATACTACGATTACATAAGACTAAATAAAGAATACATGTATTTACAGAATAGTGGAAAGTAAAGAGGAGGATGGAAAGGATAGAAATAGAGGAAGGACAGAGGAGAAGGGAAAGGAAGCAGGGTAGGATCGTGTCTGATCCGACACTTTCCCAGACATAACCATTGGAGCCAGCAAGAAATATCAAAGAAAAATACCAGCAAGAAATATATCACCGCGAGCCGCGCTGATGAGATGGGAGGAAAAGGAAATTTGTCTCGTCGGGGTCCTTGCAAGTTGACTGAGCCCCGATATGCTCGTGTTACTGTCTTTTGAGATCCATTAAACTACGCCCACTTTCCCGGCGGCAACCAATCGTTGGTGTGAATTTCAGGCGGGAGAGAGATTCTTTGTTCGGACTTTATTACTCAATGGAAAATTCTTGCTGGGAGCCAGAATTAGTAAAGTTTCACTCCAAAGACCTAACCATACTAGTGGTACATCTCATAATCATATACTTTGTACCATTGACTGAGACAGAGAAAAAGGAACATTTAGACATCACACATGCCTGGGTTTACAGACATGAAGGCAGTGCATCTTCTATACAGAGCAATTGGGAGCGTTTAAGATAGCTCTTACATCACGCAAGCATAAGAAATATAGGGAGCATGCATACACTTAAGAAATTATCATATACGTAATTTCTGGGATAGTTTAATTAAAGGCTAAATAGAGGGGAATGCTTGTGTGTGTGTGTGTGTGTTTGTGTTAGAGTGTGTATTAGAGTCATCCCCCCGGCCGTTGAGGACTGGAGGGTGAGGGAAATGTCCTGGCTGATTAGCATCTGATTGAATGCAAGGATCTTATTCGTGGACTTCAGTTCAGCCTTCAATACCATCATGCCTGATCTTCTCTCAGCTAAACTGACCCAGCTCTCCATGCCATCCTCAATCTGTTGGTGGATCTCCAGCTTCCTGACAGACCAACAACAGCTCGTGAGACTGGGGAAACTCACATCCAGGACTCTCACTACCAGCACTGGCGCCCCCCAGGGGTGTGTTCTCTCCCCGCTGCTCTTCTCCCTGTACACCAAGGACTGCACTTCTAAAGACCCCTCTGTGAAGCTCCTGAAATTTGCAGACGACACCACTGTCATCGGCCTCATCCAAAACGGTGATGAGTCTGCTTACAGACTGGAGGTTGAACAGCTGGCTGTCTGGTGCAGTTATAACAACCTTGAGCTCAACATGCTCAAACCGGTGGAGATGATAGTGGACTTCAGGTGGAACAGCCCAGCTCTCCCCCCACTCACCATCATGAACAGAACTGTGGAAGCAGTGGAGTCATTCAGGTTCCTGGGCACTACCATCTCTCCGGACCTGAAGTGGGACAATCACTGTACTTCCTTCGTCAGCTGAGGAAGTTCAACCTCCCACAGGAGCTGCTCATTCAGTTCTACTCAGCTGTCATTATGTCTGTTTTATGCACTTCCATCACTGTCTGGTTTGGTTCAGCTACCGAATATGACATCGGCAGACTACAACGTACAATCCGGACTGTGGAGAGGATTATTGGTGCCTCCCTGCCAACCCTCCAGGACCTGTACTCTTCCAGAGTGAGGAAAATCATCACAGACTCCGCTCACCCTGGACACCGCCTGTTTGAACTGTTACCACCAGGACGACGACTCACTGGCCACTAGAATATCTAGGCACAGCAAGAAATATCAAAGAAAAATACCAGCAAGAAATATTTCACCGCGAGCCGCGCTGATGAGATGGGAGGAAAAGGAAATTTGTCTCGTCGGGGTCCTTGCAAGTTGACTGAGCCCCGATATGCTCGTGTTACTGTCTTTTGAGATCCATTAAACTACGCCCACTTTCCCGGCGGCAACCAATCGTTGGTGTGAATTTCAGGCGGGAGAGAGATTCTTTGTTCGGACTTTATTACTCAATGGAAAATTCTTGCTGGGAGCCAGAATTAGTAAAGTTTCACTCCAAAGACCTAACCATACTAGTGGTACATCTCATAATCATATACTTTGTACCATTGACTGAGACAGAGAAAAAGGAACATTTAGACATCACACATGCCTGGGTTTACAGACATGAAGGCAGTGCATCTTCTATACAGAGCAATTGGGAGCGTTTAAGATAGCTCTTACATCACGCAAGCATAAGAAATATAGGGAGCATGCATACACTTAAGAAATTATCATATACGTAATTTCTGGGATAGTTTAATTAAAGGCTAAATAGAGGGGAATGCTTGTGTGTGTGTGTGTGTGTGTTTGTGTTAGAGTGTGTATTAGAGTCATCCCCCCGGCCGTTGAGGACTGGAGGGTGAGGGAAATGTCCTGGCTGATTAGCATCTGATTGAAGCTCAGAAAGGGCCATCTAAAAGGTGCTCTGTTCACACTCTAGCTGGTCGTTAAACAGTCGGAGGTGATATTTGACTCAGACTTGCCGGAGCCAGTGGGCCAGAAATGTAATTTAGGTGCAGAGCTGTTTGGAGGAAAGCATCTCTGACCACTTTGATCCTAGTTGGGAGACACTCCAGACGCTACAATGTGTACCGAGTTGTATACATGTACGTGCCAGTGTGTTTGATATATGGACCAAGTTTTAAGACCCCACCTAAGGGGGCGCTGTTGATCCCCCCTGCTACACCCGGGTACCAGCTTTGGCCCAGCCCTGATGGCCGCGCATTCCGATGCGTGTGCAAAGTTTCAAGAGTTTTTGAGCATGGTAAGGGCCCCAAAAGTGCCCAAGAGGTATTAAAAAAATAAAATAAAATAAAATCTTTAGGGGAACAATAGGGCTCTGCGCCATTCAGGGCTTGGGCCCTAATAATCTTTAGGGGAACAATAGGGCTCTTCGCCCTTTCAGGGCTTGTGCCTAATTAAGAATATAAATTAAGACAGTTATATGCTACGTTATCAGCATGTTTAAGTAGATTTATAATTGTCTCTGTGAGAATATGCGCCGAAAGCTTGTCAGATTTTACTTTCACTTTCTGTAGTGAATAATTGACTATGTTTGAGACTTCACTGCCTCTCGGGCACATTGCGTGATATCCACTGACTCGCCTTCATGATTTAAAACGAGAAAAAATATCTATATTGCGGCGTGAAATTTTGTGTCAAATGATGGGGTTCACATTTCCAGTGATAATAAAATTAAGTAAATATTAAATAATAGTAAATAAAAGTAAATAAATAAATTGTGAAAGTAAAACAAGTAAATTAATGATCAAATAGTTAAATGAATAAAAGAGGCAATGGATGGCGTATCAGTACAAGATGGCGCCGCGGATGGCTGCCAGGCTGCCTTGGTATGGAGCTCTTCAGCTATTGTGTTGTTTTTGTTTGTTTGTTCTGCGTTTAGTCATTCTTTTCCGATCAGGTTCACCAAAGACGAACTACTGGACATTAGGAAACACACACCAGACAACATTTCTACAGTTTTTGACTATTCTGACGTTTTGTTTGATTTTCTCGCCGGAGCCACAGCTGTTTTTAAAACGTGCTGTCAGACGCAAACGTAGGAAGCGAGCCGGTGCACTGGTTAAACTCTGCGCGCCCGGCCTCCGCACTGCACTCACTGGTATTCATCTCGCGAATCTCCGATCCCTTCCTAACAAAACGGACTAACTTCTTCTCACCCGCGTTAACAAGGATTTTATAAACTCTACTGCACTGCACCGAAACCTGGCTGAGTGAAGCCATCCCGGACAACGCACTATATCTGCCGGGCTTCCAGCTGTTCCGAGTGGATCGCATCGCGGAACTAACAGGGAAAACGAGAGGTGGTGGATTGTGTTTCTACATTAACGAAAGTTGGTGTTTAGATGTAACAACGCTGAAGATGATGTGCTCTCCTAATCTAGAGGCGCACTTTATAAACTGTAAACCTTTCTACTCGCCGCAGAAGTTTTCCTCGTTCATTCTCGTGAATGTGTACATTACTCCAGACACGTGTGTGAGTGCAGCGCTATATTTCCAGTCTTCACGCAGATCTTCAACAGCTCATTGGAGCAGTGTGAAGTTCCCTGCTGCTTCAAACGGTCCACTATCATTCCCGTCCCCAAAAAAAACAAAATTACTGGACTTAATGACTACAGACCTGTCGCTCTCACGTCTGTGGTCATGAAGTCATTTGAAAGACTGGTTCTGGCCCACCTGAAGGACATCACTGGACCCTTGCTGGATCCTCTTCAATTTGCCTACAGAGCAAACAGGTCTGTGGCTGATGCAGTCAACATGGGACTGCATTATATCCTGCAACATCTCCACAGACCTGGGACTTATGCAAGGATCTTATTCGTGGACTTCAGTTCAGCCTTCAATACCATCATGCCTGATCTTCTCTCAGCTAAACTGACCCAGCTCTCCATGCCATCCTCAATCTGTTGGTGGATCTCCAGCTTCCTGACAGACCAACAACAGCTCGTGAGACTGGGGAAACTCACATCCAGGACTCTCACTACCAGCACTGGCGCCCCCCAGGGGTGTGTTCTCTCCCCGCTGCTCTTCTCCCTGTACACCAAGGACTGCACTTCTAAAGACCCCTCTGTGAAGCTCCTGAAATTTGCAGACGACACCACTGTCATCGGCCTCATCCAAAACGGTGATGAGTCTGCTTACAGACTGGAGGTTGAACAGCTGGCTGTCTGGTGCAGTTATAACAACCTTGAGCTCAACATGCTCAAACCGGTGGAGATGATAGTGGACTTCAGGTGGAACAGCCCAGCTCTCCCCCCACTCACCATCATGAACAGAACTGTGGAAGCAGTGGAGTCATTCAGGTTCCTGGGCACTACCATCTCTCCGGACCTGAAGTGGGACAATCACTGTACTTCCTTCGTCAGCTGAGGAAGTTCAACCTCCCACAGGAGCTGCTCATTCAGTTCTACTCAGCTGTCATTATGTCTGTTTTATGCACTTCCATCACTGTCTGGTTTGGTTCAGCTACCGAATATGACATCGGCAGACTACAACGTACAATCCGGACTGTGGAGAGGATTATTGGTGCCTCCCTGCCAACCCTCCAGGACCTGTACTCTTCCAGAGTGAGGAAAATCATCACAGACTCCGCTCACCCTGGACACCGCCTGTTTGAACTGTTACCACCAGGACGACGACTCACTGGCCACTAGAACATCTAGGCACAGGAACAGTTTCTTCTCACAGGCCATTTCCCTCTTGAACAGTTAAAATACACTATATTCTTGTTGTGTTTGTATTGTATATGTGCACTGGAAGCTTCAGCAGCACCAAGAAAAATTCCTTGTGTATGCAAGCACACTTGGCAATAAAGCTCTTTTTGATTCTGATTTTGATACACAGTGGTTTGAAAGACTTAGATTATCCATTTTACAACACGAACTGGAGGCACAACAGTTTGATAAATTTCTGCTATTTGATAACTGCCTATAGAACTTAAAGATCTCCCTCTTTTCGTTTTCTTTCTTGCAATATTTAAAAATTAAATGGTTCAACTTCTGCTTTGGCGCAGGCGCAGTGATGACAAATAGGGCGATCAGTTTGTAGCTCTGCTTCAGCTGTGCGATACCCTCACGAGGGGCGACCAGATTTTCTGACATGCCAGAAATTCATCTGACCATCCGATCGGGAGAGTTTTCTTGCCTCTCGTTTCCCTCTGTACACTGCACGAACACCTCACGACAAATGACGCATGATTGAAGTGTTATATACTTTCCAACACAACAATGAGTCTCTTGTAGTAACAATATATCTGCATGCAAATAATTCAAATGTGCAAAGACTTTATCATCTTAATCCAATAAACTCGCTTCTCGAACCCCAGCGAAAATTTAAATACCCCCATTTAAACGTGGGACAGCTGAACAGAACACAAAGAGGAGGGGAAAAAATATAAAGCAAAAATCGACCAGCGACCTAACTGTTCTTCAAAACAACACACATCTCCGTCTCCACTCGTAAAAGTCACGCTCAACGAGTCCATGGATTGTGCAGGCCACCAGCAGCTAGGAATAGTGTCTTACCTTGATGTACCACAGTATACTTTGCGTTCCATCACTGCGAGAGACTGTCAATGTATGATTTGGCTTATAACTATGCAACCATCTACTACAGTATCGCATCAGACAGTGCATTGTAGTGTCACTGAGGAAAAATTCCACTCATTCACTGCTATAGGAGAGAAAGAATTATCTAAACTCTTTAAATCATCTTAATCAGGGGTGCCCAACCTTTTTTGAACAAAGATCTACTTTTAAATTTGTCAGTGTGCTGAGATTTATGTCAGGATTGAGTGAAGGGAAAGAAGTGAGGACTCAATTTGCAGGAAGATTGGGCTTTATTTAATAAAAGAAAACAAAACAAACAAAAACTACCCCGAGGAGGAAAAACAAGACTTGACTTTGGCTTGACTTGACGAGCAGGGAAACATGAGGCACATTCGACATCGATCAAGCACAGATCTACAAACACAAGGAGACTAAATAGGGAGCAAACAAAAGAGGGTAACGAGGGAAGACAGGTGGGGCAAATGAACCAATAATCAGGATACACGTTGGGCGGGGTTAGACAATAGACATGAGCACATGGCACAAAGAAACGCTTCAGAAGACATGTGCTCACACACGTGACATGAACATACAGCTAATAGGCTTGTTCGACTTCACCCAGCGATGCGCAGACCGATCGGCGGCTGCCTAGAAGCAGTGCATGCCGGTTAGAAATTTTGTCCGACTTGAGGCAGCACCGACGCCACGTGACAGTGACGTATGTCAACAAAGTGCCGCGAGAGCGATTCGAGAGCAGCCGGCGATTACAGCCGGTGCAATTTCTCCAGAGCGGCTGCTCGAGGCTACAGGGGCTCTGATGACGACACAGCCGTTCCACGATTGGCCAGATTCACCGCATGACAGTGAGCACGTGTGTTTCGTGTTTATTCTAAAACCTTCATCTCCACTAATGCGCACAAATCTGTTTTTTATAACAGTAAAACCTCCTTTCATGTAGTCGCGATGTTATATTGTCATGTTTATCAAAATATAACTGATTAAAAACATAGACCCCACTTCATTGATAGTGTAGGCTTATATGTTGAACTTTATTCTTGTACAAACACACGCTGTATTAAGCAGTGCATGAAGTATTACATGACAATAATGTCTCTGAAACATCTGTGTATTGCCAAATATTGCATTTATTTCACTTCAGCTGATAAAGTATGCTAACACAGCGCGAGTGTCACTGCGGGAAGCAGAAAGTGTCCGACTTCACGTCTCCGTTTGCAGCTCCTCCCTGCCTGCACGCGGCTATTCTCGCCGATCAGTTGCATCCAGCCGCAGCCGATGTCGAACACACCGAACGAAAACTCATCAGCTGCATGTTCACACAAAACAAAACATGAGAGCACGCAGCCAGTGAAAAACACCAGCCGCGTGCTACACAACACAACACAACACAAGACAAAACATAACATGAAAGCACAGGGCCGATGTAAACACGAACCGTGTACTACACAGAACACAACACACACGGACAGAAGAGTGCACGCTCACACGACAAGACAGCGCGCACGAGAACGAGCGAATGCTCATTCCGTGCGCTCGTGACAAAACAAACTCACGGAGCATGAATGTCCGAATCCCAACACAAAACTGAAACCCAAACTAGACCGAAGTGCTGGGATCCGAACACAAAACTCACAAGGACAAAAGTGTCAGGGCTCTGTCACAAACCAAGAGTAAACTAGACCGAAGTGACAGAAAACTGACAATCTACCCTGGCTGAATTCAGATTAGCGTACTAATTCAGCCCCTAATTTCGTCGTTGTCAATAACGTTCAGTTATAAGTCACTTATAAGTAATTTGTTTAGTTTATATTGTTTACAGGGGCTGTGCACATTAATAAACATGAATGTAAATGGGCCAGAATTGGTCCAAAGGGCTATTTTTAATCTGCAGACCCTTAACAGAAATGTTAAAAAGTCAACCTAAAAACAAGACCAGAGCTTCAAATATAACACACACAAAAGAGAAAAAAGAGAGAGAGAGAGAGAGAGAGAGAGAAGAAACAGCAAAAATAGGAACAGAAATATCAAATAAAAGCACAGCTACATGACCCCACGTAAAAAAAAAAAAAAAACATTTAAAAATTATTAGTTAATGATGAACTAATCATTTACAAAACATGCCTATATTTTTCATAACTTATTAACCTGTTAACGGTCACCCCCTTTTTGAAAATATACATCAAAATACACTATCCAAACTTATATGGTTGCAATTCAAGAATGGTTTGAAATATACACATAAGTTTGGTCTCATTTTAAAGAAGACAGTCAGCAGATTATTGCTCACTTCAAAAAATGAAAGTATGAAAAAGTTATGGAAGTTTAAATTTACTGTAAATCAAATGTACTGTACTAAATATTTTATTTAAAATATATATGTTACAAAATAAATTGTACTCTAAAATTACTATCAAATCAAAGCCATAAGTCTAATGAATTTCTGTTCCAAATTTGAAGTTGATATCACAAAAATTGAAGTTCCCATGATATTTTGTTTAGGTGCTATACCCCAAATAGCCACCGGGTGTCATTGAAATTCCATTGATTTTTTATGCAATCTCCTTTAACAAATTTATATATTTTTGTCCAAATATCACAAAACAGTTGGCAGATATAGAATCGTGAGATTCAGACCTTTCCGAAAAGATATGTGTTTTGTCAAGATTAGAAAAGGTTTTTATTATAAAATAGTTAAAATAAATGTACAGGTAAGACCCTTCATTACCAGGCAAGATAAATAAAAAAAATACTTTTTTTCTTTCTTTTTTTTAATCTATAGCATTTGTTATGAAAAATAGCAACCTACACATTTAGAAACCATAGCCACAACATGCCACAGAATATAAATCTTTAATGAAAAATCTATTCCCTTAACATATTGGCTATTATAAATTATTAACCACAAAAAAATATTTTTTTACCACAATAAATACAATAGAATGTGATATATAGTAAAGGTAGTCATGATGTTTTCCCCTCTTCATAATTTTTTTAGTGGCTGTTTTTAGAACATGTTCGCCGTGTGCTTAATGTAAAATTAAATGATTGGGCTTCAGTCACAGTCATATTGCACAGATAATTGATCTGCTAAGTTCGTACAGCTTATAAAAGCTCAAAACGCGCAATGTATTCAATTAATGAATAGCCTGATGCTATGTTTTGGTGTGAGCGGTCAGAGTACCAACAACATGTGAGAAGTGCCGGTACTCAAGAAAAAGTGAGGGTACGCTACAGATTCAAATAGAGAAGTGCCTGTATACCAGCATTTTTTGGTTTCTGTACTGAGGAAACATGCATTTACACCACATGTGCCTGAAGGACAACAATGCATATCTGAACAGGCAGAGATAAACAAATAGCACTGAAATGGTCTTGTGTGACATTTGAAATCTCTGCTGTTATGCGATATCATGCGTAATACAGGGCAGTGATTGGATTAAATGAGTTTATTCTCATGATGAATAATGTGGAGAAAACCTCAGAAACTGACACAGTTGTCCATCCAGCCACGACAGCCAATTAATGCATATATACATTACTGATTGCTTTAATGTTTGTGAACGTTTTTTTTTTGTTAACCTTTACAATATATTCAAATGAACTACATTACCCATGAGCAGTGGCACGAGTGATGAGGAAGGAGGTGGAGCTGGGAGCGTTAGTCAGTACTAAGTGTTTTATGTTTTCAACGTTTTGTTTATCATCAAATATTCTTGTTCAGTAAAGTTTCCCACAAAGCTGAGATGACGCCTGTCTCATTATTTCACTCCAAACTATTTTAGTTCTCTCTGTTTCTCTTCTAGGAGTTAATTTTGCTCTGCAGTGCGCAGAAACTCTCTCTTTTTCCTCTACACTCTGTCTGACAGAGTGAAAAGAAGAAACAAGAATGAGCAATTTACAAAGCAAATGGTATGTGTTCACATCTGATATCTGAATCGGACACGCATCAGTATTGTTTTGTTTGTTTGGAGGAAGAGCAGGGTGAGTGCCCTTGCGTTGGAAAAGAGTGAGTGCGAGTACTGTGAATTATTCACAGTCAAAGTGCTACGCGATCGTCTTACCTTCTTCCAAGGGCCAGCACCAACTATTCCATTGTGGGGCTCACGAATGGATCTGGCTGAGGGAAGATAGACGGGTTTGTCTCCATCACTCACTCTCTCTCCAAATCCAGATGTCCTCTTTTATGATCCTGAAGTGAGCCCCAGCGCCTCTTTGGCTCGTGCGGAGGATGACAAATCTCTTGGATCTGATTTGGATTACGAGTTGCCTACCTCTGAGCATTCCTCGTGTGATGATCAAGTGGTTGAGGAATTACTCAAGGTTGTTACTCACGCGGTGGCCAGATTACAGCTAGACTGGCCAGGCAAACAAGAGATCCCCAAATGCTCTAAACTGGAAGACAGATTTCTGTCTAGACATCTAATTGTAGCCTCTGACAAGCGTGCATTCTGATGATGTCACTGCAGAGGCTGTACAAATTATTGGTCAATTTCATTGACGTGTTGCACACATATTCAAGGCTGGTCACACCATAAAGTGTTCCCTATAGCGCTCAGTGCAACCTCTCGTCCCTTCTTTTACAGGGAACAGGGTTACTTGATTTAGGATGAATCTTGTCTTTCTTGTCTCCAGTCCAAAATTCTGCGGCCAGACTTTTAACAGGAATTAGAAAGAGGGAAAGTATTACTCCTATATCAGCTAGTTTGCATCGGCTACCCATTGAGTGCTGAATCCAAAGTCCCTGAATGGTTTGGCACCACACTATATATCTGATCTTCTTACCATCAGACCAATAGACCAATGAGGTCATCAATTTCTCTGTTGCTGTCTGTACATAAAAAACATTTAAATTTACGGAATTAAGGTTATGGAATAGCTTGCCCTTGTACATTTGATCTTCTTCTTCCATACAGGATTTTTACATTGCATCTTTTTACATTGGCTGACGGGCTAGAGAAAAGAGTCCTGGCATTGCTAAAATCAAAATAAATGGATTATGTGTATTATTTGTTGTTATGTCTAATTTTATGTTTGTTAAAAATCTGTGATTATTTTCTTCTGTTTTTATTAATATAAACTATATCTATCCAATTATATTACTATTAAATCTGCAGTGAGATCATAGAGTAATTATAAGAAATACCAATTCACTGTTTGTAATGTAGTTAGTCTCAGAGAAAAGGTTTTGATTTAAGAATTTACGATTTTCTAATCATTAAGACGATTAAAGCTTTTTTGCAATTAACATAATTGGTGAACAATGAATACAATATATTTGTTGTCATGAACATGACATATTGCATTTAACAGACCAGGAATGAGCAATTTAAAAAAAAAAAAAAAAAAGGTCTATTACAGCAGCCTTCCATGTACATAAAGCACGTTGTAGTTTTGGATATAATAATCAACTGGTGGCACGTACTAATATTAACTAAAGAAAAAAAATCACAATACAATAACAGTGTCTTCTTGTTGTAACAGATCTGAGGATTGTGCTGTTGGGCAACACTGGATCAGGAAAAAGTGCATCAGGAAACACCATCCTGAACGAAGACCTTTTTGAAGTGAAACACTCTCCAGAATCAGTTACAGCGGAATGTATTATAAATAAAGCAAATGTGGATGGATGCGCCATATCAGTTATCGACTGTCCAGGTCTGTCTGACACCCGAGACAATAAAGAGATGATGCAGACAGTAACAGGGGAGTGTATGAACCTGTCTTATCCTGGGCCTCATGCGTTTCTGCTGGTCATGAAACTGGGTGTGAAATTCACAGAGGAGGAGAAGAATGTTATTAAATGGATTCAGGAAACTTTTGGAGAAGATGCCATGAACCACACCATCATTCTGTTCACTCATGCTGATGTGCTGAAGGGCAAGCCTGTAGAGACATACATCAGTAAAAGCAATAAGCTGAAGCAATTGATCAAGACCAGCTGGGGCAGATATCATGCATTCAACAATGAGAGCAGAAATGATCTAAATCAGGTTAAAGAGCTGCTGCAAATGATACACAAAATGGTCAGTTTTAATGGAGGAGGGCACTATCCTTTACAGATGTATAAATAAACCCAGGCTACAGTGAATGTGATTTCAGAATAGGTTCCTGGATCAACATTCCAATCAACCAATCAATCAGATTTGAGGGATAGGTTTACAGTTAATGTCAAGTTTAAGCTTACAACAAGGGATTCATTATAGATTAATTATGTAGAGTAATGGGTAGGCAGAAGATGTTGATCCAGGAACATGTCTTACTTGGCAGAATCATGGCGAATAACTAAAAGGACAAGGACACTGAAAAAAGAAAAGAATGCACAGTTGTGGTGCTGGGAACCATTGTAGCTGTTGTGGGGGGCTTTGTAACAGTAAAATATTCATGTAGTTAAGATTACATCAAACAGGCAGACATTTTGGACATGTACTATGTATACTATATTATGTAGCACATATTATATAGTAATATTCACTTTAATGTTTATAGAAATGCTTTCATATAATACGGATATCTTAGTGACTTTGCTGACTTTACATTTCCTCTTGAAACATGACAACTGTTTGAAATTAATGTAAAAGTCAATTTACACTATTAACCCCCTCGAGTCGGCGGTCACAGACTCGCTTTTTTCTTATCAGTGCCAAAGAGACTCAAATAACTCTGTCGTTTTTTTCTCATTCAGGCAAGTGTTATACATCATTATAATCTGTTAAGTTTCTATTTTTGTGTACAGTCACAATAAAAACAAAATGTTGTGCTATTTGCAAAATAAAGAAAACAAACATGATGTGCGATCTGCAGCCTCTCTGTCAATGATGTCTAATCTGATTCTCTTCAGAAAATGACCTCTAGCTTAGTGAAAACTTGTCACACAAACATGAGACATATGTCTAAAGAAACACTGAAATGTCAGGTTTTAAATCATGTAAATCAAATCGAAAACAAATATTCTGTGTTTATGTAATCTGTTTGAAAATAGAGAGATGTCAGTCATTTGCGAGCCTCTTCATTATCCGCTAATGCGACCATGCCCACGGAGCACGTGTTCTTTGAGATTCAAAAACTGACGATCCATGCGTCAACGCCCACATCAACTCAAATAAACACATCAAGTAGATAAGTATAAGTATATAAAGCTATAAGTATAAGCTATAAGTATAGCCTACTTCAGCTACATCGTTTTGAGATGTGTTGAATAATCCTGGAATAACCTCATGAAAAGCTGTTCATTTCTGAGAGCAACGGATCATAGCAAAGTTTATTCTGTTAGCATCTGTGAATATTAAACGCAAAAACTTGCGCGAGGACGCACTGAAGCTTTCTTTGTTTAAATTAGCTCAAATTACTGTCAGATGCAAGTAATTACCTTGACAAACTATACATCATTTAAAAGATCTAAGACTCTAGTTTCCATGTTTTACCTCTGTTTTATTCTCTAAGTCTTATAGTGACTGTGATTTGTTAATATGTGTCAGGAGTTATGAATATGAAAACCGGCGTCTGTACCTTTTGATTGTAATATGAGCGTCAGCTGATCTCATTCATAAAAAACTCCTCTATTCTCCTCATGAAGACTCACGACAAAACAACATCCCTCAGGGCTTTTAGTTCAAAAGTGTGCAGATGAGGAGAAATATTGATAGATTCTCATATGTCTGTGTCAAATTTCTATACAGAGAAGTATTAATCTTTACCCAAAATGTGCAGATGAAATCAGTATGAGCGCTGGATACTCTGTGTTAGGGCTGTACGATTAATCGAAAAATAATCGAAACCGAAATTCAGATCCTCTAACAGATGTATTTTCCCCCATGTCGGTTATTTCGGTTTTAGTCACATGACTCCTCGCCGTCAGTCACATCAAGTGCAGTTTGCAGGCACACAGAGATGCAGGAGCAGTTATCTGTGTTTATAGATGCCCAGAATCACTATAGTAACTGCATGTTTTACACAGTTTATACAGGTAAGTTAATTGCCGTTCTTATAGCCTACACGCTGCCAAACACACACACACGACACGTGCAAGCCCCGAAGCCAGATCGCTTTCACTTTCGTCCTCATAATGTTTGTCAACTAAATGCGTTTAAAGGTTTGAACATTTAACGCGATTGTGCACTATTCAAAAACAACAATACGGAAAACTTCTCCGTTCAGTGCTCAGCTTTTTTCTGTGACAGAGAGCCGAGCCGTGTCGTGTCTTAGACCTCTGTCACCTCAGTCCTCACAAAGCTTTGTCATTTGTATGTTTTAAGTCCTGCCAGTTTGAACATTGAAGCGATTTTAGACCATCAGATGTGTATTATGTTGAACTAATGCCTGATATATTGTGACAAACGAACACTCAGACAGAAGTTCGCACATCACCTGAAGATCGCGCGCAGAGAGCATCACAGAAACGCAGTGTCAACGCTGTCCTGTGACTGAAGTAAAGTCACTAAAGTAGCTTAGAAACTCAACCGTTATAGCATACATTTGAATACCTCTGAAGTAAGTACAAACCACAGCTTCATAATGAATAGAGACGGTATGAGTAATTCACACACACACAATCACTCTCTCATTAATGCATTCAAATCAGAGGCGATTCTAGGATTTTTTCAAATGGGGGCACAAGAGGGGCCACAATGAATAAAGATGGGGCCAATCTTATGTTGTGTGTTTTATATGTAGAACTGTAGATATCGAAATCATTTAAAGTTCAGCAAGCTTAAAAATCGGTGATAAACATTAATACTTTATTACCTTTTATTGGCATTCAGTATTTCCCATAGAATTTAGTGAAACTGTGGGTGAACCTCTGTCCCTCTAGGGGGGTTGGGGGGCATGCTCCCCCCGGAGATTTTTTTTGCATTTTCATTAATCTGGTGCTCTTTGAGAGTTCAAAATAAGATCTCCAAACCATATTCAGTGTGCAAATTGAGCGAAGAAAAAGTCTTGACTTCAGGCATTGACTTGAATCTCAACTTTAAAGGGGACTCTAACACTCCATAGAAATAATAATAATAATAATAGTTATAATATTAATCCTATGACGGTAATAGCCATATATTGTAAAACAAATGCACTGGAAACAAATGCGTGAGCTTTTATTTTGATGTAAACTGCAGTCAAGCATTTATTTTGGCGTAAAACATGTTAACAAACACTCGTTACAAATCTAAAATGCGGTAATCGTCAACAATGTAGATGTGAATATAATGGGTAACTGCTGGTGCCTGCTACGTTCCCAAATGCACGCTAAGCTCAGCACATGCGCAGATGGAGGTCACAGCATTCATTCACTGTGAACCGAGACGCAGATCGCGTGAGCGAAGCGTGCACTTCTCTTTGAGCAGCGCAAACAGACAGCATTTGCGATTTGACAAGGACACAAAAAAAACCTTATCGAGCTCCGATATCTATTTGTAGTGGTCAGTGTTGATATTGGCGCCACAAATAAATCAATGTATGGGAAACACCTGGCATTTATTCACTGCTGTAGCTAAATCAGAACAATCAAATACAATTTGAAAAAAAACTTTTCAGAAGTGAAAAACTGTAATAAATAAAATCCAATCTGTGAAGAATGGATTTTAAAAAAAAATCTCACAAAAATTATAAACCTCAACAATAAGTTATAAAAACTTTACACAAATCCATACATGGCCAGAACAAAAAGACATGATAACAAAATAATAATAGAACAGCCTTATTTATACAAATACAGAATTATATTAATCATTCATTTAATAAATACATAGTTAATGAATTAATATAACTTTATAAATTAAACAATAATAATACAAATATTTTATAGGCAATGTAAAATTATAATGTATGATTTTTTGTTTCGTTTTGAGAATTTTTCTGGATGTTATCAAAGGACGTTTTGTCACAGGCCTACAAATATAGCAAAACAAAACACAGGCCTACACACACTAAATTTAATTTGAGACTCATTTCGTTCACTTTGCTTGACCAGCTGGAAAATTCTAAACTAAATACGTGTGAAAGGTTTAAAGCACTTTTGAAAAATGACAGTTAAATTAAAGTTTGACATTTGTCACATTATTAAAACTAGATATAAATGATTATTAAACAGGTTAATAACTCATGTGGATCCAAGGACAGTCATAAAACACAAGCTACATATACAAAATATCTTCATAATCTCTAGATATTAGTCAAATTATCCATAAGAAACAGCCCATACCTATACCGCGTTTACATGTGGGTGAATAAAGTTCAAGGTTGTGGCGGTCATGTTCGGGTTGCAAATTGTGAGTATACTCGAGTCGTACAGCACAATTCTTTTTATGAATCCATTTCAAAGTGTTTATATCCAAACAAACAACATTCGTAGGTTCTCCTCTACCCCTGTATTGTTCTGTGCTTGCCCAGTGTCGTGCAGCCGTGTAAACTCTGATCAGAGGCGCAGACGCCGCTGCTTTCGTGGCTTGCCGTTTGTAGCCTATATTAGTTAGTCAATGTCGTAATGATTTTAAAAAAGATTTTTAAAGTTTAATTACAATTATTATAAAGTCATTATCGAGTCATGTGTTTCGAGACTGATTTAATTTAGAGTATTTGTTCTCAAGTCAAGTAGCCTAATTTTCTTCATTGATTAGAAATCTTTAAATTCGCAAGTGCAGTCACGTAACTCCCTCCCTGTTAAAGTGTGGAAGGTGAGATAATCATACGATTTGCTTCGGCATCTCGCTTGCAATATAACTTGCGTAGGTTTTCGCCCAGGAAAAAAATCACAACGCAGGAAAACCCTGCTTGTGTTATTATGTAGCTAGTATTACATTCAGCCACACATATCATTGTAATGATTAGCATTATCTTGGTCTATGCTTTAACATCGAACCTGGTCTGTCCTAACACTGAAAGACGAAACCAAAATCTAGCGCTGCAACAATCGCTAATGGGAGGGGGAAAAAAAGAGAACTTACAGTGGGGGCACACTGGGGGGCCAATCAGTTTTCAGAGGGGGCAAGTGCCCCCATGGCCCCTCCCCTGTATACGCCCCTGATTCAAATAAATGTAATGCAAGCCTACTGTGTTAATTTATCTGTATCTGATGAACAACAAGCAGAAATCTGCCCCATAGAAAAAAACAGCTGAAATCACAAAGAAATACACTTTCATTAGAAAAAAAACTCCACATTTAATAGTAGAAAATATTTACAGTAAAAACCTTATCAGGAACTTACTCAAAAACCTTATGAGGAAAAAAAAAAAATGAAAAATGAAAAAAAAAAAAAAAAGAGAATCTGCGTCATATTCTCGCGCATGCGTCGTGGAGGCATACACGGAAGTCGAGAACAAGTTGGAAAAAGGTGTTATTTAGATTTTTTTTTGCGCACAAAAACTATTGTCGTCGCATTGTAAGATTATTGTAGAGCCACTGTGGTGAGATAGACTTTGTAACGGCGTTTTAAGTGCCTTTCATGGATCTTGGAAGTGTCAATGTACTGAATGCCAATGGAGGCCTGTCTGAAGCCTTTCTCAGCCATCAGCTTTCAACTAAAATATCTTCATTTGTGTTCCGAATATGAACGGAGGTCTTACGGGTGTCCAACGACATGAGGGTGAGTAATTAATGACAGAATTTTCATTTTTGGGTGAACTAACCCTTTAAGAGATTCGCTCTGTCTCAATCGATCGGTAAAGCAAACTATTTCTGTTCAACTCAATGAATGCTCAGTGTATTTGACGCACATTAAACACTAGTGTGAGGCGCGCGACTGAGAGCGCTCAGTGTTTCACACACACTCAAAGAGAGAGCGAGAGAGTCTTATACCACACAGAATTGATGTGCTACATGTAAACAATATCCTTTGTTGTATTTTCCTGCAAAATAATGGCGTTTATTTGGAATTATTCAGCCTTTCATGAACAGGAAGAAACGAATGCACAAACGGGAATCTCATTGGCTGGCGTGCACCTATTACTGTGCCTGTTTTGATTTCAGCAAATCAGTTTGAATGAGCGCTGACAACGTGATTAATATTCATGAACCCAGAAGCTCATTATTCCTTAGTGCAGTTTATTTTTATTAGTAGAAGAATTAGTGGTTTTATTATCTTATCAACTCAAATTACTGAAGTTCTATCATTAAATCATTATTTTCAACTTTTTTGTAATCTGAAGACATTTTTGGGATAATTACTTTTGCTGTTTCTGCTATTTTTACCACTGTTTGCACCATGAGTGTATGAATAAATACAGAATCGGTTTACATGTAAAACTTGTCATTGATTTGAATTATTATTGTTTGTATTGTGTGATGTTTTTCAGCACAGTTGCAATATTTAAACATTACCTGCACTTTTACAGAAGACAATTATATCTGCAACTTTTCCATTTCTGAAAAGGCTGGTGTGGAATTTTACATTAAAAAAAACAATATATATATATATATATATATATATATATATATATATATATATATATATATATATATATATATATATATATATATATATATATATATATATTATGTATTATAGGAGCCTATTTGATGACATGTACGTTTTACTTTAGATCATTGTTTGTTTTTCTGAGACTCTCAAGAATGCATGCAGCTCTCACTTGTATCCAAAAACATGGGGAATGATACTACATTTATCGTCATTGATATCATTATCGCAATAAATACTAGAAAATATCGGGATAAATGTTTAAGTCCATATCGCCCATCCCTACTTACAGGTCGTGATTCAGAGGAGCAAGTTGTTCCAAATAAAGTGGGTACTGTCCCATCTTTAATAGATAAGCCTTTAGTAAATCCTGGATTGACCTCGCTTAGATTTGAGAAGCAATCATCAAAAGGTTATATTGTTGTTCTATTGCTGTGGTAATTTTAGCTCTTCACATCCTCATCCTTTGGAAGTGTTTACAAAGATAATTTGCTTACAGTCATGCAGTACAGAAAACAGCATCTCTCTCTCTGATTTTTTTATGTTGGGTTGCAACCCATTTGTTAAGCTGCATGCCGCCACCTACTGTACTGGGGTGTGCAACTTCAGAGCTTTATGTACCTTTTTTTTTTAAGTAAGTAAAAGTAAGGAGACCAGATACTCTGGGTTTGGGCAAAATTCCGAGCCCAGAGCCCTCCCAGGACAGCACGCCAAATACGCCAAATAATCTTTACTCAATTTAATTTGATGTAAGTGTGAACTCATGAAACTGCAGTTCTCTCAGCATCTTTGTTGTCATCTGGCAGCGGCAGTCGTTTCTGAATGCGTCATTGAATCTTTGGACCAGGAGCTGGGATTTTTGAACTGAAGGAAAATTGGGATTGTAATTTTGGATCATATTTAAAGGCGGTGGAGCACGACTGCTTCGTGAATGGATCGGAGGTAGGTAGGTGGGAGAAAATTCATTTTAACGAAGGGAGAAATGTAGAGTGTGGAGTGGGAAAGAGGGGACGGATGATTGATAAAAAGATAAAAGGAACAAAAGAGTAAGAAATGAAGTGATAATGAAGATGATTCTGAAAATGATGAAGATAGACAGGGGATTTTTCAGAAAGAATAAAGGAGAATTTGTGGTTGTAATTCAGGACTGGAGATCATGAAGAAAGTTAGCCCATTTGTGCTAACTACAACTCTTGCAAATAAAATAGGGGAGATTGAATTTGCAAAAATCCTTAATGATGGTAATTTACTGGTGAGATGTGCTGATGCAGGACAAATGGAGAAATCTCTGAAAATAGAGGAAATAGCAAAATGTAAGGTGGAAAAAATTGGAAGGGTGGGTATAAGGAGAAAAGATGGAAGGATTGGAGTGATTACAGGGGTACCAGTGAGTGTAACAATGGAGGAGTTAAAGAAGAATATTGGGGGGGGGGGAGGATATAAATAAGGCAGTATGGTGTGCAGACTTCAATGCTCATAGCTCAATATGGGGAAGTTTAAATGCAGATGCTAATGGTAAGGTAATTGAATAATTGATGGATGAAAGAGAATTGGTCTGTTTGAATGATGGTAGAGGAACCAGATTAAGGCCCTGTCCACACGAACACAGGTATTTTCAAAACCGCAGCTTTTTCTGCGTGGTTTGGCTGTTCGTCCACACGCAGTATCCGGTTACTGAAACCAGATTTTTTTGAAAACTCCGGCCAGGGTGAAGATTTTTAGAAACTCCGGTTACAGCGGTGTCGTGTGGACGGTGAAACCGGAGATTTCGGCTTGTTAAGTCAAAGTGTGCGCCGTTCTCTTCTTTGTTTGACGTCAAGATTGTGCGCCGTTATCACTTTTGTTTACATGGAGTCTTTGCAATGGCGGACGTAGCTTTTAATAACTCTGACATTTTAATAAGCTGACATCGCTTATCACATGTATACAGATACATGCGCAGTTATCTCATTGTATTGCAGAACAGAGGCGCCAGAATGCACAATAATACAACATAGTAAGGCAAGTGTGTGAAGCTTCAGTCCACTTGGGCCCTGCCTAGTAAACTTGCAGAAGGGTTTCACTAAGCCCATGGCATCCCTCAGTGCATCGGTGCCGTGGATAGAAGCCTTGTAGAAATCAGGCAGCCAATCATAGCGTAGTTTTGCATTTTCATGTGGACAGAGATTTTTTTTAAACCGTGCTTGTGTGGACGCGATTGTTTATAAAAGAGGAAAAACTCTGGTTATAAAAATACCCATGTACGTGTGGACAAGGCCTAAATGTAGCAACAGGGAAAGAGTCAGCAATATATATATAACATTAGTGTCAAGTTCACTGGCTGGAATTAGTAATTGGGAAGTTTGGACAGCAAACCACAGTGGGGAGTGATCACTACCCAGTCTTATGCACAGTGGGTGGGAGATTGGAAGTAGGACCAAATGATAGAAATCCTAAGTGGAATTTCGGTAAAGCCAATTGGGAAAGGTTTAAGAAAGTGAGTGATGATGTGTAACCCATCTTTAGGTAAATACACAACTCTATGTTTGTGTGTGCGTTTATCAGTGTACGTGTATCAACGACCAGTTCGGCAGTCTTTGAAACGTAGACAAGTATCAAAAATGTTCTCCAATGTCTGTTAAATCCCTAGTTGGTAACAATCATACTGCGTAATGTTTCTCAGAATTTCAAGTTCAAGTTTGCAGAGACTCCAAGAGATCCAGTTGGGTGGCTGGCCATCTAGGGTTCACACTCCTCACCAATCAACAAACAGAATTTCCCCAGTACGAAAAGACCCAACCTGAATTTTCAAAACAGGTGACTGTCATTTTTTTTAACATAAACATCAATTAGGCCGTAATATCATCACTTCCATGAAAATAACTTAACTGTAAACATTATACTGTAAATTCCACATTACAAGAGAGATAGAAAATGCAACATTATGTATTATTCTCAAAACACATTTGCAAAATGCAGGAAACTAAATCTTAAACCCATTTAGAACATTTGGCCTGCATAAATGCGCACTTAAATCCCAATATTACAAATAGTGAACATTTTAAAACAAAAAAAAGGTATAAAAGACACTGAAATAAACTGAAATTGTACAATCGTTGAGATATTGTAACTTGATGTTAACAACTGCATAGCAACAGCCCACATAATGCACTAAGATAGCACATGGTTTAGCCAAATATGCTAATCAGATCAAAATCACTCAATATGACAAAAAAAGGACAAAACTCACCAAGATACACAGGAAACCGATCAATAAAAGATGATTAATAATGGATAAACAATCGATGCCATTCCACCGCGATCTTCCATGCATATATATAACTTTTCCTGATCAGTAGTAAGATGTGCTCTCTCTCTCTATCTGGGGCCTGTACCATGATGGTAGTTTAACAAACTCAGGGTTACAGGATTAGTTTCGAGTTGACAAAACCAAACTAATCTATTCAGGCTTTGTTGGTCCCATGATTCTGATCATCAGCTTTCTCTGTCAACTCAGACTTTGATCCTGAGTGTAGGAGTTTAGCTGTGACATCAGTAGTGAACAGCCAATCACATGCTGTGGATCACTTCTCACTTCTCAGATTCACTTCTCTCTTCTGCAGAATATTACATGATCGAAAAATATTAAGAATTTAGACAAATGTATCATTATAAATATAAGTCTATGAAAGAGGACAACTTTGTATACGTCAATGCAAGTAAAAGTTATGAAGTTAGTTTAGTTGATATATATAGAGAATTTGCTGACATGATTTAAGCTCACATGTATTAATTTTTTTAGCTTTATTTATTGATTTTAAAGCTTATTTGTATGACCTTTATATTGGCTATTTATATTAATTTTAACAAAGTGCCTATTAATGATTGATTACCTAAAATTATACATGTGTAATTGATTAAGGGTATAATAATTACATAAGTGATATCAAAATCATTCAAAATTATTATTATAAATAAGCATTGTTAAAAGCCAAACGCTTTAGTCTTTAAAAACCATTTGCACCTTTAATTTGGAGTAGAATCAGGCGGAGTGACTTTATTGCATCAGAGGCGTGTCACTTTGCTCACAGCTGATTGGTCCAATTTCAGTTTGAGATCTCTTATCCAGAACATAACCTGCCCCAGAGCAGGTTAGCCGTGGAGCGTAAGTTACTATGGAGATGAACACTGCTAAAAGCCAAACCATTTTAATGGTACCTAAAACCAAGGATTGGCACAAACTAAGTTTAAACATATCTGGCTAGCAGCTAAACCGGCTTCATGGTATAGGCCCCTGGTGTGATCTGTCCAGTATACCGATCGGCGCGGAGCCGATTCAACCAATGAACAATGCAGCAAGGCGGGACAAAGGCAATACAGGATTTTGATTGGCTTAGAGAGAGAGTAATCAAAGTTTTTTCCTTAAACACATTTAATGAACAACTATGAAATCTGAAAAGCTTTTGTTTTTAAGAAAATAAAAAACAAGATTATGTGCAAAAATAAAATAAATGTGTTATTAAAGCACTTGACATTTTATAAATGGGCTACAGATGCAGTGACTAACGAATGGGGGTTTCGCTTAGAAGCCTATCATCTTCGAGCTTAGAGAAAGCGCCCAATGGCGTGCCAGTGCCATGGGGCATGCGGAATTTGCATACGTAACTCCGCCTCACCGCGTGGGTATATAAGGAAGTACGAGGCAATATCGCATTATGTTTCTGCTTTCAGAGCCAAGAGAACCTACCTCTTCACTCCTACAGCCTTCTGAGACTGTCAGCTTCTTCGAGACGAGCAGCTTTCCAGTCGGTGTTAGTGTGACGGCGCGTTCCAGTGATCGCATACTTCCTGCCTGCTGATCTGCGCAGTGGTCCGTTTGACAGCTGGTGTGTGTTTCCCTGGGCGCTTCGGCATCGACTGCGAGGCTTTCCTCTCACAAAAAGAGCTTGCGCGTGGCACGTCTTTTTCAAGACGGCTCGCCCGTTCACTTCCGGGTGCGTTCGATTTCCGCTGCTGTCTATGGGCGCATTCACTGCTCGAGCGTGTTTGGGCTTCAGCACGTTCGGGCAGTGTTTGCGGATGTGTCACGTTTCCATTGCGGGAACGTGACCATTGCGATGTCGCGGTCGAGACTCAATGATCTCCGTGAGGAGAGAGAGTCCCCTCTGCCACACCCCAATCTACCGTCCCCGAGTGAGATGGTACTTTGGCTGGTGGCCAGGGTGACCTGAGGGCGGTGCTGTGGTATTAAGAACCCCGACGTTCATTCCTTGGGCCACGCCCCCCTCTTATACATCGCACATGCACAAGGGTGGAGCCGACCCAGGGCTCTTCATTGAGCTGCGTGCCGCAACTGTTCCCGCCCCCGGGCGGTGTAGGTGGCCACACGCTCCCTGGGTCGGGCGATGTCCACAGCTGTGGTCCGGGAGAACACCTGGCCTTACCTGGTGATGTGGAGGACGTTGAGCGGGCCCGCCTCCTCAACTCACCCATATCCCAGGCTGGCCTTTTCAGCGGCGCGGCTGAGAACTGCGCCCAACGGTTCTCGGCCGCCCCAGAGCAGACTGAGGCTGTAACACGTACTGCCCCGGCGGCCAGCTGCTGCACCAGCCGCCGGCTCAGTCGCCTCAGTCCGCTCGCCGCCGAGGGCGCCCTCCCTCTTCCCGCCCGGCCCCAGCAGCAGCCTTCACCTGGGCCGCGCCGTGGAGGTGGTTGAGGATGTCGCCCAGTCCGCTCCCCAGACTGGTTAAACGCCAGGCTGGAGGTGGACAACTCAGAGATGGGTTCCAGTTCTTCCCAGGGGATGGTAGCAGGGCCTCTCCTTCCCCCGGTGGAGGGCCGGGGGAAAATCCTTCCGCTGCTGGCCCCCGGGCTAGCTGCGCTTGGGAAGAACTCATGTTCCTGTCTCTGAGGACCCAGAGACCGGTGATGACACTGCGCGCCACCCTCGGGTCTCGCCACTCGCATCCCTCTTTCGCCAGCCCCCTGGCAGAGCAGACCCCAGTGGAACGTGCGTCCTTCCCTGGTCTCCTCTGTCAGGATGCAGCCGTTAACCGTGCCCCGACCCCGGGACGCCCAACAGCCTCCCCTGTCCGGGCCGGTAACGCTGCCTCGCTGCCCCACCCTGGGTACGTCTGCCGTCCGTATGACCCCGTTGGTGCAGTCTCTGGAAGCATGGCTTCAGCTTCCGGGGCTGTCCCGCTGGGTTGCGTGGACCGTCAGGCTCGGCTACGCGATTCAGTTCGCGCAGGCTCCTCCCCGTTACAGGGGAGTCCGCTATACCGTGACCGGGGCCCATGCCCCCGTCATGCGTGCGGAGATCGCCACCCTACTGGCGAAGGGTGCGATCGAGCCTGTCCCTCCAGCCGAAATGAAGTCGGGGTTCTACAGCCCCTACTTCATTGTACCCAAGAAAACCGGTGGGTTACGACCAATCCTGGACCTTCGCATCTTGAACCGATCCCTTCACCGGCTTCCGTTCAAGATGTTGACTGCGAAACGCCTTTTCGAATGCGTTCGTCCTCTCGATTGGTTTGCAGCGATCGACCTGAAGGACGCCTACTTCCATGTCTCCATCCTTCCTCGACACAGACCGTTCCTACGGTTTGCTTTCGAGGGGCGGGCATATCAGTACGCGGTCCTCCCATTCGGGCTATCTCTGTCCCCTCGCGTCTTCACGAAGATTGCCGAGGCAGCCCTTGCGCTCCTTCGGCAGCACGGGGTCCGCATCCTGTACTTCCTCGACGACTGGCTCATACTGGGCCACTCTCGAGAGCAGGTTTGCGGACATAGAGATCTGGTTCTCCACCACTTAGCCCGTCTGGGCCTTCGGGTCAACTGGGAAAAGAGCAAACTTTGCCCCGTGCAGAGGATCTCTTTTCTCGGTATGGAGATCGACTCGGTTTCCATGTGCGCGCAGCTTACGAGCGAGCGCGCGCAGTCTCTGCTGACTTGCCTCCGTCAAATCGAGAGCAAGAGTGCGGTTCCACTGAAACTGTTTCAGAGGCTCCTGGGGCATATGGCATCTGCAGCCGCGGTAACGCCGCTCGGATTGCTTCATATGAGACCGCTTCAGCACTGGCTTCACGATCGAGTCCCGAGATGGGCATGGCAGTCTGGCACGCTCCGGGTTCAAGTGACCCGGCCCTGCCTACAGACGCTCACCCCGTGGTCGAACCTCAGCTTTCTACGGGCAGGTGTTCCCTTAGAACAAGTTTCCAGGTATGTTGTCGTATCGACGGATGCCTCTGCCACGGGTTGGGGTGCCATGTGCAATGGACAAGCAGCCGCGGGCTCCTGGACAGGACCCCAGCGCCTACTGCATGTCAATTGCCTCGAGTTGCTGGCAGTACGGTTCGCCCTGCTCCGCTTCCGAGCGTTGCTGAAGGGTCAATACGTGCTTGTCCGGTCAGACAACACGGCCGTAGTAGTGTACATCAACCACCAGGGCGGTCTACGCAGTATATCTCAACTCGCCCGCCATCTCGTCCTATGGAGTCAGAAGCGCCTGAGGTCCCTTCGTGCTGTCCATATTCCAGGAGTCCTGAACCACGCAGCCGACGAGCTCTCGCGGTTTCAGCCTCTCCCGGGCCCTCCGCGCCTACGTAGACATGACGCAGTGTTTCAGGACCTCAGACCAGCTCTTTGTCTGTTATGGTGGAGAGCGGAAGGGAAGTGCTCTCTCAAAGCAAAGGTTGTCTCACTGGGTAGTGGACACCATTGTTTTGGCTTACCAGCAGCAAGGTCGACCATGTCCCCTTGGTGTGAGGGCACACTCCACTCGGAGTGTGGCCTCCTCTTGGGCTCTAGCGCATGGCGCCTCGCTGACAGACATCTGCAGGCTGGGCGACACCCAACACATTCGCCAGATTCTACTATCTCCGAGTGGAGCCAGTGTCCGACTATGTACTCGCCCCCCCGAGGGGCCGGTATGGACCAGGCTTTGGTGTCTTCGCTTGCTCGCCACTCCACTCCACGGACTGGATACGTGCGATATTTCCTCAGGTGAGCTCCCCGAGATCCCTGAGCTCCTCCAGCACTGCTTACGCCGATACCTGTGTGTCTGCCCTCTAGCGAGCCCAGACCCTTGTTTCCGGCCAGGTGCCCCGTGTGCATGGTTCCCCTCCGGCGACGCCCACACGAGTATTTCACCGTAAGTCTCCGCAGTGAGCGGGTTTCTTCCCTTGGCGTGTCCCCCGCCAACCCTAGGGTTAAAAATCCACCTTCGGCTGGTACCCTAGAGATCTCCATATGCAGCCCCTAGCCGGGTCATATGTGTCTCTTAAGTTCTCCCCACGGGTAGGCATCCTTGGCATTCCCTCACTGGGATATGCTTCCCAGTGTACCTTGGTATTCTGTGTTAAGTGGGAGTCCTTCGTCCGTACTAGTCTTACGACAGGGTACTCACACTTACGCAGGGCACTGGAAGACAGCTGAGTGGTGGGATTATATTGGGACCCCCATTCATTAGTCACTAACGTTACGTCGTAGTGACTGAACGAAAGGGAACGTCTCGGTTACGGATGTAACCCTCGTTCCCTGAGGAGGGAACGGAGACGTAACGTCCCGTTGCCACATCAGCTGTGCTACCTGGAACTCAGGAGTTCAGTCTTGGCTCCTCAAGCAGGTAACATAATGCGATATTGCCTCGTACTTCCTTATATACTCACGCGGTGAGACGGAGTTACGTATGCAAATTCCGCATGCCCCATGGCATTGGCACGCCATTGGGCGTTTTCTCTAAGCTCGAAGATGATAGGCTTCTAAGCGAAACCCCCATTCGTTAGTCACTAACGTTACGTCTCCGTTCCCTCCTCAGGGAACGAGGGTTACATCCGTAACCGAGACGTTTCAAACAAGGAGAAAGCAGAGATTATGGCAAAATCATTTATAAAGTTTCATAGTTCAGAAAATTTGACAGAAGAAGGGAGAAGGAGAAGATTGATAACATTGAATTAGCATATTCATCATGAGTTAACCCTCTGACAGAGTTGCCAATTTTTCCCATCCCGTGCCTTTCTCTATCTTCCTTGGTAGTTGCAAAGAATATAGACTCAGATCTGAGGGAAGGAAGAATCTTCAATTTATTAATTCAATTCAATTCAAATTTATTTGTATAGCGCTTTTCACAATACACATTGTTTCAAAGCAGCTTTACAGAAAGTGCATTTCATAGATGTACATTGAAAATGTTAGAAAGAGAATGTTAAAGAAAAATGTTAGAATAAGTTAATCAATCATGTATAAATTTAGGCCATAACAACGCTGGCGTTGAGTCGTCTCTTCACAGGCGTCAAGTCGTCTCATCACAGGTGTTGGGGCATCTGAAGTCTCCATGAGAGGCTGGATACAAACTGGAGCTGACAAACTAGTTACCTCGGGTAACAAGCAGATGGGAAATAATTAGCATAGCTGCTGTTCAGAATATTAATGCTTTTGATCCGATTTAACTGTAGTATAAAAGGTAATTATAATGTGAATGCTTGGCTGAAGAGATGCGTCTTTAATCTAGTTTTAAACTGGGACAGCGAGTCTGAACCTCGAACAATATCAGGAAGACTATTCCAGAGTTTAGGAGCTAAATGTGAAAATGCCCTCCCTCCTTTAGTGGACTTAAATATCCTAGGAATGACCAGAAGCCTCAAGTTTAGTGATCTTAAAGAGCGCGATGGATTGTAGGGCGATAGAAGATCCGTTAAATATACTGGTGTATATAAAATTGGTGTTATATGATCATATTTTCTTGACCTAGTAAGAACTCTAGCAGCTTCGTTTTGGACTAACTGTAGCTTGTTCATTGATGATGCAGGACAACCAGCTAATAAAGCATTACAGTAGTCTAGTCTCGAGGTCATGAATGCATGAACTAACTTTTCTGCATCAGAAATAGATAGCATGTTACGTAGCTTAGCAATGTTTCTAAGGTGGAAAAAAGCCGTTCTTGTAACATATGAAATATGATTTTCGAAAGACAAGTTGCGGTCTAATATAACACCCAGGTCTTTTACTGTAGTGGATAAAGTGACAGGACATCCTTCCAAGTTAAAGTTGTTTTGTGAGAGGTTTTGTGGGCAGTTTTTTGAACCAATAAGTAATACCTCCGTTTTATCTGAATTTAATAGCAGAAAATTACACGTCATCCAGTATTTAATATCTTCAACACACGCTGTCAGTTTAGATAATTTAGCGTTTTCATCTGGTCGTGATGAAATATATAATTGAGTGTCATCAGCATAACAGTGGAAATTAATTCCATGTTTTCTTATAATATTACCAAGTGACAGCATATATATTGAGAATAACAGAGGGCTTAACACGGATCCTTGCGGCACTAGTCTACTGACGTTATCTTTAATTTTTCCCCATTTAGACAGACAAAATGGTAGCGGTCTGATAAGTACGATCTAAACCAGTTTAATGCCTGTCCCTGAACACCAGTGTAATTTTGAAGTCGATCTAATAGTATTTTATGATCTATAGTATCGAACGCAGCACTAAGATCGAGTAGAACTAGTATTGAGATACAGCCTTGGTCAGAAGCTAGAAGTAAATCATTTGTGATTTTAACGAGTGCGGTTTCTGTGCTATGCTGCGGCCTGAATCCTGATGTAAATTTTTCATAGATATCATTTTCTTGCAAGAAAGAGCACAATTGAGCGGACACAACTTTTTCTAGTATTTTAGACATGAATGGAAGATTTGAAATTGGTCTGTAATTTGCTAGGTTGTTATGATCTAATTGTGGCTTCTTAATGAAAGGTTTTATGACTGCCAACTTGAATATTCTTGGAACATGACCTAAAGATAAAGACGAGTTAATAATATTGAGAAGAGGCTCTTCCACTACAGGTAACAACTCTTTCAGTAGTTTAGTGGGTATTGGATCTAATAAACATGTTGTTGGTTTAGATGCAATGATAAGTTTATTTAGCTCTTCCTGTCCTATAGTTGTAAAGCGGTGTAGTAGTTCTTGAGGGGCGATAATTGCGGTTGAATCATAAGACATCATTAAAGATTGTACATTTACAATTTTGATTCTGATGCTTTCTATTTTCTCAGTGAAGAAATTCATAAAATCATTACTACTAAACTGTAACGGAATATTTTGCTCATGCGATGCTTGTTTATTTGTTAGTCTAGCCACAGTGTTAAATAAAAACCTTGGATTATTTTGGTTATTTTCTATTAGTTTGCAGAGATGCTCAGCCCTGGCTGCTTTTAGGGCCTTTTTATAACGTGACATACTGTCTTTCCACGCGATTCTAAAGACCTCTAAATTAGTTTGTTTCCATTTACGCTCTAAGTTACGAGTTTCTCTCTTGATAACATGTGTAGCACTGTTGTACCATGGTGCTTTAGTTTTCTCTCTAACCTTTTTTAATCTAATTGGTGCAACAATTTCTAATGTACTAGAGAAAATGGTGCTCATACTGCTAGTCATTTCCTCTAGTTCATCTGTTTGTTTGGGTTCATTGAGCAGCTGAGACAGATCAGGTAAGGTATTTGAGAATCTATCTATAGTGGTTGGAAGGATTGTTCTGCCTGGCCGATAACATGGCGCATCATGACAGATTTCAGCAGTACGCAGTATGCAAGTTACCATGTAATGGTCAGTGACATCATCACTTTGCGGTATAATATCTATATCGGTTGGGTTGGTTCCATGTGATATAATTAAATCTAGTGTGTGATTAAGACGATGAGTGGGACCAGTGACGTTTTGCTTGACCCCAAAGGAATTTAATAGATCTGTAAACGCAGCCCCTAACGCATCATTTGTGTTATCTACGTCTATGTTAAAATCTCCAACAATTAATGCTTTATCGACATTGACCAATAGATCTGAGAGAAAGTCTGCAAACTCTTTTAGGAAATCACCATAGGGCCTTGGAGGTCTTTATACAGTAGCCAAGGCTAGAGATAATACGGATTTCTTTCTTACATCTAAGAGCGTAACATCTAGCACTAGTACTTCAAACGAATTAAACCTGTGACCTGTTTTCTGGGTAACATTAAGAATATCTCTATAGATTGTTGCAACACCGCCGCCACGACCAATCAGACGGGGCTCATGCTTATAACAGTATCCTGGTGGAGTAGACTCATTAAGACCGAAATAATCATTTGGCTTATGCCAGGTTTCAGTAAGGCAAAGTACATCGAAACTATTATCTGTGACCATTTCATTTACAATAACCGCCTTAGGTGTGAGCGATCTAATGTTTAGAAGACCTAGTTTTAGAAATTGTTTTTGTTCACTAATATTGAGATTTTCTGGTTTAATCACAATTAGATTTTTCCTAGATCCTACAGTAGATTTAATGTTTGACCTCACTAAACGAGGAATAGACACAGTTTCTATATAATGTTCTACATTGGTACTTATGTCAATTAAGTTAGGACAAAATTGTTTTTGTTCACTAATTTTGAGATTTTCTGGTTTAATCACATTTCGATTTTTCCTAGATCCTACAGTAGATTTAATGTTTGACCTCAATAAACGAGGAATAGACACAGTTTCTATATAATGTTCTACATTGGTACTTATGTCAATTAAGTTAGGACAGCAAAGACTGTGATTTGGACTTTGACTTACTAGTCATATTGTGTTCAACGCTCTGGAGATGTTGTCCGACAGAAGAGCCGCTCCGATTCTGCTGGGGTGAAGGGCCTAGGTCGCTCCCAGAACAGATTCCAATTATTTACAAAGAGCAGCTTCTGTTCATTACACCATGACATTAACCATTCATTTAGAGCAAATAATCTACTGAACTTTTCATGTCCTAGTCGGTTCGTGGGAAGCGGTCCAGACACGATGATCGTTGCTTCAGGCGATGTTCTGCGCACCGTCTCGATCAGGCTCCTGTAGTCCTTCTTCAGAACCTCCGTCTGCCGCAGCCTGATGTCGTTCGTTCCCGCGTGCAGCACGACAGCTCTGATGCACTCGCCACCGTTTAGGATCTCGGGAACCTGCGCAGCGACATCGAGAACACAAGCACCAGGAAAGCAGTGAGTGATAACCTTGCCTTTACCTGAGGTAGTGTCGACATGCCGGACGATGGAAGTACCGATGACCACAGCGTCGCGTTCCGTCTCGCGAAGAGGGGAGAAGCGGTTCCGGGTGGAGATCTCGAAGACCGGGAGGGGCGGAGAGGTCCTCGCTCTGGTCCTGGCTCGCGTCTTCCGCTGTGGAAACACCCAGGGTCCATGGTGCTGTGTCGGTGCCGGAGTGAACGAAACCAGGGATGATGATCGCATCCTGGGTGCTTGGGTCCTGTGCAGAGAAACATGCGGAGTAGACGAGGTCGGAGTCAAAAGGTTACTATCCACTGACTTGAGAGCATCGGCGCGCAATGTTTCAAGCGCTGTTCGTCACTCTCTCAGCACGGCTCGTCTGTCTAGTAGGTCGCAAATCTGCTTCTCCAACGACTCCAACTCCAACTGCACCAAATGCAGCTCGAACGTGTCCTCACCTGCACTCAAAGGTAACATTAGACACACATCCAAGTTATTCGCCATTGTAGCAGATGTGCTACGATGGCGAATTGTAGGTTTCAGTGGTTACCGGGTGTAAACAAGTTACCACGCGTGCAATGCTAGCGGGCTACGGCTAGTAACGGAAGTTCGGATATAAGTAGCGATATCAAAGCAATCCGATTGTTTTTTATAGAGAATCGTATCGGAGATATGTTCACATTTAAGAAGAAAATCAAGGATTATTAATCAATTCGACGGAGCTCCAAACACAGACAACGCGCTCACAAAATCACAAAATCAAATTATGAGAGTATTAGACAAAGGAGTTTGAATATATATAAAAAAGAAAAGAGGGGTGGTATGGATTTAACCAATAAGAGAAAGATTACATCATATATACATCTCATGGCATGAGAACGTGAGCCACGTGATATCAGTGTAATGTATAGAACACATCTGGTAATCATTATTTCCACCAGTAAAGCACTGAGGTCCTGCAGCTCCCTTCAATACAAAGAATAGAGAAACTCTGGACCCTTTCACCATGAGACCCAATATAGCCTTCTTCTATGAGAAACATATGTGGAGGGTATGCTTTACTTAAAGAAAGAGAGAGAGAGAGAGAGAGAGAGAGAGAGAGAGAGAGAGAGAGAGAGAGAGAGAGAGAGAGAGAGAGAGAGAGAAGTCAAAGGAAAAAGGCCACACTTATATTCTTATGAAGAGGATTAAAATGATGAGGATAATGTGGGTGATTAACTAAAGGGTTAATGCTGAGATGTATATAAAAACTTATCACCCTCTGAACCCAAGAAACGCGCCTGCGCGTTTTGCTTGATTTTTCCACATGGCAGTGTAAAACAACCTAAAAATCTCCGTCATTTTTGGTCTAGCAGACATGAACGATGTCTTTAAAAAGCTTAAAGTGTCTACTTTTTTTTAAGTACACTCAAAATAAAAACTAAATGTTGTGCTTTATGCTAAATAAAGAAAACAAACAGAATGCGCGTTCTCCTGTCTGTCTCCCTTTAAAGGTCCCATGGCATGAAATTTTCATTTTATGAGGTATTTCAACATTAATATGAGTTCCCCTAGCCTGAATATTGTCCCCAAGTGGATAGAAATGTTGATCGGTGTAAACCCGAGTTCTGGCTGTCTTTCTCTGCCTTTGAGAAAATGACAGGCCAGACGAGCCAATCCTGAAGTCTCCTGGTTTGACGTCCAAGCAGGAACGGTTACCTCCCTTTCCTCCGCCCTGAGAATCTGGCACGCCCATGCAAACACTCGAGATCATTAACGTTACTTGTGAACGAGTGAACACTGGCAGTTTCTCAGTGTTTGGATGTACAAATGAAAAACAGAAGTCTTTTTTCAGTTCCTTCTGATCTGTGATCAGTGATTTCTGATGTGTAGTTAATTATTTATTATTCGTGCACACAATGCGGCTTCTCTCTCTCCCGACAGAACAGTGTTTTCGTGTTTTCTATCTTGTGAGTCAGTGTTTTTGTACGTCCTTGTCGCGTCTATCTGTTCTAAAATGTGCATACAGTCTTTTCTGTTTAACATCAGCAGTCACATCTTTAGAGATAAACTTCACACAAGCCGAAGCTCGGCCTCCAACATCCCCGACCCCCAGTACTGCATCTGGCCCACAGCGGAGGCACCAAACGCGGCGTGAGATTAAGCAGAAGGAGGGTAAGCGTGAGCATATCTGGGCTAGGCTAGCCAGCTTTCCCCACAATAAACTGGATTACATTCGATTACTGCTGTTGTGTCTTTCTTTGCGCTGTGTAACGTTACTCAATGCTGACTCAATGACGCTATTCATATGATTGGAACATATCTAGAAATAATGCTATACTCAACACTTACTAACTCGTTCATCTCGCTGTAATGGTACATTGCATGTGTTACAAAGTTGGTAGAATAATGATGAAGAGGACTCGGTGTGACTGGGACTCGTGTTTATTCAGAACTCTCAGATACAAACACAATAAACTCGCGCTGACTGACAGTGCTCTCATAACTCAGTAGTTACTATAAATAACTTTGTTAGCAATCGCTTCGTCTCCGTGATGTCCGGTTCGCGAACGAATCATTCGTTTGAATCGGTTCTTTTTAGTGAACCGAACCAGTTCACCAAATCGGACTGAATCGTTCTAAACGGTTCGCGTCTCGAGTCAGCGCTGATCCATAATTTACTAAAGTTACTAACTTTCTGACATGAGTGACAGCCCCTCCGACTAGAAATAAACTAATAACCTGAAGTATATGCTAGTAACTACAACAGTTCACCCTGAACTGAGACATGCTGAGAACTGATGTGAAGTGAACTCAGGTCCATTGTCTCTCTGGCAGCAGCTCGTGCCTGCTCGTGCCTCGTTAAACGACGCCCCCTCCGCTCATTTAAAATGCAAAGATGTCAGCCAATCACAACAGTGGGCGTTTTTACTGAAGTCTCACAGCAGACACGCCTCTTGAAGCAGAGCATTCAGCCACAGGGCAAACAGCAGTATAGAAAAAATGCCTTTTATTTCTAAATTATGACATTTTATGATGTAAAAATCATACTAATAATATAAGTACACCTCAGAAAACACTATAAAATAATAGAAAAATGCCATGCCATGGGACCTTTAAATTAACTCAGAACTCAGAGAAAACTTGCCACACAAACACGGCAGATATCTCTTTATAAATCTTGGAATGTCTACTTTTAAATGAAGTCATTTATATAAAAAACTAATATTCTCTGTTTATGTAATCCGTATGAAAACAGCGAGAGGGACAGTTTCTCAAGTGGCTGCTCATTATCTGTAGTGTGACCACACCCACGGGCGAGATTCACATGCAAATCATCAACGAGGAAGGAACGCGAACCTGTAAACACCCCCATCACCTCAAAACAAAGACTTGTCTGTATTCTTCTGCTTTTCGTCGAGTTTGGAAGACACGCTGAGTTTACCTTGGATTAAGGCTGATTTTAACATGAGAATTTTTAGGGTAAAACATTTCTTGTCACTTATATTAGCGCTTCTGATGCATAAACGTCTAATTGTAGGCTTCTAGTTTAACTATTGCCAGAATAAAATGTGTGAAATCAATGGAAACATGTTGAAATATGAAATAGGTTGGCAACCTTTCAATGCTAAATAAAGATACATGTGTGGCAATGCAATTTATTCTGGTCTTCAGTTTCACATGATCCTTCAGAAATCATTGTAATATGCTGATTTGCTGCTCAAGAAACATTTCTGATTATTATGAATGTTGAAATCAGTTGTGAACAATTTTTTTCAGGATTATTTAATGAATAGAAAGTTCTACCATAAAGACTCAGGAGAATTAATGCTGTAACAATAACATTTACGCAGCAAGCAATCAAGTTCTTTGGCGTAGGCCCCATTCGTAATTCGCATTCCGAGGGTACGGAATCTGCGTATCCTGCCTGAAGATGAAGGCAGGGGCGCAGCCCACCCCCACGAAGTAAGGAAGGGGGCCATCTGGTGGTGGTGCGGTAGATGGAGGAAAAGAACATCCTGAAGTCTTCAGGGTAGAGGGGAGAGCCCATCTGGTTGTGTTGAGGATGATAGGAGGGCCCGGCTGGTTGTGTAGGGGGGGATGGAGGAAAGGTCCCATCTTGGTGGTGGTGGGGAGGATGGTGGTGCTGAAGCGACAGAATCTGCAAACTCAGACATGAGTAATTACTACCTTTTTATGCTACGGAAAAGGATATGATTGGATAGATGAGCAGGTAATTAGTGACGTAACGATTGAGTCTTCCTGGCAGAACTTGCGCTGGCTTCATTTCTACCAGAAAGACTCAGGAGAATTAATGCTGTAACAATAACATTTATTTAGGAGCTCAGCAAGCAATCAAGTTCTTTGGCGTAGGCCCCATTCGTAATTCGCATTCCGAGAGTACGGAATCTGCGTATCCTGCCTGAAGACGAAGGCAGGGGCGCAGCCCACCCCCAAAGATAGGTGGAAGGAGGATACCCTAACCCTAACCCACCCCCAAAGAACGGTTTATGAAGTATACTCACGGGTCCTGAATCCTTAAGTTCCTAATGGAGAGAGAAAAAAAAAGAAAAGATTTTAGACCATGTAATATTTTGGATTAAGATGCGAAACCACCGGCCGTCGTAGTTCCTAACGCGAGATTCACAGCTACCATGACGTACGGACATATGGGCCACAGTCATCTGTTGATGGGACGCATGGGCCACAGGCCATCTTTTGATAGGACACATGGGCCACATGCCATCTTTTGATAGGACACATGGGCCACAGGCCATCTTTTGATAGGACACATGGGCCACAGGCCATCTTTTGATAGTACAAATGGGCCACAGGCCATCTTTTGATAGGACACATGGGCCACAGGCCATCTTTTGATAGGACACATGGGCCACAGGCCATCTTTTGATAGGACACATGGGCCACATGCCATCTTTTGATAGGACACATGGGCCACAGGCCATCTTTTGATAGGACACATGGGCCACAGGCCATCTTTGGATAGGACACATGGACCACGGGCCATCTTTTTATATAGTAGAAGACCACGCTATTGTTGTGAACTTCAGTTGTTTCTTGAAGTATGGAGACCAGGAGACGTCGGGATCAAATAGAAGTAATTCTTTTAATGAGAACTCTCTGTGCTGCAGGTCGCCCGAAAACAGTCTGATTTTAACAGTACAAAATAAGGCAATTTATCTACATGTTAGGGGGAGTGGTTATACAGCAGAGGAGGAGACATTCAAACAAAAGAATGCATATATTGTGTAGGTAAAGGGCACACCCTACTTAACTGTGTCCCTCGTCCAGATTCAATCAGCATAACAGTGCCATTCAACGTGGTAAATAGTCAGGAAATTGCATAGAGACAAAAGACTTAATGTCTTAACCACTTACACAGCCTGACGTAATCTCCCTCAAGTTTACTTCAAAATGTAAAAAATATAGATAATGTTTTCAGTTATATTCTATTACATTGGAAACTATATATAACAATGTATAAATTTGTAATCTTACATTCCCCCCTTTGGGAGTTCTAATAACTCCCACATAATACAAATTTAAACCTTCATCAGTCCATTCTGTAGCTTATGTTTGTTAACATCTTCTTGTCATGTAACTTGGAAAAAGTTACAGGCACATATCACTTTCTCTGTGTTGATTGTCTGTAGTGACGAATGACATGCTGCCACAGAAACAAACATGCCACTAGGGTCCGTGAAGTTCATTACGGGCAATATTCTTTTGTGGTTGGAACAGTCCTTGTGAGTCCTTTGTTGACCTTACAGGTTTCCGAACCATGAAGAATTAACTTCAGTCATCTGATGTAATTTTGCTGAAAGATCAAGAATGTCTTGTTGGAATGACCACCATGTTTGTGCATAAGTGAGTCCTTGAATGCAGCCATCTCCTGTGTTGGTGGTAGGAGAGCAACCAGGGTGCACCTGCCATTGAATTGGCTGAGCAGGATGTTATATACAGACGTTCCTCCCATCATGTGCCACCCATGGGATTCCTGCTCCTACTGAAGGCAGGTGTGGCATGCAAACGTTCTTTCCAGCAAACAAGGTGTTTCTTGACATATTCATCAGCTCTGAGAATATGTTGTTTCTGGAGTCTACACTTTGTGCGATGTCGCAAGGCAATCTTGTAGCAAGGCAATCTTGTAGTAGCAAAGCTACTAGTAGCAAGTAGTAGCAAGGCAATCTTGATCATGTTGATGGAAGACTGAAGTTCCCGTAGATCATTTCTGCGTTGTGTATTTTTTTCTTTCGTGACAGTTGACTCTGTAGTGTGTCTAGTTGTCCTTCAGAGGTTGTGGCTTCATACGCCGGTGAGGAAGTCTGTGCATATGGGTCTGGGGACAGCCATCAAGTGGTATCTGCACAAAGAAAAACAAAAGACAACAGAGCAGTATTTGTTCTAAAAGACAGCAAACATCAGGGTTGTCTCATCTGTTCAATTGGAGTCTGCTATTGTTGTTCCTTCTTTCCCTATTTCTTAATTCCTGTGACACCTAAAGAAACAGTGAGGTAAGGATGGACTAGTGGATGGGGATGCCTACAAGGGAATCTTCGCCGCAGGTTTGGCCCCCGAATGCCTGTTGCATTCAGTTCTTTCCTGGGCTCCTCACTGATTCATGTCCTACCCTATCCCTGTTGGTGGGGGAACAACTTTATAGTGTGACACATGACTCCAGGTTTTCCTTCCCTGACACAAAACTGCAGCTGCTGTAATGTTACCTTCAATCACTTGAGCTGAACCCTCAACAAACAACTCCAATTCTGCATTCTCAATGGGAGTTTCTGCTATTTCATTCGTAGTTGCGTTTGTAACCGTAACACAATCATGAGTCATTTCATCCTCTAACAAAACTTCAGTCATTGCTGACATCATACATGAGGATGGGTTTGTGACTGGTGCACTCTGTAGAACAATGTCCGGGGCTGTGACGCTAAATTTCACTGAATCAACAGGCACATCAGATACTGATTGAATGGCTACATCTGTTTCAAAGAAAGCTTGCAAGTCAGGATTAGCGTTATCAGTCTGACTAACTTCATTCACATCAGTTTTCTCTTCAGCTTTGTTGAGGTTCAATTTCTTAGTCAAAGAAGCTACTCTAGCACAGAGTTCTTCGTTCTGTTTCTCTAGCTCTGAGATTTGCTGAGACTGTTGTCTAGATAGCGCTAAACCAAATTCTCTGTGACAACAAATAATGCCTTTCACATTGTTCTTGCGAATACATGCTCCTAAAACTTTTTTACATTCATCAATCGACCAATTCTTGTCCGGATGGATCTCATATTTCTGAGTTCGTTTTTGTCTAACTTTCTCGGTGACAATTAAATTCATCTGCACTCCTAACTGTGATATGAAATCACTGTCTGTCCACAGAGGAGCTGCGAGACCACCTTTTTCAGTTGTGGGGGTCAGTCTAGGATTCTTCCTAAACATTTTTGAATTTCTTTGTTACCACACACACAAACACTCACTTCTCTGATCCTTTCTTTGTTAACACAGCTCAACTATTGTTAACTTTCTTTGACAAAAACAGAGGACAAACACAAATATTAACTAAATGTTAATCTTCCCTGCTTGAAAAAAAGAGGATAACTCATCCCTAAAAAACGACTTTTTTAGAGGGTAACACAAATATTAGCTATGCTAATCTTCCCTATTTAAAACAGAACAATTATTAGTTTGTTAGGCTAATAACTTCCCTATTTGACAAACAGAGGATAACTCATCCCTAAAAAACGACTTTTTTAGAGGGTAACACAAATATTAGCTAAATGCTAATCTTCCCTATTTCAAACAGAATTAGAGGGTAACACAAAACACAAATATTAGCTAAATGCTAATCTTCCCTATTTCAAAAAGAACAATTATTAGTTTGTTCTGTTTGACAACAGAGGATAACTTAGTTAACCAAACCCTACAGCCGTCCGTTAACTCTTCCCTGGCAGCCAGAGGATAAACAAATTTGTACTGGTCTTTTAAGGTTCTTTTGGATAGAGCAGCACTCACCACAACCCTTGGTTGAAAGATTCAGTCTGGAAAATCTTTGTTCAGCTGGAAGTTTCGCTCTGGATTCCAGTCTGGAACATAGGCAGATCTTTTTCTTTGAGCTTGAAGTTTCAATCTGGATTTTAGGTGAGGAAGCTGGAAACTATATCCGGGTCACAAGGCACCATCTGTTGTGAACTTCAGTTGTTTCTTGAAGTATGGAGACCAGGAGACGTCGGGATCAAACAGAAGTAATTCTTTTAATGAGAACTCTCTGTGCTGCAGGTCGCCCGAAAACAGTCTGATTTTAACAGTACAAAATAAGGCAATTTATCTACGTGTTAGCGGGAGTGGTTATGCAGCAGAGGAGGAGACATTCAAACAAAAGAATGCATATATTGTGTAGGTAAAGGGCACACCCTACTTAACTGTGTCCCTCGTCCAGATTCAATCAGCATAACAGTGCCATTCAACTGCATAGATGCTAATCCAATCACTCAGGCAGTATTGCTCTAAACTTGTCATGGTAAATAGTCAGGAAATTGCATAGAGACAAAAGACTTAATGTCTCAACCACTTACACAGCCTGACGTAATCTCCCTCAAGTTTACTTCAAAATGTAAAACACAAATATAGATAATGTTTTCAGTTATATTCTATTACATTGGAAACTATATATAACAATGTATACATTTGTAATCTTACACTATCATAACGTACCGAGCCGAATTGGCAGGAACACCACCACCAGTAGTTGCATAGGAATTTACCTGAACCATTACTGGAGAGCTTGCTGAGCTTCGGGATGATTTTTTTTAATCAGGGGCCAGTTGCATAAACTTAGCCATTATGTTTAGACTCTGTCTTAAGAATTAATTTGACACACTAGCAATTAGTCATTTACTTATTAGTCTTACTTTTATGATTCAAATTAGACCAATCTAACTTATGTAACTGACTTTAAAAAGTTAAGAACAGTATTGAAGAAAAAAATAGACGACTAACTTTTAAGACTAGTCTAAGCAGTTTATGCACCCGGCCCCAGGTCTTATAAGAATCGAATGCAGAAGAACGTTATCTCCCCAGTCGCTTGGATGCTGGCCTAGAAATTCCACGGTCGTAGCTGTAGGAAAGTCTGTTACGAAGAGAAGGAGGTAAACTGCAGCTTTTAAGGTCAGTATAAAAGTGGGTCTGAAACCAGGCCTTAGAGAGAGGTGCTCCATTAGATAAAATAAATAGGGGGGAGTGGTCAGAAGTCTTGGACGAACGTGAAGATATTTAACCATGGAAGTGAAGGGACAGAGATTATTCTTCATCTTAGAAATTGTTAATGTGATACCAGAACCTTTAGAGTCATTCTAGAATGCTTAAGGAAAAGAGTAAAGAAATTGAGTGAGAAGTGAAGATCAGAATAGGAAACACAGAGAGTAGGATCAAACTGATTAGTTTCTAAAGTGAATTTCCCTGGACACATGAAGCCGAAAAGGGCTGATAAAACACAGCTTCTAGCAGAATATCGGTGTAAGTGGAAGAGCGACCTTTACGATTTAAGTGTTAGGAGTTAACTTAAAAGCTTTGAAATTACCTACTTGTCTTAACAAGCATAAGGCAATCTTAGTTTTAACTTTGGAATTATGGGAGAGTTTACTGAACATGCCTGATGGTTTGAGCATTGCTGAAGAAAACCATCCTGACCATCATGGAATCCCGCATTCAGATGCTTCTTGATAGGGGAGACCTTGGTAGAGGATGCCGACTCAACACATTGAGCTATGTTCGTAGCAACACCAATCTGAAAGAATGGCCCATGCACGGGTGAGTTGGAGAACACATTTCTTTCCATCTGCAGTTAGGAGGATTCTAAACCCCTGGGTGTAGCTCCCGCTCACAGCTTGATAGACACCATCAAACCTGCTGAGAAAACCCCCAAAAGAAAATAAACCAGATCAGCATGACAAATACGTAACATGCGCGTGTGATTGAGAACACCGGACGATGCCCTTGCAAAAGAAAAGAATGTTTTATATGGTTAAGCTTTACTAGCTAATAAAACCATAACTAGCTATATAGAACCCGACGCAGCTACCGAAACTATGGAAGAGACCAATGCGAGATTCATCATTTGATAACCTAAGCCAGGATAATACTGTGTGATTTTGGCCATGTTTGCAGTATGAGATAAATATCGCAATCCTAAAAATTCCTTTGACCCTGGAATAAAATCTGATGTCTTTAATAGTTAGTTTGACATGCTCACCAACGCCATGATAACATTTTGGCCTGAATAATTTCACTAAGGTGAATGGGTTGATGTAAAACTCTGGACAAGTCCTTGTGCGTCTGGTTAACGTACAGCCTGCGATTAATGCGCTGAGATCCCACAGTGTGACATCAGGATCATAGTCTGAAAAGCAACGAATCACAAGGACTATAAGCGCACCGTGTGTGCCAGCTTTAGTGAAGAGAAAAAGCTCACTGCGAGAGAGCTCGTCGTTTGCAGTGCAGCCAGGAATCAAGACGCATGTGCAGACTGTGTCAACAGTCAACGCTATATTTACTCCCCTGTATATTGTGTTAGTCTCGATAGAATTAAAAAAGTTGCTGTTTACAATGCGAGTGTAGCCGATTACAGACATGTCTTTTCTGTAGTTCAAACAGTAGAGTGTGGCACCAGCAACGCCAAGCCACGGGCTCGATTCCCAGGGAAAGCAAGACCCGAAAAATGCCAAATGTGTACCCTGAATGCAACTCGAGTCGCCCCGGACAAAAGCGTCCGCCAAATGCATAAATGCAAATGTAACGTCTGTTGAGTGCTTAAATGCAATTGTCACAGGTCGGGGCGGGCCAAACCAGACTGCACCCACCCCTGAAAAACCCGGGAACCACCTCGAGGAACGTGTCAAGGACCAGACAGACAAGGGAATAAAATAATTTAGTTTATTTATTATATTAAAAAACCAATGAATTGGATAAGTCCTAATTAAAATCTTCTTCTTGCCACCAGGACAGTTCAAGGGTCTACAGACCTCCTGGGACAGGAGGTGAGGGACGATCGTGACGGACCGGAGGCTCGTCGGAGGGGAATCAGGGGGGAATCCCCGCGCCGTCCAGGTAGGTCACTGGGTAAGTACTCCTCTACGGGACTCAAGAGGGGAGGCCGTGGTCATACGAACCCCATTCAGACTGGAACCAGGTAAGTATGCAGATGTGGGGGCAAGCGAGCCACTGGAACGATACAGCAAGGTTTAACTGTCCATCAATATGTGGAACATTCGACTGAATTACCTCTCTTCTTCTGAGCAGGGTAGAGGCTTCCAATAAGGGCGTGTGGGGACCACCAGGCGGGGAGGACACTTTGAGCGGGGTGCTCACGCCGGTTGAACACTGGGACAGACGCAGCACAGTTTCGACGGTTCCACAGTATGTGAAGCGTTTCAACTGATATACCTTCTCTCCTTTTGAACGGGGTCAAGGCTTCCAATAGGGGCGTGTGGAGACCACCAGGCGGGGAGGGCACTTTGGGCGGAACGCTCCACTTCAGCTGAGCACTGGGACAGACACAGCACAGTTTCAACGGTTCAACAGTGCATGAAGCTTTGCAACTGATATACCTTCTCTTCTTTCTGAACAGGGTAAAGACTTCCAATAGGGGCGTGCGGAGACCACCAGGCGGGGAGGACACTTTGGGCGGAACGCTCCACTTCAGCTGAGCACTGGAACAGTACAGCAAGGTCTCAACGGTTCAATAGTATGTGAAGCTTTTCAACTGATGTACCTTCTCTCCTTTTGAACAGGGTCAAGGCTTCCAATAGGGGCGTGTGGGGACCACCAGGCGGGGAGGACACTTTGGGCGGAACGCTCCACTTCAGCTGAGCACTGGAACAGTACAGCAAGGTCTCAACGGTTCAATAGTATGTGAAGCTTTTCAACTGATGTACCTTCTCTCCTTTTGAACAGGGTCAAGGCTTCAAATAGGGGCGTGTGGGGACCACCAGGCGGGGAGAACACTTTGAGCGGGGCGCTCACTTCAGCTGAACACTGGAACAGTACAGCAAGGTCTCAACGGTTCAACAGTACCTGAAGCTTTGCAACTGATATACCTTCTCTTCTTCTGAACAGGGTCAAGACTTCCAATAGGGGCGTGCGGAGACCACCAGGCGGGAAGGACACTTTGAGTGGGGCGCTCACGTCGGCTTAACACTGGGACAGACACAGCACAGTTTCAACAGTACATGATATATGAAAAACTCAGCATTAACGGGCCGGGTCTTTGCAAAGCAGGAATTTGGGCGGTTGCTTTATCAAGACCCTTCGTTAGAGACAGCAGGTGGGAGACTGTTGGAGAGGAGTGCACAGCAGACTTCTATTACTTCTCCACACACCAATTTCACTTCACAGCACAAACCGTGTAAATCTTCACTTCAGGCACTGCAATTCCACTCGCACACCGTGCATTCGGGCCAGCACTCACCCACCGGTCTTTTCTCCCACCAGATCGGATCTCGTCCTCGATCAGGGCTTGACTTTGCTCTGGGGAAGCGGAACAACGATGCAGCGATCACCACATTCGGCAAGGAGAGGACAGAAGTTGGAGACAGATCATTAATTCACTCGGTGTAATAGTTCACTCGTGCCAAACATTTTCCAAACTCTCCACACCACTTCAGTGTTAGTGCATATAAACAACGGATCAAATACTCATCACTTGCGTCTTTCTCACTACGGACGATATTCCTCAAGTCTTCGCTGACAAATACTTCACTCCTTCTTTCCTCTTCCACAGCTCCAATCTTCCCCACTCCACAGCCCAGCCTCAATAAAAAGAACAACCCGCTGCCAAACACAGCATCATACGGGAGGAGATCCACCCCACAGTCTGTTTTCCCTCTGTTTTTAAGGCCTCATCTCAATAGGTGTCCCTCTCACAGCGTTCTCTCTAATTGCCCCACACCTGCTGTCACTCAGGCAATCAGCCCCGCTGCCATGGCAACAGATTCACAGGGCATAGACCGGGTGTTCACTGGAAAATCCTGAACAACTGCATTCACCAGGATCTTAGTCCCGTTCGGTTTGTTTTGTCACCCCGTGACACAATGCCTAATTGGAGGAGTTAACATGACACAGTATATGCGCAATCAGGATTGAATAGTTCAGCGATTGTTCACTGGCTAATTCTGCCTTCTAGTGCATACGTTTGACCAACGAAGAGTAGAACATGCAATAGATTCATGATTTGGTGTAGTCAGATTGACCACAGCAGTTTCCACTGTTGTAGGAGTTTCTCTGAACTGAAGCATTTGACAGTTTCATGCGTTTATAAAGGGAGCGCACTCTCCTCGCTTACTGTATTCATAAAGATTTGAATAATTGTGTTCCCGTGCTGCGATTTAGATACTGTATGGATGAAATCTTTATGTAAACAGTTCGGATTGAGTAGGGAATTAAATTAGTGCTAATATCGAATATCAAGTCAAACCTTGTTTTGTATGCGAACCTGACCCGACATATGGTGCTTAGAGTACAAGCGAGATACACGTTTGTTTTATTCATAATTGTAGCCATGGCGTCCTAGCACGGAAGGACTGAGTGAGACATAACACTAAATTCTGAAGTTCCTAAAAATAGAAAGAGGTATCCATATATCAGTAGCTGAATAAACACGAATAGAGTCAAATTAACTGTAGTAGAGCAAAGACAATTAAATTAATTTGTTTTAATTAACTAATTTATTAATATGTAGCGCATAAAAAAAAATCTGACCCAAAATATATTTTAAATATATGGTAAATGTATGTTGTAAACAGTGAAATTCGAAGTTCGATGAAATCTATTTTTGAAAGTGAAAATATATTTTGTTCCAGCCTTCATATACCAAAATATATTTCAAAATGTATTTCAGCGGCAAGAAAATACATTTTCAATCACCTACATAGAAAAATGCAAATGTGGATGGAACATAGCATATTAGCGATCAAAACCTAAACTAGATTTTGTATTCATCATTTAAAACGTGTTAGAAGCATTTTAAACCCTTACAGGAAAAAACACATGAATTATCTGGTTTTCCACATGTTATCCACTTTTGTCCACATATGATTTTCCCAAAATACAGAGTGATTGATCACTGTGCAGTCAGATGCAATAAGCAAAGCACCTTTATATAAGCACAGAACGCTACAGTTCGAAGGAGCCATGCCGAATTACGAAGGGAAGCCATTCCAACACTGGTTGCCCCGTATGTTTGAGCAAATCTGTACTCTGCTGATGACGGGCAAAAACACTTCTAAGCTTGAGATGTTGTGTCAGTTTAATTGCATGTTTTATGTGACAAACTCACAGCGCTTGGAAGATGAATCTAACAAATTGAATCAGAAGGATCAAAGCACTTAATAATATGTCGGTGCTGTACTTAAATAATTTGCTCAGCATAGTTTTTAAATCAATTTTAGCGATCTGATAACACTGAACCCATTCGCGATTTCAGCTCAACTTCAGTTCATGAAGCCCCGATTAAATAGGTGCATGTTGCTTTAACCTGTTAGCCTTCACCCCGCTTTTGAAAAAATCCTAAGAAATGGCATAATCAGACTAAAACCGTTACAGTTAATGATTCCTTTGCACTAAAATCATAAGTATGGCGTCATTTGAATGCAGACACTTGGCAGTTTACTGTAAATTCAAAATTATAATTATTTTCATAATCAAAAAATAGCTATAATAAGCTTCAAAGTTTTGTAAAGTTATTAGAAATATATTTGTATGAAATATCTTTATGAAAATAAAATTGAAGTTGGCATTTTAGCAATCTATAAGTGCACTACAGCTGAAGCCACATGTCTGACCATGTTATATTTCAAATCTGAAGATGATAAGTCTAAAACTCTGAATTTTATTAAATGTTTTTCAAGATCATGTCATATGATTTTATTTTGAGATTTCTCTTAAAATGTTACCTGATGTTTATTGCCATCTCTTCTGAGCTACCATTCAGTTTATTGTCTCTATTGTTTTGAGGTGCAAACTGCCCATTCAGTTCCAGTCTCCCCGGAACACTTTCACACCTCTCTGGCCTGGTTATGGCTCTTATTATCTTATTCTTTTGTCTTCATTGTAATCACTGACGACTCTCTATTCAAACTGTTCTATTCAAACTTCATTTATGATCAAACTTCTCACTTCACCTTCTAAAGTGCCTCAAATGCCGTTGTTGACCATAGAAACATTTCAGTTGGTTTTTCATTTCAGTCTATTCAAAATTATTAATAAAAATAACGTATTTGCCCAGATGGCAGGTGCATTGGCTAGCTAGCATGTTAGCTTAGCACACAATCAAAATACAATAAAGATTAAAACCATGTTTGTTCTCCAAAATTACTTTATATCACAAGTGGGATGTTTTAAATAACCTTCTGTGGTCTCATTTGGCTTCGGATCAAAAAATCAGACAGAAAATATATCATTTTACAATATTCTGCATAATGATAAAAGCTATGTCGAATAGCATTGCATTATAAATATAATCTATAATGAATACACCCAACATGGTATAAAGAACACAGACAAACCATACATCGTCGCGATTGTGTGTTTATTGTCTTCAAATGTCTCTATTTGCATCTTTAGCGATCTCAGGAAGCTTTTATTATGGACTTCTATTATGGCACATGGTATCTTCTTCGTCTGTCTGTACCATATATGGACTACATGTGCACAGAGCGCCCTCCGGCTGCCAGTATGAATTGAAAACAACACATAAGAGTCTACATCGTATTGAATAAAAAATACTCCTCTGTTTAGAAATTTGACACAGACATATGAGAATCTATCAATATTTCTCCTCATCTGCACACTTTTGAACTAAAAGCCCTGAGGGATGTTGATTTGTTCGGAGTCTTCGTGACGAGAATAGTTTTTTATGAATGAGAGCAGCTGAGGCTCATATTACAATCAAACGGTACCAACGCAGTTTTCATATTCATAACTCCTGACACATATTAACAAATTACTGTCACTATAAGACTTTGAGAATAAAACAGAGGTCAAAAATGGAATCTTGACTCTTAGATCTTTTAAATGATGTATAGTTTGTCACTTGTAATTACTTACATCTGACAGTCATTTGAGCTAATTTAAACAAATAAAGCTTGAGGACGAATGAGCCCTCAATCCGGTTAAGAGGTTAAAAGCCACGCAGGAAATGAGGACTGGAGAGAGAGGGGCTGGAAACGCACACACACATGGAAGGAGCTCAGACAGGAAAAGAGGACGTGCAGAGAGGAACTGCCAAAGTGAAACCGTTGATATATGAGAGCCGAAGTTTGTTATGAGTTGTGCGACGTGCACCTTGTTCTGTGACCTAAGTTAAAGAAAATAAAACCTGTTCCGGGTTTCCAGTCAGCCGACCCCTTGTCTTCTTCCTGTCCCATTTACGAACTTTGCTGCAACGAGAAATCTCAGAATATGTCGACCACTGACGTCAGATGGTGGGATGGTGGGATGGTGTGTGAGATGGTGGTCCAGTGGGTTAACCATGGAACTGACATGCAGAAGGTTGCTGGTTCAATCCCAGCGGTCACCACCAGTGTGTCCTTGAGCAAGGCACTTTACTCCATGTTGCTCCAGGGGGATTGTCCCAGTAATAAGGGCACTGTAAGTCGCTTTGGATAAAAGCGTCTGCCAAATGCATAAATGTAAAATGTCATTCATAGAATGCAGAAGCATTGCCTCAAGCCTGCCCACTGTAGTAAACAGCACATTCCAGGGCCCAGTTTATGGCCGGGCCACTCTCTGTCCATAACAGTGGACAAAGGTTTGCTACATTTTGATTGGATCTTGGTAGACTGACACAAACAAACTGTCCAACGCCATCAGATAAAGATGATAGGACAACAGCCAGACACCTCTTAGAGGGCAATAAGAAGAACTCTTGTACCAAGCCCAGGAAGGACAAGACATCTCATTGGTCCACATGCAGTTTCTGCCCTTCACCCAAATCGCTAGTGTCCTGGCCTTTGACTGCCCTAAAAATTCCACAGGACCTTAGCAGTAGTGGGTGAAACAAAGACCACAATGATCCATCTAAATCCATTCATAACTATGTTTGGAAACTTAAGACTGATGTAAACTACACACATCCATTTCATACTTATTCAGAGAAATAAGTATTCTCAGTGACAGAGATTTGTAATGCAAAATCTTACACAGAATCAGCAGTTAATGAACAAATGAATGAACAGTTCAATCTTTTCCCATCATGTTTGGTTTCTATTTGTTTAGAATATTGCCAAGTGTATTCTGATGGTGGTTTGGAAAGTGAGAAATGCATTGGTAAACTTTAAAGACACTTTAAAAAATTCTAACCGTGTACAGTATGCAAATGAGTTCCAAAGGAGAAAGGAGGGTGAGCCTCACTGTGGACCCCCTCTGATGCCAGCAGCCAATCGCAACACTGGAATGGAGAAGCGCCAAATTGCAATCTCCTCCTATTCGGAAAAGGATAAAGGTACCCTTTCAACAGACACATCTTGTTCTGAGTTTCTCCTTGAGAGAGACAAACAGTTCATCAAATTCTGAGTTCCTCTTTGAGAGAGACAAACAGTTCACCAAGTGCTGAGTCTTCACGCGAGGATGAGACTGTGACAGAGCAACCAAGTTCTGAGTTTCTACTTGAGAGAGACAAACAGTTCACCATGTTCTGAGCCTCCAACCTGTGAGGAAAGAGACATTAACAACCACTACGTTCAGAGATCTAGTCCAGCGAGACGACTATAGCACGTCCCGAGTCTCCATGCCAGAGAGACCAAAGCGGATTGACCAAGTTCTGAGTGTCTGACCCACAGAGTCAGAAGACACACAGAGACATTTGCAACAATGTTAAGCTCAGGAGAGCAAACCTTCACTTCGAGGTCCTTTCGTCTGCGTGTTCCAGATTTTAGGACCCTTTGGTGCTCCAGGAGATCAGCATCCCACAGATCTTCGTGTTCAATACTGTTGAAACGGATTCCAGCTCCTTTCCCACTGCATTGTTACCCAGCACAACCAGTGGAAGAAGTCACCTCCATCGGTCTGCTTACTCAACCAAGTGGAACGTAAATATCACTTAACCTAACCTCTTTCCAGAAACCTTGGCATTGTTGTATATTATCAGTATATGATTTTCTAATTTACATTAGAGGTCATTTAACTGATGCTAGTTAATAACAAATTATCTTTTGTTTATTTGTTTGATGCATAATAAGGTTCTTCACCTTATTTTCAGAGAAACAAGTTTATTTTTCCATAAGATAACGCAACTCTTCCATAGCCACACTCAACTTAATCACATGTATTTTATGTATCTTTTGCACTTTATTCCTTTATCATTCATTACAATTGTGTCTTACTTGTGCTGATAATACAGAAAAGGCTCTACAAGTTAGAAATCTCACCAATCTTTCAGATAAATCAGCTCACCTTGACTAGTGTCCCAAACTAAGAGACGGGGAAGGTGGTCATCTGATGTACTCATAACCACGAGTACATCCAAAAATCACAACGTCAGTGATGAAGTGAGTACCAATCACTACCTTACTAAATGTCCTTGGATGGACAAAGGTAAAATCACTTCATAATTGGCGTCCCTTGTTTGGGCCCAAAAGTGAAATTATTACGCGGGCCCAAAAGTGAAATTATTACACCACCGACTCATGGAGCTAAATGGGTTCCAGCTCACGTAAGACATTGCGTTTGTTTGCTTCATTTCACCGCAGAATTGATTGTAAACAAGATACAGGTCGAGACTGGATTTGGAGACATATTGAGATTAAAACACAATGCTGTGCTTTCTATATTGGATCCGACAGGAACGGTGCAACACATTTATGTGAGTAAAACATGTTTTTTTATATGTGTTAGTATTGCGTTGTTACAGATCATTTGATATCTATTGATTACATACCTTAGCACGCTGTCAGGCTGGATAATTCCTTATTTGAGGTGTTATTGGTTCATTCGTGATCAGACTCGGACTTGTAATGCCAGGGCTCGCAAAGTGTGTGTGTGTGTGTGTACGGGTCGCGGTTATTCACTGAATCAGGCTGACCAAGTAATACAAAAATAAAATTTCTTTTTTTGCGCGAGCATATGTGTGTGTGTGTGTGTGTGTGTGTGTGTGTGTGAACGGTTCGCGGTTATATTCTCATCGGGCCGGCCAAGTAATACAAAAATAATATTCAAATCAACCGCTGGTGGATGAGAGATGAATCATTGTGTTTGTTTGATGAGCCCTGTGAGCGTTTCCCCAGACGATTCTCACATGTACTGAGGGGAGCTGAAGCTCAATAAATATGCAAATCTTATCCAATCCTTTTTACTTCCAAGTCTTCAGTGCGGCGCGCCCATCAAAACTGAGCGTTTTTCGGACAACAGTATATATATTTAAAAAAGCCAGTTCATGACCCCTTTAATCTTTATAATGATACCAAGTTTTTCCAAATGAAGTTAGAGTGTGATGTTTTAACGAGCAGTGAATGTTGAACAACAGTAATCTTGGGCTGGCAGCGATCTTTGACTGCAAAGGGGTTAAGAAGGAGGGGGGGGGGGGGGGTCGATTTAAATCGTAAATTAGTTTTTTTGTGAAAAAATCTGGGATTTTTTTTTAAGCCACATCGCCCAGCCCTAGCACGAATACACTGCAGGCTCACTCTCGATCGTATCCAAGGTAAATAAGGATGGGAATCTTCGTATCAATGCATCCAACCACACTGGAAATCCTAAAGAGAATTCTAATTATTAAGTTACTTACAGATATCATCGAGTGAACGTCATTTATCAGATTGGGCTAATTTAAACCGACTGCAATCCTGCAACACTGACCTGCAATCCTGTGAAACTCCTCTTTGACAGCTCTCACAGGTTTGTGCCCAGGAAACAACACAAAAACTCTCAGAAAGAGCGTGAAAGCAAGGCACACTTTCCTTACTGCTCTGCATACAGTGGGCTTAATAGTGTGCTCTGTTCATCCCTGATGTTATTTAGAAAACTACCATTTAAAAATGGTATTGCCCAAATAAATATGCATGTATATATGGCCAAAATAAATAAATCCTTTATCCTGTATAAAAGGACATGTAATTTTTGTCACTTTGGCAGTGTCTGCTGATTAATCATGATTAATAATCATGAAAATTGATGCGTTTCACACTTGGGAAGACAAAGACACTCTGACACCCTGATGGCTCTATCAGCTGAATGCGACTGTGAGGGAACTGGAACAAAGAATGTGAAGAGATTAAAATAATGTCTTTTCTTAAAAACACAACATAATCCAAATATACATAACGAAGGACAAAAAGTCACAACTGTGAACATGCTAATATCAGGAGCAATTAGGGCTGCACGTTTTGGTAAAAATTAAGATTTTTCTGCTTAAAATTAGCTACAATTTAAAATTCGCAAAAACTATATATAAAGAACACCCGGTTTGTTGTGCCTTGTAGGCACATACTTGTAGGGCTGCATAAAATAATATCAATAATATTATTTTTTTTATATATATATATATACACATTTGGGTTGAGACAAAAACTGCTCCCAGGAATGAAATTCATTGGCTGGGAGACAGTGAGCGCTTGGATAAATTGACTCTTAACCCCAGACACTCCAGGTGGCTGAGGAGCAAGGATCTGTGTGCATCTAGCTCGGTCTCTGACTGGCCTAGAACAAGCCAGTCGTTGAGATAATTCAGAATGTGGATTCCCATCTGTCTTAGAGGGGAGAGAGCTGCACTTCAAAAAAGTGTGAACAGCATCAACAGCATCATTCTCAGCCGCCGAGCATTAGTGGAATATGCCCATAGTAATCACGGGATAGCTGCAGGGGAACGGCAATCAGGCTGCTGTGGTCTGCTCGACTGCAGCGAATATTCATTTGTTCCGCTGCTGGGCTCTTCAAAGAGGAGAATAAATCTGAGATCCTATGGCAGAATGCCCGCTTACATAGCCAGATGGCCCTGCCCATTTTGGCGGTCTCTGGCGCCACAGGCTCATGCAGCTCTGCTGCCTCGCCATTGGTTCGAACAGCTTTCACTGCACGAACCAATGGTCGTGCATGTTCACTGCGTGATTAAAAAAGACTTCAGTAAATCGGAGAAAAGGAGTTTTCCCCCAACAGTCTGAGTATAAGTTACCTCTCTTTCAGAAACGGGCTTGAATTACCCTGCCTTCTTGGGTTTGACATACCTCCCATTCTGAAACGGAAAAAACTGAGTTTGCCTCATTTCCTAACATACTCAGAATTTTTGAAAGGAGATACCTCCTTCATGACCACTGTAATGAAATCACCCTTACAACAAAGTAAATGTCTTTAAAGATCTTTTTCATTATATGTACATTACTTTAAACCTGACAAACAAGTTCTTTGTGCATCATTAGAACTGTTTTTATTTTGCAAAATCATCACAAATTAATATATTACTTTCACTATAATATTCCCATTGTAAATGAATATTTAAAGTTTTACAGTAAGAAATGGTCTCATTTGTTAGCATTAGTTAATGTATTAACTAACATGAATTAACAATTAGCAATACATTCATTACCGTATTTCTTAATCTTTGTTAATGTTAACAAATGCAACTAAATACAACTTGATTTTAATTATGTATTAGTAAATGTTAAAATTAACATTAACTAAGATTAATAAATGCTGCAGAATTATTGTTCATTCTTTATTGATGTTAACTTAATTTGTAAACCCCTTGCCTGTCACCCCCATCCAGCATCAAGCTAAATAACACAATTTAAAAGATTAAAATTACACTTTCAATCAAAATGTCACCTTAGACCACCATCGAGTGTTTGTATTAGCTTCCTGTCACGATATAATGGGGATTTCATTCATATGGTGATGTTAAAACATGTTATATTTAACATTTTATATGGAGCTCATCGCTACACCTGTTAACAGTTATAATGTAAACATCCATTATTGATATAAAATAGCCAAAATCACATGAAAAATCACAGAAAAACCTTATGCCATAGTTATCGTGTGTTTATTAGTTCTTAGTTCACCCGTAGAAATGTAGAATTGGTTTGTTCTTCACAGAGACAGAATGAGGAAGTAAACAGACAGAAGAGTGTCATGCAGAGGGCAGGATTTAGAATGTAAAATGATTGACAGCAGTAGAGAAAAAATGAGCGCATGATGACTCATATCTGACGCAAATCAGGAAGAGGAGACAGAGAGAGCTGTGTACATGTTTCAGCTGAATGGAGATCGGATAATTCAGAGAGAAATTAATAGAAATGGTATTCTGTATGGCAAAATATTTTGCAAACATGTGATAATAAATCAATATTTCTCCAAATATGTGCACTTTTGAACTAAGAGCTGAACTGAAATCTGTTATTTGCGAGCTGTGTGGATACAACGTAACCGCTTCAGATGAGAGAGAATTAATTTGCGTGTGATATTCCATTCAAAATATTGTTCATTACAGATCCATTATTTTGCACTCCTGGCATAAATTAAGAAATGAATGTCACTGCAACCCAGATTTATCATAAACAGTGGTCAATAGGGTGGCCGGACAGTCCGCAGCCTCAAGCCGGACACTCATTTGTCCTCCTTTTTGGAGTGGCGCTGAATCGGCCTATAAACCCCTGCTCTAGAATCTTTATTGGGACGCAGCAGTAGCGTATAATGCCGTAAGATCTCTGGTCAAACAAATGATTGGCTGAAAGCAGTGTCAAATAAATGTCTGAAATATCATTGGTTAAAAACGTAAACAAGCCTCCACGAAATGCTGGTTACGTCATATCATAATGTTAACATACCTAAAAATGTCAGACACTCAGACCTCATTTAATCCGGAATGGACAAAAGAGCACAAATTTATATCAAAAAGCACACTGTATCGCTGTGAAGTGGACGTTAGTACACAGTAAAATCCCCAGTGTTAAATTAACACTGCTCAGAGCACATATGGTCCCACTCTACAGGGTGTTAATGTAACACTGAATCAGTGTTAAAGTTAATGAGATAATTAAGATATTAATTAAGTGATGATTGACCATTAGTGATGACACCTGATGATAATGAGCAAAATCACTGAAGAAAAGAGAAAAAGAAAAACACAAGAACTACGACTGACTATAAAAAATACATTCAATCTCTGAAGATCTCAGCAGAGGATTAAACAACTCCACAAACAGCATCACCAGCTTCAAACATTACTAACCAGACTGACTTTATTTCTGTCAGATGTCTACAGAAGCTCTTACTGAGAATTAACAGATTTTTTGTTTGATTTTGTTTTGAAAATTGTTAGTTTTTAATGTGACCATCATTGTGATCAGTGTTTTCTTTAGTTGGGCAGTTTGATGACTTTTTAATGTTAGTGTTTCTCTGGCTGCTGTAACTGAGTTTGCTATGGCAAGAAAAGCAAGAATAAACACAATCAGATGCTGTCGGCTACTCAGTGATAAGAATATGATCATTGTGTAGTGATTTAATTAATTGATCTTATGACTGAGTAAGAACAATATACTATTAACTTTTTTTATTGTGATTCTAGAAGAGATCCAGCACAGTTTTAATTAGAAAAGCTGAATACGTTTTGCAACCGATTGTACACTAATAACTTCTAACTCCTGCGAGATTAACTCACACACAGACATCAAGAATCAGCCTATGAATCTCAACAATGGTGACATGCTTCATGCCGCAATGCATTCTTGGAGCCATAGATGAGTTTTACTTAATGCACCCAGAATGCATTGCTGCATGAAGCATGTCACCATTGTTGAGATTCATAGGCTGATTCTTGATGTCTGTATGTGAGTAAAATTCACAGGAGTTAGAAGTGCTTATTGTGTGATGTGTTATTAAATTGGAGTACAAAACTTATGTACAAATGTTTTGATAATCGTTTATTTATTCTGATGAAAACATTGCTGGATCTCCTGCTGTAGAGTCACAAGGCTACTATAATCAATGACTCTCAGGAGATCAGCAAATAAGGCACTATATGATAACAACTTTCTCTTGCTGTTCTCACCATATCAAACAGTTACAGGAGCCAGAGATAAAACAATATTAACAACTCAAGGGTCAAGAGCCCAACTAAAGTAAACACTGATCGCCATGATGGTGACTTCAAACAAAACTATTATTTTCAATAAAACATCAACACCTAAACCTCAATAAGAGCTTCGGTAGACGTATAACAGACAAAGTAAATCTGGTTAGTAATGTGTGAAGCTGGTAATGCTGTTTGTGGAGTTGTTTAATCCTCCTCTGCTGAGATCTTCAGAGATTTAATGTCTTTTTCATAGTCAATCGTAGTTCTTGAGTTTTTCTTTTTTCTCTTTTCTTCAGTGATTCTGCTCATTATCATCAGGTGTTCACCACTAATGGTCAATCATCACACTGAATCAGTGTTAAAGTTAATGAGATAATTAAGAGATTAATTAAGTATTAATCTCTTAATTATCTCATTAACTTTAACACTGATTCAGTGTTACTTTAACACTCTGTAGAGTGGGACCATATGTGCTCTGAGCAGTGTTAATTTAACACTGGGGATTTTACTGTGTAGTCAAGGGAAAGCTGCCGTTGACCGACATGCCAGCACGGAAAAACATAAAAGTAACCAACGAGCCGCAGGTAGGCTATGTCTTCCCATAGGTCATTTTTTTCGAGAAGCAAAATCACCTCAGGATGACAAAATCTCCACTGCAGAGCTTTGTAAAGTCTATCATAATCATGCAGTCAAGCATAACCAGTCATACATTACCAAATAATCTGGCACAGTGCCAGAAAAAATTACATTTCTGGACTTCTGTAAATAACAGAAATACATAAATAAACAAATAATGAATGCGAAAAATAAACAAATACACATTTCAGATAACAAAGAGCTGCTACAGAGGGTGAACTTCTTTGTTAAGAAAAAAAATGTGTATTTATTTATTTTTAGCATTCATTATTTGTTTATTTATGTATTTCTGTTATTTCCAGAAGTCCAGAAATGTGATGTTTTCAGGCACTGTGCAGTTTGCAAGACAGGTTCATCTCAGTGGTCAGTTTTTGAAACAGACATCACAATGTCTTGAATAAATACAAATACTGTGAACAAACACTTGTTTGCCTCTTCTGATACACATAGGTCTACATCATATCGTAGATCAAATGGTCTGGCAATGAATAGAGGAGCTATTACAGAATCACTGTATCATGATACCATCGATGTGATGCAGTGTTAATTTCGACAGCAAATTTTTATTTAGTTTTAGTCATATTTTAGTCACCTGAATTGTTTTTAGTTTTAATCGACTAGATATCATAAGATTTTAGTCGACTAAATCTACAGTAGTTTTAGTCTCCTAAAATCTAATGAGTTTAGTTAAATTGTAATACATTAAGCATTTAAGCATCACATAACAGACTGTCACTTGAACTGACATTTTGACATCATTTTGTTTTTGACATTAAAAATGCACAAAAGAGCTCAATTCACTTTTTTGTTTGTTTTTTAAAAACATCTATATAGTTTTTATAACTTTGTATTTCTGTTTTAGTTAGTAGGCCATATAAGGTTAAGCTAAAGCTTCAAATAAGTTTGTTTATTTATTTATTTATTTTATTCAATTTCTTCTACACAATGCAAAGATAAATGGACTTTACATGAAATTTTTTTTAAACTGTAAACAGAAGCTTTCAGTGGGTATGTGGAGAACAAACAGTGTTATTACAAGTTTTTTTTTTTTTTTTTTACATTTTAAGAAACTGATTGTGTATAACAAGGTCAGTATTAAAATGTGCATATCAGTGATAAATACATATGTGACACACGTCTAATGATTTTCAACCTCAAATGTTGGGATTTCTTTTCATAACATGATCCATATAGCGGTAACACTTTACAATAACAGTACATGAATAATCATGTATTAATACATGAATTAATAGTTAATTCAACATGAACTCATGATTAGTGAAGATATGAACTAATCATGAACAAATGAGAAGCTATCATGAACTAAGAAAGGAGTCATAAGGATTCATGCATGAATAACAGCAGCATTAATACATGTTCGTACATGTTTGATAATTAATGCATTAATTAACATGTATGGGTAAACTAAATCAAACAGGCTTTCTAAGAATGAATAACAAATATTTTAACTTTGAAATACATTTTAAAATGTATTATTGTCATAATTTAAACCATTTTTATCAGAAGCTTCATCATAAATATTACTGAAAGCCACAGAAATAGTTTTTCATTACTTTCACTGATAATCCTTATCAAACATAGAAAATACTAAATCTGCTATATTTTATCTCAAAAGGTCTCAGTTTGTTTTGTTATTTTCTCTTTCCCATCAGACTAAACCTACTGTGACTTATAACAGTTCCTGAGAAATCAGTTACCAAAAAAAACAGGAAACATGGAGTAAAGTCAGGAAGTGAGGGATCGTCTGCTGGGACCCTTGTGAAAAAGTAGTGTGCTTAATTGTATTGAAAGTGTACTTTTTGTGTACTTAAAATCTTAAAAGTATACTTTTTAAAAAGTGCACTTGCAGATCATATATAATTAAAATTAAAGGCCACTTAAGTATACTTAAAGAGAATACACTTTAATGACAAAAGCGAACGAACGGCTTTTGAAGCGAACGGGAAAGCGAACGGCTTTTGAAGCAGGTCGGCGGAGCGCGCATGTAAGTTTGAACACATTCTTTAGTCCTGTTGCACAACTCTAGTAGTTTGATTCTCCTACTAATTTTTTATTTCGTTGTGTGTGATTTTTAGCCTTGTATTACTGCCATAGCCAATTGCAAAATTGCATTTGAATAAGATAATCTGACGTTGTTATTACAGAGACAGCTTTGCACTTAAGTTGCCTAGATCCAGGCATAAATTGGTTTTGATTTAAAGACATTCACGGCCTATCATCTGCGCGTTGAACTGCAATTATCAGAGGCAGCTGATCTCACTCAGCAACGAATAGGTTCTATTTAACGAGCGTTCCATAGCTGGCGCGGAAGCGTCAGCGGAAGCGTTCAGCTCGCGTTTCAGCCTCAGCGTGTGAAGACCGACGCGGGTAAAGACATCTGTATTCGACTCTTCCTCTGCGCGACTCCTCCGAGGCAGGGACTCCGATAAGGCACCGAGTTATTTCCTTCTTCTCCCTTCATCTTTCTCTCCTTCCTCTCTCTAACCATGTGCGTCCACTCCATCCCCGTTATCTCGCAACCACGACCCACTATTACACGTAGACGTAGACGGCACCGTAACACTGCTAATCTACTTCCTGTTCCCTTCTCCTCTAATGCCTCTCCGTCTCTTTCTTTTTCTGTGGGGCTATGGAATTGTCAGTCAGCTGTCAATAAAGCTGACTTCATTCCTGCCTTTGCCACTCAATCCACTCTTAAAATCCTGGCCTTGACTGAGACCTGGATCCGTCCAGAAGACTCAGCAACACCTGCTGCTCTCTCTAATAACTTCTCTTTCTCCCACACCCCTCGCCAGACTGGGAGGGGTGGGGGCACGGGTCTTCTCATTTCTAACAATTGGAAATACTCATCTCACACAGCTCTTTGCAAAAACAACACAAAGAGTTCCTCATCTTTCCTTCCAGTCCCACAATGCAACATGACTTCACCATCCAGCTAGGTGCATCCCTGATCTCCCCTTCAAAATCAGTCAGAAATCTTGGAGTTACATTTGATGACCAGTTGTCCTTCAGAGATCACATTGCTAAGACAGCTCGCTCTTGCAGGTTTGCGCTCTACAACATCAGGAAGATCAGACCGTTCCTAACAGAACACGCAACACAGCTTCTTGTCCAGGCCCTGGTTATTTCTAGACTTGACTACTGCAATGCGCTTCTGGCTGGACTCCCCTCTTGTGCGATCCATACACTTCGAATGATCCAGAATGCAGCGGCACGTCTGGTCTTCAACGAGCCCAAAAGGACCCACGTCACACCACTCTTCATCTCTCTGCACTGGCTACCACTCGCTGCTCGCATCAAGTTTAAGTCGCTGACGCTTGCCTACAGAGCCACCACGCACTCAGCTCCTGCTTACTTTGACTCGATTCTACGTCGACACACCCCCACCAGAAGCCTTCGTTCAGCCAAGGAGCGAAGGCTTGTGGTACCTTCACAGAGAGGCAAAAAATCCCTTTCCAGAACATTTTCATTCAACGTTCCCAGCTGGTGGAACGATCTGCCCACCGCCATCCGAAATGCGGATTCATTGACAACATTCAAATGTCAACTAAAAACTCATCTCTTCCGTGAGCACAACCTCCTAAAAAAAAAAAAAAAAACATTCCTTTCCTCTTTTCCTCCTCTTTCCCGCCCTTTTTATAAGTGCACTTTGTAATAATATCTAATACATTTTTACTTAAGGAAAGTATACTTTCATGACAATATTTATAAAAACACTTGAGTGCACTTTTAATAAGTGCATTTTGTAATAATATATAATTCATTTTGACTTAAGGAAAGTATACTTTCATGACAATATTTATAAACACACTTAAGTGCACTTTTAATAAGTGCACTTTGTAATAATATCTAATTTTTACTTAAGGAAAGTATACTTTCATGACAATATTTATAAACACACTTAAGTGCACTTTTTATAAGTGCACTTTGTAATAATATCTAATAAATTTTTACTTAAAGAAAGTATACTTTCATGGCAATATTTATAAACACACTTAAGTGCACTTTTAATAAGTGCACTTTGTAATAATATCTAATTAATTTTTACTTAAGGAAAGTATACTTTCATGACAATATTTAAAAACACACTTAAGTGCACTTTTAATAAGTGCACTTTGTAATAATATCTATTTAATTTGTACTTAAGGAAAGTATACTTTCATGGCAATATTTATAAACACACTTAAGTGCACTTTTTATAAGTGCACTTTGTAATAATATCTAATTAATTTTTACTTAAGAAAAGTATACTTTCATGACAATATTTATAAACACACTTAAGAGCACTTTTAATAAGTGCACTTTGTAATAATATCTAATTAATTTTTACTTAAGGAAAGTACACTTTCATGGCAATATTTATAAACACACTTAAGTGCACTTTTAATAAGTGCACTTTGTAATAATATGTCATTAATTTTTACTTTAAAAAGTACACTTTCATGACAATATTTATAAGAACACTTAAGTGCACTTTTTTAAAAATGCACCTTGTAATAATGTCTACCTATATTTTACTTAAACATATTTAAAATAATTATTGTTATTTATATTTTATAAAGTACACTTATTTTTATATTGACATACTAAAGCACATGGAAAAAAATGTCCAAAATTACATTTGTTAATGTATTCTAAATGTGTTTAGTCTATAATGTATACTGCGTGTATTAATGTATTTCTTCTAGCTTCAATACACTTTTTAAAATTTGTATCACTAGCTCCTGCTCTATGAACTCAACTACAAGTGTCAGTTTTTTACATAATATTTGACATAAAGTGTAATTTATGAGAGGAGTAGCTTAGCTATTTGTGCTTAATGTAATAGCAATGTAGTACTGTGTGTACAGATTAATTTCAATATCATTATGTTGTTCTACGCCGATTAAACACACATTTAATTGCAAGCAAAAGTTGAACAAATCTAAACAAAATTAATCTGCATTCAAATTCAGTTAAAAAACATTTAATTTTAATCAGACTACACACTGTAAACATAATTGACTTTTAGTTAGGTCAATGAGTCAAGTTATTTTAACTTACAGTCCAACTACACAGTGAGTTAGAACATCTTCAACTTGAACAGAAATGGAAAACATTTATAATCAACATTTAACCATGCACAAAATATTTCTATTTAATATTTTAATGCGCATGCGCCAAAAATACTACGTCATTATTTTGAAAAATGCGCTGTCTGCCGGTCCGTGTAACGCTTTGCAGTTCATTGTTCAATTCGCACCATCAAAATGAACCAAATGAAAAGTTGGCTTATAACTTTCATTTTCAATTTCTTTTGAGCAATTTACAAAGGGATAATTGCCTCTCGTTTTAATTTTTCAATTTTACTAGTTTAGGTTGATGCGTCCGAATCTGATTTTAGAACTAACATAAAAATTAATCATATTTTGATTTTCATTTCTCTATTTTGCGCTCCCGGTTGGACTGTACCAGTGGGGGGAATGGGGGGAGCGCGCGGGGGTTCGTGGATCTATTTACCCAGAGCGCTGTATGCCTATGCATTGGCACATCTGACCATGCAATAATGACAATGGCAACGCGCTGATGTATCTCTACGTGTACTTTCTTTAGAATGATCTAATCTCCTGTATTCCTGTGTTTAATGTTGTTAGAAGTTATAGACCAAACAGAATCTGACATCCCGATGAAATAGTAAATGCTAGTAGCCTAAATAAATTACTGATGGGACACTATACCCATCTATAAAACAATAATGCTGTCAATACCTAAGCCATATACATCTCAGTTCCATTTCTGGTTGGTTAATGTAAAATGTAATGTAACAATGCATATTCAGGAAACTTTTATCAAAATAAACAAAATCAGACAAAATATGCAATTGCAGTAACCACAGGAGCATATTTCAGATCTAATATAGAAAAGCCATGTAGCCTAATCCAGGGGTGCAAAATTCAGGAAGGCCACAGCCCTGCTAAGTTTAGTTCAAAACTGTGGTTTTCAAATAATATTCCAATATATTGCTGAATCAGGTGTGTTTATTTAGGATTGAAGCTAAACTCTGCAGGTCTGAGGCCATCCAGGCATCTATAAGTAGACCTATATTGCTTAACTTGGGTAGCAGAAATAAAGCATGAAAGAATAGTGATATGTTCTGTTTAGCATCATCATTAACAACCACATATACTCAGAAATTGCTCAGAAAAGATTTGATAAAGTTTAATTATCTGGTTCAGGTGTGTTTAATTGGGGTTGGAGCTAAACTCTGCAGAGACCCGTGTGCTGATTGCACAGCTATTTGGCAGCTATATGGACTGTTGGTCCGTTCCTATCTGGATTTTGGGAACATAGTTCTGCTAGAAAATAATAATGCTATACTGTTCACCATCAATGATTGAGACTTGCCTGAGTTTTGAAAGCCTCTCAGTACAAAGTCTATACAGAAGCAACTTAACCAAATTACACTCTAAAAACGGTTCTGAATTGCACTAAAAGTGGTTCTTGGTTTGTAATCATAGGGGAACCTTTTCAAGTGCTGTATAGCACCAATCTGTGTGCTTCAGCGGTTCTTCAGTGGTTCTTCACTGGTTCTTTTTCTGAGTTGCTATATAGCACCGCTACCATATACATGTTAAGATATGGTGCTATATAGCACCAAAAGTGGTTCCCCTATGATTACAACCAAGAACCACTTTTATTAAACTCACTAGTAGAGGCTTGAAACTATTCCTTGAATATGCAATTAAGACAAAGACAATTAAAAATAATCCAGCATATAAATTGATCTTCTACCCACAACATTTACACCTGTACAATCTGTACAAGTTATATCAGGCCCTTTGAAATATGAATAAGACCTCATATAGTAAACTTGGACATCTTGACAATCTAAATCAGATTCACTTCTGTCCCCTTCCTCCATGAATTTAAAAAAAGTTATGCATTGGAAAAAAGTTATATTAAAGGCTATTAAAGGAGGCTGAAACATCCACATATTTATCATCAACATGTCCTTGACATAAGAAGCCTTTTTACCAAATCATATATAGGCCTATAAATGATTGACAATCACGTATCTGCAGCAGCAGTAATTCGCCACCAACAGTATGGCATTCGTATCCCAAACCAAAGTTCCATTTTTTACAGCAGAAGTTTATACTCTAGGCTACTTGCTCTGGAACATATTGAAAATGCAAGAGGACAGAACTTCATGGTGTTACTGATTCAAGATGTCTACAAGCTCTGAAGTCTTTGAAGACAAATCATCCAAATAATCATTATTATTAATCAAAGCAATGTGTACCATTTTAAATCAAGACATGACCAAGTTGTATGGTGTTGGATAGGTCAGACTCATGGACATTTATTGAAAGGTGAAGCACCACAATGTCAATACTGTACCAACCTTTCTATAAAACACCCTTTTGGATTGCCCAATTTTAATGCTATGAGACAGCAATTTTTATCTGGATAAACTTTTAAGGACTTATTTATGGCTCTAGAAAAACATATAACATTTTTAGCACAAATAGCACAAGTACATTTAAAGAATATTTTATAGAAATGTACTCATTTTATGTATTTATTTTTTGTTTGTTGTCTAAGTTGATTTTTTTTTTTTTATTACATTGTATTTAGGATATTATTGTTGTTAAATGCTCAATATGTATGTAATGTGATGCTGATATGGCTAAACTCAAATGCTACTATTGCAGTGACCCACCAGGAGGAGGACTGGGCACCCCTGCTCTATTATAAACATATAAATATTAATATTTCACCCTGCTTATGGGTAAAATATTATTATTTATATATTTATAGTAGGCTACTCAAAATAAAATAAAGAATTAAAAGAATACATTTATTATATGATTTTTGAAAGAAATAGGGAGATAAAGAGCAAGAAATAAAAGTTTAAACATTGCACAGGCAGTCCAGATACACAGAAGATCAAGACGGGCATTCGGAACAGTAGGTGGCGGTGTGTGCTCTTGACAGAAGCAGCTACGCAATCTCTGCGTCATTGCCAACGACAGCACACTTCATGCAAGTAATGATGGAGGACGTGTACCAACCCCAGTTCAGCCTACACCTCGGTGCAAAAAGGCTCATAATGTTAGCCCGAGATCTGTCGAGGGACCGATTGGAGTCCATTTTTAAGGTGAGTAGCTAGTTATTTTTAATACTTTCGTGCATTCTTTTCCCTTTAGTAACTTTCGTTAATGGTAATTTAGCTAGCCAGCATAGTGATTTCGCGGGCGCCTCCCATAGGGTTAAATTGGAACGTAAAGTCCAAAGGTTAGTAAAAATGTCTAGTTTGTAACATTAGTGTGTTTACACGGCAACGATGTGCTAAAAAAAAACAGACAACAACGCTGTCAAAACGATCTGCGAAAGTGACAAAAAATATTGTGTTATGCATGCCAGGCCAACATGTGTTACCCTGCAAACGCTTAATGCCCATCCCTATGGTTAGTGACTGTAAAGGCATCGTTTTCAGAACATATACTATATTTCATTCACAATACTGTATTGGTAATCTCAGCCTCAGACATTATGCTCACAGACCTTTGGCCTACATATATAGAAAGATGGTTCACTCCTACTAGTAATGCATGGGAGAAACGGCAACGCATATGTCAGAGCCAATCGCTGATTGATAAATGCATCACTGCAGCTACTGTTAGAAGCTCCGGTTGACCACATAGAAACCTGAGATTTATGATTGATTGCTTAAAAATGTCAGTACCCACTGAGCAAAGTTATGTCCAAAAGACGTCTTTTCAACGTCTTTGCCCCTAGAGGCGTACGTTGAAAAGACGTCCACTGAGGAGCCAGAATGAAAGTTTTTATGACGTCTGTTTTTGACGTGTTCTGCACGTCCGATATAGACGTTCATGGAACCTCAAGGTTAAAAACTAGTTCAAATGTGCTCATTGTGGACATATTTTCCATTAATTGCAAAGCAACTCACAGACAGTGTGTATTTGTCCAGAAATCATGAAAATAAAAGAAACGTAGCTCACAACTTTAGACAACTTATCATCTGTAATTCACACATCTTTGGATCGTGAGAGAATCGTGGGATTCAATCCAGGATCTTCTTGCTGTGAGGAGACAGTGTTTCCCACTGAGACACTGGTGCTGCCCTTAATCACAGACATAAGACACACTTTGACTATTTCTGTCAGACGTCTACAGAAGCTCTTACTGAGAATAAACAGAGCTTTAGATGTTGATATTTATGGTTAATTTGAAGTCACCATTGTGGTGGGAAGCGTTTGCTTTAGTTGGGCTCTTGGTCCCCGTAGTTGTGTTAGCGTTTCTTTGGCTGCTGTATCTGTGTGTGTAAAACACAATAGTTATGGCTGAGAAAGCAAAGATAAAGTGATTTCTGGTGTTGTCAGCTCCTTGTTGATGACTAAATCATCAGAAGTCTAGAATCTGATGTTGTGTTTTTGAGTTTTGTTACCTTGTTTGGCAAATAATCATTTGTTTATAGCCTCAATAGCCTTGTGAATCCACTGTATCGAGACCAGTAGCAATAAACTAATCACTTATCCAAAAAAATTATAAAATAGAAAGTGCACATTGTTTTGAGGAAATATCTCACATAGTCTCACACAGACATCAAGATTTTGCATATGATTCACAACAACGGTGACAATCAAAACAAAAAAAGCTTCATGCTGCAATGCATGATGGGTAGCTTCATAGTACTAAACTCAAACTTGATTGTCACCGTTGTTGTGAAGCATAGGCATAATCTTGATGTCTGTGTGTGACTATGTGAAACATTTGCTCAACACGTTTGCACATAATTTTTTTATCATCCTTCAGGATAAATGATCATTTTAATGCTATTGGTGCCAATACAGGCGATTTACAAGGTTATAGTAGCTTTAACAAATTACTATTGTTCCAAACAAGCACCAAAACTTAAAACACAACATTAGCTGCTTGCTTTCTGATGATTTAGTCATCAACCACGAGCTGACAACACCTGATGTCACTTTATCTTTGCTTTCTTAGCCACAACTATTGTGTTTTACACACAGATACAGCAGTCAAAGAAATGCTAACACAACTACGGGGACCAAGAGCCCAACTAAAGCAAACGCTTCCCACCACAATGGTGACTTCAAATTAACCATAAATATCAACATCTAAAGCTCTGTTAATTCTCAGTAAGAGCTTCTGTAGACGTCTGACAGAAATAGTCAAAGTGTGTCTTATGTCTGTGATTAAGGGCAGCACCAGTGTCTCAGTGGGAAACACTGTCTCCTCACAGCGAGAAGATCCTGGATTGAATCCCACGATTCTCTCACGATCCAAAGATGTGTGAATTACAGATGATAAGTTGTCTAAAGTGTTTAAAGTTGTGAGCTACGTTTCTTTTATTTTCATGATTTCTGGACAAATACACACTGTCTGTGAGTTGCTTTGCAATTAATGGAAAATATGTCCACAATGAGCACATTTGAACTAGTTTTTAACCTTGAGGTTCCATGAACGTCTATATCGGACGTGCAGAACACGTCAAAAACAGACGTCATAAAAACTTTCATTCTGGCTCCTCAGTGGACGTCTTTTCAACGTACGCCTCTAGGGGCAAAGACGTTGAAAAGACGTCTTTTGGACATAACTTTGCTCAGTGGGTAGTCCAGTCGCTTGAGTGGTCCTTGTGATCCAATAAAAGCTGTGAAAGAGTGTTCAGTGAGTCTGAAGGCTGCTATACAGGCATTTAGCAGTGACAGTAATCTACCATTATTGTTTCCTTTCCTTTTAGGTCGAGCCAGATAGTCTTTACCTAGAAGATGACATTACAAGGGAAACATTTTTTCCAGATCAATCTGGAAAATTCCAGACCACCCTCATGAGAGATCGAGGATCTTTTGCTGTGTCGGGGACCAGCAAAGAACAAGCTTTGACACCAGTTGCAGGTCCTTCAACACCAGTATCCTGTCGTCCAAAAGGGAGCATCTTTACACACCCATCCAATACGTTCCAAAACCCTCTCCGAAGATCCAAATCTGTTAGAAAGCAGATTTATGTTGCAGACATTGAGGATGGCGGGAAAATATCTCCATACAGTATGTACTTGTATCCTTCCAATTTTTTTATCTCATAAATTGTATTTCAAATGCTGTAGTTAAAGGGTTAGTTCGCCCAAAAATTAAAACTGTCATTAATTACTAACCCTCGTGTCGTTCGACACCCGATAGACCTCTGTTCATCTTCGGAACACAAATGAAGATATTTTAGTGTAAATCTGATGGCTCAGAAAGGCCTCCATTGGCACCGTGCACATTACACCGCTAAAGACCCATAAAAGCTATTAAAGACGTCTTTACAAAGTCCATCTCACTACAGTGGCTCTACAATAACTTTATTAAGCGACGGGAATAGTTTTTGTGCACAAAAAAACCCCTAATTAACGACTTATATAGTGATGACCGATTTCAAAATACGGCCTCATGAAGCTTCGAAGCGTTATGAATCAGTGAGTCGAATCATGATTCGAATCGCATGTCAAACCGCCAAACTGCTGAAATCACGTCACTTTGGCGATCCAAACCGCTGAATCGACTCACTGATTCATAACACGCTCTGAAGCTTCATGATGCCGTGTTTTGAAATCGGTCATCACTATATAAGTCGTTATTTAGTTGTTTTTTTTGCGCACAAAAACTTTTCCCGTCGCTTTATAAAGTTATTGTAGAACCACTGTAGTGAGATGGACTTTGTAACGACGTCTTTAGTGCCTTTCATGGGTCTTGAGAGTGTAAAGTACATTGTGCCAATGGAGGCCTTTCAGAGCCATCAGATTTCAACTAAAATATCTTCATTTGTGTTCCGAAGTCTTACGGTCGAACGACATGAGGGTAAGTAATTAATGACAGAATTTTCATTTTTGGGTGAACTAACCCTTTAATGTTAAGTTGGATCCGTTGTTCTCAACCGTAGTCCTGGAGTACTACCATCACTGCACATTATAGATGTCTCCTTAATCAAATGCACCTGATTCAACTCATCAGATCAATAGTAAAACTCCAAGACCTCAGATTGGTTTGTCAGAGAGAGTAAAAATTTGCAGTATTTTGGGGTACTCCCATACTAGAGTTGGGAACCATATAACTGGATTATGAACACTTTCTCCATCTTAGCTACAGTGCATGTCACAATATCTGAAGGCCAGGGTGTGCAGGCGGTGGGACAGACAGTGCAGGAATATTTAAATTCCGCTGACAGCTACAGTATTTGCGATGCAAAGGGGCTGGCAATTGCGGATACATCAGAGACCAAAGGTATTTCACTGCAAATGTCCACATGTTTATCCCCTAAACTTCCATACGTGTTTATCTACTTCACAAAGAGTCCTTGCACACAAAAGGAATGTGTTGGTTAAATATGTTTCAGTTTGTTCCCGTTACCTTTTTAAGCAAACTATTATTGTGGTACACAAGAAAACTAGACAATTGAAAAATAAAAACTGGTCAAAATAAGTAAAAATGTTGTATTCATGGTGTGTTAGGCTATTGTAAGTGGTTTTCCACCATCGGGCTGAAAGGTTCTCATAGTGTAACCATTCCATTCCATGCCGATCCGGGCCAGCTGGTATGGTTTCGCTTTCCACTGAGAGGCTGATAACGGCCATTCTTTTGAATGTAATATAAAAGCGTCAGTTGTTACTTCTGATATGAGATATAATAACAACCTTGCTATGGCGGATGATAAAATATTTATTTTAATTGTATTATTAATTTGTGTTTATGTTGCTCAAATAGAGCGCTTGGCCAGCTACAGAGAAACTGGTAGCCAGGCAACAGACAAGTGACCAATCATGTATGTCGACATCACTTGCATTCTACCAGTACGATTCAGGTTAGACAGCCTGCCAAGAATTCCGTGCCGAAAACTGTTTGTAATTATGCCATGCAGTACCAGTGGAAACACGACTGGAACCGTTCCTTACCATACTAAGAACCGTTCGGCCCAACGTTGGAAAAGCGAAGTGGTTCATGAAGCACACTGTAACACCGTGACTGAAAAAGCCCAACAAACAAGTGCAAGAAATTAGGTTTTCATCACATATTGTTTGTCCAGTTTTTTTTTATTTTGTATAGTTTTGAAAATGTAAGCAGAAACTGTTAAATGTTATGTGGGCATAATTTAATAATGTTGTTGCATTTTAGATTTGGAATTTTGGAAAATATCGAGCCGGAAGGTATACGCCATCAGAACCGTAGACCTGGCCAAGCTCAAGACCGGAAGACTTGAAAGTGCCTCCAAAAAGAAAAGGCAAGTTTGTTTTCAAGAATCAAAATGTATTAATAATAATTTAAGAACAATGTAGAGTTAAGAAGGTTTTGGGAAATACAGCCCAAGTCTATTCAAAATTAGTGATAAAAGGAAAGCTTCTCTCAACCTTTAAAGCAAACAAAATTATTGTTACATGCTTAAATATATACAGTTATGCAACAATACACTGTATAGTAGAACCATTATCTATCGGTTACCTGTACATCTGTAACTGTACAGGTAACCGAACAATCTGTAATGCACTGCTTTGATCTCACTGATCAACAGTTACCAACTTTCATTCTGAAACTTATACCCTAAGCAAGGAAAGGTTAAATGTTTAGAATTCAAACACCAAAATAGGGTTGTGCCAATAGACAATAGTATCATGTATTTATGATATTATCATTATTATTATTATTATTATTATTATTGACGGGTTCACCCAAAAATGAAAATTCTGTCATTAATTACTTACCCTCATGTCGTTCGACACCCGTAAGACCATTGTTCTTCTTTGGAACACAAATTAAGATATTTATGTTGAAATCCGATGTCTCAGAAAGTAAAAAATTGAGGGGGCAAGTGTCTATCCATATAAACTTCCCTTGTTCACTTCACGAAGTGGAACACGCTTCAAAATGACAGCGGGGATTCCCTCGAGGGGAAGTGCTTAGGGAAGTTTGTGTCTAAAACGCAGCAGTGGATCATGTGTCAGAATGCCGGCTCCACGCCTTATTCTCAGCCATAAGTCTTAGTGTATCATGAATTTATGTTAGAGGCCCAGAAAAAAGTTGAATAAAGTTTAGATTTGTTTTCTGCACACAAACTATTCTCGTCACTTCATCAAATGATTGTAGAACCACTGTAGTGGGATGGACTTTGTAACAACGTCTTTAGTACCTTAGAGAGGAAATGTCATTGCTGCCAATGGAGGCCTTTCTGAGCCATCGGAGCATCACAGCATATAGCCGGCACAACATGCGCATTAAATCTTGCATTAAAATACTCCTCGTTGAAAATGTTTTAAAAACAGACTACAAAACTATATTCACAAATTTGGTCAAGAATGCTTTGAGAATTTACCAATTTCTTGAACTGTTGTGAAAACAGCATTGTCATTGGTCAGTATTTTGTTTCATTTCCATAGCACATTAACAAAATGTTTATGATAGGCCTAATAATATAATACAAATGACAACACATAACAAATCATTATTTTATGATATAATAAAAATGTATAGCTAGTAACAGTCTATAATAGGTCCACACAATCAGTCAACAATGAAAATTAAAAGCAACTTGTTAAAAACCTACAAAAGCTGAAAGAAAACAAAGATCATAAACCTGAAAAACAGTGAAAAACTTGCAGTGACCACATACAAAAACATTAAGAATCTATTATGGTTTAATTTTAAAGTAACATTTAAAATTTGTAATAAAACTAATAATGATGACTTTACACTAACTCTAACTACACTAACTCTTGATATTGTTGACAGATAGACTGCAGTGAATTGAAATGGTGATATTGTCTGTGAAGTAATGGACATGTCTTTTTCACCTTTTTCAGGGTTGGCTCTGAAGAAAATGAAGTTCTAGATGGCCTGCTTGACATTAAGCTTGAGATAAAAAACTCTGCATCAAGGCTAGCTGAAAACATGGGTGAAAAATTTAGCGAGCTATCCATTTCAGTCGACCACATTAAGTCTAATGTCATGCAGGTAGTGCAACAGATTGAAGTGTTAGAGGAGATGAGAGAGAAAGTTTCTGAAGTGTCAAAGTCACTATCCATTGCTTCCTCTCTGCGAGATGCGTTAGCATGCAAGATGTGCACCAACATGCCCAATTCTGTGCTTGTTATAACTGCATGTTGTGGGCAGGTGGCAGGGTGTGGCCCTTGCATCCAGACGTATCTTAACGACAACGACAGCTGCCTTTTGTGTAAAGCAAATATGTTCACAGGCAAACTGGTGTTTTTAAGAGGCCTGAGTGAGGTGCTAGCTAAACTGTCGAATGCAGCGACTTAAATGGGTCTGGCTGACTGTGTTACTCTCAAGTTCGGAAATAATACTGTTTTACATATTTGTATATGTATTTGTTGTATTTTGATAGGAATCTTGGGCATGGGTTCAAGGTTTAGAATGGCATCTGTCTTGAGTAATTTTAGTTTTTCTGAATCACATTCTTGTATGTGTAGGGGTGTAAATTCATAACAGCCAGCTGAATTTATTTTCGTAGTCCAGTGCCAAATACAGCATCTTAATGGGCATTACTGTACTTACAGCAGTTTTTGTTCCCTCATTTAAAGAGAGACACCCTCCATTTTTTTTCTATGTACACTTATATGAACCACAGGACATTTTGGCTCTCCTAGCAGAATGTGCTGACCTAGGGTCATTTCACTGTTCAAAAAAAAAAAAAAAAAAAAAAGGCACGATAGTGATACAAGATTTGTGTATCTTGTAGGGTTATATAAGAAACTAAATTCTGAATTTAACAAATGTTATAAATGCTTTTATTTTGGTAATTAGCATGTTAAAATAAAACTTGCCTTTTCAAATGTACTTGTCATTAATACCTGTTATGTGTGACACTTACCCCACACCAAGTTCACGATAGTCATAGCTGATAAATACAGTGACATGTTGAGTTACATAAATCATGTTAATTAATGCAAATAATGTAGTATGTCCTTGTACTGTTGCCAGAGGTGGACAGTAACTAAGTGCATTTACTTGAGTACTGTTCTTAAGTACACTTTTTGAGTATCTGTACTTTCCTTGAGTAGTATTTTTTCTGGAAACTTATGACTTTTACTTCACTACATTTGAAAGACAAATATCGTACTTTTTGTATCTGTCATGCCAATTAAGAACAATCTGACAATATATGATGAGGTTTATAGAGAAATTAGCTTGAACCATGGACTGTTTGACCAGTTAAGAGTAGACCACGGTCGTGAATTTTATTTGTGTCTTTATCAGCAGGACAATCTCGAAGCCCTTCGAAACAATACCCACCGCCTTCCTTTCATTCAAAGTCAGTCCAGGCAAAACCATGCCGCCGAAAGAAAGTGGGTAGAAATAAATGCTCGCATTAACTATCCTATCAAGCATGCTTTGTGTAATCTTACGAACAATGGTTTCTTGGACATGGATGATCCATATGTCAAGCACTGTGTATCTTACATTGCTTCCAAATGCTGCTTGGTGGGATTACAGAACTTCGTTCCTGCGTGGAACGCACACACAATTCCACACAAGGGTATTCCTGATGTTCTGTTCGCAGCCCATCTGAGGACCGCACGAATCCCGTGCATGCCTCGATGTACACGAATGGTTTAAGAACTCGCCATTTGATAATTAACCGATACAAATTATGAATCCTCTACTCTTGACTTGCAGCATATCATTATATTGTCTACATATACATAGGCATATCAAAGCCTATCATTCTCGGCTAACTGCTTGTAATGAACCGAGTTAATGACTGCTAAATGTAAGGGCACGAGAAGATGTGAGAAGCATAGGCCTATTCAATGAAAAGTTCAATGTTGCCGTGGAAACGTAGAATTATGATCACTAAATGAAAACATCGGCAAAGGAGTTTATTTAGGCCCAAATATTATGTATGTTTGCATGTAGGCTAGGCTAAGATGTGAATAAAAGCTAACAAAAAATTTGCTGAACTTTATAACTTTAACACAATTATAAAGAAAGAAAAAGTGAAAAGAGAGGTCACAGACATAGGCTACCAATTCAGACATTTTGCCTTATGTAAATAAATATAGACTGCTATTTGTTACTTTTTTTTTCATTTAATTACAATTGCTATTTATTATATATTTTTTTTATTTAATTTTATATTACATTTCATTATTTTTTTAGTAGACTTGGAACCTTCAATAAGACTACTAGCCCCAAACAACTGCTTTATTGATAAAAATAGAAACCTTAGAAAATACCACACTAAATAACAAGACTATACATGATGATACCTTTTGGAATATTTTTTTAACTGAAATATCACTTATATCATTGTTATAGCCTACTTATGGCTCCAAGCGGTGTGTAATGTTCATGTACATGTCCAGAGCATCCCAAAAGACACCACTGTTACCAATGAGAGTGGCATAAAAAATATGGTCACACTGGTATGTTGACGACCACAAATTTTCCCTCTGCAGTTGGCGGTCAGGGTAGCCATCAAGGGGGTCTTGTCCATAGGGAGATGGATATGTTAAACTCCCTCCATTGCTAATATAGTCCGCAGCCACAACCTCGGCGGGTGGTATTAGGTGAGACGGGATTCGTGCGGTCCTCAGATGGGCTGCGAACAGAACATCAGGAATACCCTTGTGTGGAATTGTGTGTGCGTTCCACGCAGGAACGAAGTTCTGTAATCCCACCAAGCAGCATTTGGAAGCAATGTAAGATACACAGTGCTTGACATATGGATCATCCATGTCCAAGAAACCATTGTTCGTAAGATTACACAAAGCATGCTTGATAGGATAGTTAATGCGAGCATTTATTTCTACCCACTTTCTTTCGGCGGCATGGTTTTGCCTGGACTGACTTTGAATGAAAGGAAGGCGGTGGGTATTGTTTCGAAGGGCTTCGAGATTGTCCTGCTGATAAAGACACAAATAAAATTCACGACCGTGGTCTACTCTTAACTGGTCAAACAGTCCATGGTTCAAGCTAATTTCTCTATAAACCTCATCATATATTGTCAGATTGTTCTTTATTGGCATGACAGAGTATCCCAATATTTTCCCACTAAACCCATCACTTGCAACTACTTCGGTCACACCAAAATCAACAAGCTTCTCATTTTGATCCATGTGAAGTTTGTGTCCGGCGTATTCGGCGTAGTAAACATGAGGGTTTGTTTGACGAGCGGTTCCCTCTCTTCGCATCCGAGTGTAGTCTGGAGTCATTTGAGCCAATGCGCGCCTGACGCTCCTTTCTCCCAACCTGAATCCCGAGGCTCTTAACATTCCTGTCATTACCTTTCTCCCACACACCGGGCCGCATGCGGTGACCGCTGATCCAACAACCGCATCCACGCCACTTCTGCCAAGCCGTGCATAATCAAAGCGATGAATGTTTCTTGATGCGCAAAACTGATAAATAGACGACATGCTTGCACCTCTTTCTATTCCATATTGTGTCTTCAAGTGGTTTTGAACCTCTGCACAAGTGTATCCAAACTCCTCTACTAATCTACGGATAACAGTTTCATAACTATCCAGTAAACTCCAGGCAGACATTTTTAGCGGACAAGCTACATCAAGTAGGGATGGCCGATTTTGTGGTTGGGGGGGAGGGGGTGTTAGTAATATTATAGTATATAATTATTTTTTTCTCAATTTTATTTGTCTTTAGTGTAGAATGAGTAGGCTATAGCTGTTTGTTTTAAAAGTAATGACAAATTACAGAGATTGGCAATCAAATCAAAGGCTGCGGGTCTTACGGTCACAACGCAACGAGAGTTCGTGGAAAGATAGACTACATCTAGATGTAAAAAAAGCCAATTGTTTTACAGAAACCGACAGTAATAAAGACAGTAATATAGGCTATGGTACGCCGTTTTTTTGCGTGCATACGCACTTTATAGCGTAGCTATTATACGCACGAACCTCCCACCCCCAACGTAAGAGCGTGTCATTTAAACGCCATAAAGTGCGTATCATATGCTCGCGAAAAACAGCGTACCATGGGAAATTCTAAAACGCTTAACGTGGCTTAAAGACAGTTTTATAACCAGACCAAACTCACTATACTATACTGAGTTTGGTCTGTTAATAACACTGTCTTACTACATTAAGCCACGGTAAGAGTGTTCTTATAATGGTTTTCTATGGGAGGAAAATGCTTAACATGTAGCTAATGTTAATTAAACGCGTTGCGTTCATATTCTGGCCTCATCTGATTTTTTGTACATAGTATACGTCGTTAATATGATGTTTACGAAGTTTGGTCTGTTAACACTTACGACATTAAGCCACGTGAAGCGTTTTAAACGTTAAGCGTTTTAGAATGTCCCCGTACCATATGAACTAGCCTATACATTCCACGACATTGCACACTCGTACTATTGATACGCAGTCTCATGTGATCGTGTTGGGCCGTTTTTAATTGAAATTATGTGATCATGATTCATGAAGCCCAATTCATAAAGGAATGTGATGAGACAAGAAACGTTTGCGTTTTCGACATGACAATTGTTTCAATTGATTACTTAACTACAATTAGACATAGAACCTCAATTACCATTCTTATTCCATTGAATCCATTTGAATAATTAAACTCGATTATTATTATTAATTAAATAATAAATCCCCCATCTGTATATTAAACATGGAAAGCTGCATAGCAACGAATGCAGCTTCAGCACCACCTAAGGTAGCAAAGCTATTAAATCATACAAAACCACTAAGACATGGTCTATACAAAAAAAAACTAAACTTAAAGTTATCTCAAAGTTATCGCTATTAAAAAAAAGAAAAGATTTATTAATGCAGTAAGTCCATTTGCAAATCAGAACTTGTTTATTTTTAATGAATAGAAATACTGAAAACCATAATCAAGTATCCAGAAATGACAATGACAATATCAATACGGTAAAATTAAAGTAATGTGAAATACTTCCTACAGTAAACTATGCCCAAGAAAGGTTGGAAGTAAAAGCATTCTCTCAAAATAAAATATTCAAATAAAAAACTCATGTGATGATCACATGTTTATGCTATGACCAAATTCACTTATATAACTTCCACAAAAAAAAGAAAGGTGCATGATGCCCAAAAAGTTTGGTATATTAGGAAAACCCTAAACTGACAGAACCTTGCCTGAACTTTTATCTAAAACAAAATCAAATGCTGGCATTGTAATGACATGAACTACATTGGATGATCTTCAGTTTTGAAGATGATTATCTCAATTTTTCCAGCACCTCACTTTCACCTTCACTTTCCTCGGTTTCAACTCTAAACAAGTGAAAAAGCTCCAATTACCACACATGCAAAAACAGTTAGTCTTTCTATAAAATTATATGCGACATATCTAACAATAAGTACAAATTCTTGCTACAGTTGATAATATAGATCCCTTGTAAAATCTGCTTTGCTAACAATTTTGACACAAAAATCAGAGGGATTGCATGGTTATATTGTACAAAATAATCTAAACATACACAACATAACCTGTCCAAAAATATTTATACCCTGGTTATTACAGGGATAGTCCACCCCAAATAAAAATAAAACATCTCTAGTTCTTTACTCACCCTCGTGTCATCCTAGATTTTTAGTAAAATAGTCCAACTGAGTCCATGTAATGCAAGTGAAAGGCAATTAGATAGTTTATGATTTAAGAACCACACACAGAATTGGTTACGTCACGCTTCACAACATCTATCTCATGAATGTGCATATGACAGTTGGCCAGAAGTGATGGTTTATAGTTATTATTTAGTTATTATTACAGTATTTTTTTTTGTTTAAGTTATTAACATTTACTTGGACAGACCTATTGTTTAGTGTCAGGTGGCATTGATTCGTCCATTTGTGTCGCATAGATTACTGTCATATTCACTGTGTGATTTTTTTAACTGTCAACTCTCAATCCTCATTAACTTGCATTATATGGACTCGGAGATAGATTAGTTTCCTTAAAATCTTTGTTTATCTGAAGAAATAAAAGTCATATACATCTGGGATAGCATGAGGGTGAGTACTTTCCTAACCCTGTGTACACAATCATACATATACACACACACACACACACACACACACACACACACACACACACACACACACATATATAATATATATATATATATATATATGTATATGTATATGTGTGTGTGTGTGTGTGTGTGTGTGTGTGTATATGTATGATTGTAAATAAGTATTTGAACACCCTGCTATTTTGCAAGTTCTCCCACTTAGAAATCATGGAGGGGTCTGAAATTGTCATCATAGGTGCATGTCCACTGTGAGAGACATAATCTAAAAAAAAAAATCCAGAAATCATCATGTATGATTTTTTAACTATTTATTTGTGTGATACAGCTGCAAATAAGTATTTGAACACCTGAGAAAATCAATGTTAATATTTGGTACAGTAGCCTTTGTTTGCAATTACAGAGGTCAAACGTTTCCTGTAGTTTTTCACCAGGTTTGCACACACTGCAGGAGGGATTTTGGCCCACTCCTCCACACAGATCTTCTCTAGATCAGTCAGGTTTCTGGCCTGTCGCTGAGAAACACAGAGTTTGAGCTCCCTCCAAAGATTCTCTATTGGGTTTAGGTATGGAGACTGGCTAGGCCACGCCAGAACCTTGATCTGCTTCTTACAGAGCCACTCCTTGGTTATCCTGACTGTGTGTTGGTCAGGTCATTGTAATGTTGGGAGACCCAGCCTCGACCCATCTTCAATGCTCTAACTGAGGGAAGGAGGTTGTTCCCCAAAATACATGGCCCCGGTCATCCTCTCCTTAATACAGTGCAGTCGCCCTGTCCCATGTGCAGAAAAACACCCCTAAAGCATGATGCCACCACCCCCATGCTTCACAGTAGGGATGGTGTTCTTGGGATGGTACTCATCATTCTTCTTCCTCCAAACACGTTTAGTGGAATTATGACCAAAAAGTTATATTTTGGTCTCATCTGACCACATGAATTTCTCCCATGACTCCTCTGGATCATCCAGAGTCATTGGCAAACTTAAGACGGGCCTGGACATGTGCTGGTTTAAGCAGGGGAACCTTCCGTGCCATGCATGATTTCATTAGTGTATTACCAACAGTAACCTTGGAAACGGTGGTCCCAGCTCTTTTCAGGTCATTGACCAGCTCCTCCTGTGTAGTTCTGGGCTGATTTCTCACCTTTCTTAGGATCATTGAGACCCCACGAGGTAAGATCTTGCATGGAGCCCCAGTCCGAGGGAGATTGACAGTCATGTTTAGCTTCTTCCATTTTCTAATGATTGCTCCAACAGTGGACCTTTTTTCACCAAGCTGCTTGGCAATTTCCCCGTAGCCCTTTCCAGCCTTGTGGAGGTGTACAATTTTGTCTCTAGTGTCTTTGGACAGCTCTTTGGTTTTGGCCATGTTAGTAGTTGGATTCTTACTGATTGTATGGGGTGGACAGGTGTCTTTATGCAGCTAACCACCTCAAACAGGTGCATCTAATTTAGAATAATAAATGGAGTGGAGGTGGATTTTAAAGGCAGACTAACAGGTCTTTGAAGGTCAGAATTCTAGCTGATAGACAGGCGTTCAAATACTTATTTGCAGCTGTATCATACAAATAAATAGTAAAAAAAATCATACATTGTGATTTCTGGATTTTTTTTTTTAGATTATGTCTCTCACAGTGGACATGCACCTACGATGACAATTTCAGACCCCTCCATGATTTCTAAGTGGGAGAACTTGCAAAATAGCAGGGTGTTCAAATACTTATTTTCCTCACTGTATATTCTAGAAATGTATTAAAAAGAAAGACGCTTTCAGCCTTACTCAAAGGCCGCGGAAACATGGCCAGTGGGTTCTTTACGCAATCCATTCCCGGCATTCTTATTTTGCTTCTTATGTATTAAATATACAGGCCATTAGTTTATGAAACCTTGATCAAAATTAAAATACAATTTATAGAAAAAGACCCCTATGTCTCCAGACATATTGCGCGTATTATAGCCTATATCTTACTCATGCTGCTCACTTTTCATCATCAACATATGAAATTAAAACAATAATACAATAGGCTAATGATTAAACATATAGCCTAACTATGAATCTAAATAGGCTACGTTTTGCATTTAGCCTCCACTCCAAAAGCTTCAAAAATGTATTTTGTTTATTAACGCAAAGTTTTAATTTCAAATGTAATTTCTAAATTCAGTTCATATTTCCAACAAACGAAATTCTGAGCCAAAATAACGAAGTGGTAAAAAAAACTGCAAAAATGAAAAATATTAAAGAATTCGCGGGCGCTTTCGTCGGCATGAGTAAGATAGGCTATAAGACGCGCAATATGTCTGGAAACATGGAGTGGGGTCAGACATGATTTTTGTTGAGTGTTGTTTTGCAGAAATCATTTCTTTGAAGTGAATTTCGTTTTCAATAAATTGTATTTTAATTTTAATCAAGGTTCATCTAATTGCCTGTATATTTAATACATAAGAAGCAAACCAAGAACGCCGGGAATGGATTGACATGCGTAACGAACCCACTGGCCATGTTTCCGTGGCCTTTGAGTAGCCTAAGGCTGAAATAGCGTCTTTCTGTTTTTAATAAATTTTTTGAATATATGTCTTAATTACAGTAGGCCTATTATAGACAGTTATGATATTTGTGGCTGCACCGGGGTCCATCATTACTAGGTTAAAGTTACACGCTTTTCATTAGTGATCCATGGCACCTGCTACCCATGGCTGTTATGAACTGCAGGCTTCAATCAATAAATTACAACAATTTCGTGCTATGGGCACTGCCACTGATACAGGCAGCGGATGAGATATTTTTCTGCTTTCAAACAAGTGTGACAAAGGCATGGGCTAAATACATTCTCTAATGTGGATACAGACATATATACACACATCACTATACAACACCTTATTAGGAGAAAAAACATGTCGTTTTAACGACATAAGATCTCGTTATTACGAGAAAATTATGTTGTTTTTACGACATAAGATCACGTTATTACGAGAAAAGATGTTGTTTTAACGACATAAGATTTTTTTTATTTATTTATCCTTTGTTTTACCAGGGTAGTCACATTGAGACAGTAGTCTCTTTTTCATAAGATCTTGTTATTATGACATAATTGAGTGAAAAAAATTATATGTATGTGGCAGCAATGCGTCACCGTAATATTTACATAAGGCAAACTGTTTAAAATCTATCTGAATTGGTAGCCTATGCCTGTGACTGTCTTTTCACTTTTTCTTTCTTTATAATTTTGTTAAAGTTATAAAGTTCAGCAAATTTTAGTTAGCTTTTATCCACATCTTAGCCTAGCCTACATGCCAAACATTCAAAATATTTGGGCCTAAATAAACTCCTTTGCCGATGTTTTCACTTAGTGATCATCATTCTCGTTTCCACGGCAACATTGAACTTTTCATTGAATATAGCCTACTGCTTCTCACATCTTCTCTTGCCCTTAAATTTAGCAGTCATTAACTCGGTTCATTACAAGCCGTTAGCCGAGAATGATAGGCTTTGATATGCCTAAATATGTAGGCTATATAATGATATGCTGCAAGTCAAGAGTAGCGGATTCATAATTTGTATCGGTTAATTATCAAATGGCGAGTTCTTAAATCATTCGGGTACATCGAGGCATGCATCAATATAATAAAGTAGGTATGTGTGTGTGTGTGTGTGTGTGTGTGTGTGTGTGCATGCGTGCACGTGAGTGTGTGTGTGTGGGTGTGTGTGTGTGTGTGTGTGTGTGTACGTGCACTAATAACAAATAAGTATAGATAAATACAAACCAGCGGGCAAATAAGTAGCCAGGCCACCGTTTTGCCCGCTGCTCCCGATGGCCAGACCTGAATTCTACATTTAGCACAGTATTATTAGCCTATTATATATTTATTAACAACAAAAACTATGGCGTCCTCTGTGTTAGCCTTTTAAACTATAAGTTACTTCTCAACGTGCACGCAGGCTATAGCCTACATAAACGATGTAAAACAGTCCGCGACCTCCCCCGCTATAGCTATGGCACAGTCCACGTAAATTGGGGAAAAAATAGAAGGAAAATAAAATCGGTTAGATTTCAATTCATTCAAAAGATAATTTCTTAAGTCATAATTTAGCAAAAGGAAATTTGAAAAAAGGAGAGAAAATGGCAAAAATCCACTGATGAAGTAACCGAGAAAAAGGAAAAAATGGACGTTTGTTTCAATATTTTATTTTTTGCATTTGCACTATATGGTCTGAAAATTGAATTGTGAAGCGTTACACGGACCTCTGCCATGTTTCTATGATCGCGATGCGTGAGGAAACTGAAGCTGATCAAACAACGAGAACAACGGAGTGAACCTTTTGGATCATTGGATGATTACAGATGAGACGTTATGTGCTGCAAACAAGTCAAGTAAGTATATCTTGATTTAAGCTTTCTTGATTTTTAATTTTCACCATAACATGGCAGTTCTTATTGCGGTCAAGAGTGTATTTAGTTTAATCGCAGATAGACGCAATATGGACTCGGGAGGTGAATGAATCATGTTTCCTATCATCATGTATCTATGATTGCATTAGAATAATTATTATTTCGGAATGTGATCGTGTGTGTGGGCGTGTTCGAGGAATTTGGCTGCTGAAAATACAATATTTTAATCGAACTCAGAATTTTTAAATGAACTAAATGACTTAAAGTTATAGTAACATTAGACATTTATATACAATTAATCCATATTATAACGACCAGTAATATTCAATATATCACCCACCTCTAGAAATAATGCTTGTAATGTATTTATTTATTATTATTATTTTGCATTTGGAGAGTACGATGTTAAGTTACTATTTGTGTTTTTGTAATATTTTGTGCTTATCTGGAGTTATTTAATTTTTTTTATTTTGTAGGATCAGTATAGATGTGTTATTGGAGATCCAGTGCAAGCTGTGTGGAATCACAGAGCCGTATTGATGAGGTGAAGTTATTGTTAATTATGAATTTATTCCCAGCCATGACACTGATCACACACTACAAGCTAAAACACTGCTATCAAGTCTTTTAAGCTTTAGCTTTTAAATGCTTTGCATCTTGTCCATTTGTAAGTAATAAATTCCCACCTGTGCATTTACACCCCGAATCATTATATATTTTACAGGTAACAACCCAAAGGAATGGGGCCTCAGCATTGCTGTGTCAGCCGTGGCAAATACAGGAGCATCCTTCATGGAGATGGTCAGATGAAACTTGCAAGGCAAGATGAGGACAAATGGAAGAATAGCTTTCTCAATTTGCATGGTTCTTGGGTTATTTATATATATTTAAGTTATGTTTAATTCCCTGTAAAGTGGGAATAAAAACAATTATTAAAATGTCCTCTATTTTTAAGGCCCAGTGTCCGTGAAGATGATCCGTGGTCCGTGGGATCTGGTGTTTGTGGGAAACGTGAAGGAACCTCTCCCAGCTTCTACTGTGATGTTGCCCTGATGACTGAGGTAATTCATCACATAGGTGATGCAGTTGCGGTCAAAAGTTTACACACACCTTTCAGAATAAACTGCTTCATCAGGGCAGTCCTAAATAAAAAGACAACATGCAAATTTTTATGATCCCTCTTATTGCTAAAAGAATTTTTTTTTAACAGATACAGCAGTGTGAATATAAACTTTGGAGCGCAACTGTACATCTATCGCTTTCATTTAATTGAGCCAATTATAATAATCGATAGATCTGTTTTATAAACAATTGTTTTCTTTCTGTTTTCTTTTTCTTTTCTCAAGGTATATATTTTTTGCTTTCCTGCTTTGGAACATGTCCATTCTCATCTACTGTGGAGAGATGGTGCGCAAGTTTTCTGCCGATGGAGAGCTTCTGGAACATTGACATAAACAGCACTTTCCAACAACTTCAAAATAGTTGGTGATGAACAATTTAAAAAAAATGATAATTGTGCCTTTGGAGTTCTTCAGGTTATTTATTTATTTTTATTTTTTACTTTCATTCACCGTAATGCTGGAATAAGATTTTAGAATAAACCTTTTTGTCCTAACTTTGAAGGTTTAAGAGCTTAAAAGTTTGGTAACACTTTAGAATAAGATCTCATTTGTTAACATTATTTAATGTATTAGCCAACATGATCTAACAGTGATGAGCAATATTTTTTTACAGTGTTTATTAATATTTGTTGACCTTAGTTAATCAAATATAGTTCAAAGCTAGTTAATTACATTTATAGCCATTGTTCATGTACGTTAACAGTGCATTAACTAATTAACTTATACAGCTTTTGATTTTAAGATTGCATTAGTAATAGGGGTGTAACGGTACACAAAACTGACGGTTCGGTACAGCAGGGAGAGAAAACTAAATATAAAATTGCTTTTTTTTTTTAATTAAAAAGTGGTTTACTGAACAAATTGTCATTGTCCTTAAATTAATTCAATTATATCTAAAAGTTTCGTAAAGACATACAAATTATCTCTGCAAGACTATATAGGAAGCCCTTACTTGCACTTGCACAGTACGCAAACATAATCATTTATACACAGTGGCTGTCATTTTCATGACAGATTTATTTAAACATTACGTACATTACTCCAATACATTAAATAATCAAGACATCACTAACAGGTTCAGTAGACTATAATGAATATAAAGGCTAATATAGGTCATATATTTAGTGAAAAAGTAGATTTTTCTAGTGAACTAACAGCTGTGGACACTGAATGACTTCTAGTAAATACGATGCTGCGTGACATTATTTACAAGCTGTTTTACTGACGTCTTTCCGCCGTTGAAACACTGATTGAGCGATTACACAACATGTGATATCTTTCAATAAGTTGTAATGTATGCTCAACACACCTTCTGATGTTAATTCATGTTTATTCTTTGACTATACTGAGATGATTGCATTCACTCGCTCTGCGCTGCCGCTTGAACTGACGTGCCTTTACAGTGATCTGTCACGTCACATTAAAGAGCATCAAAATGGCATTTATCACTCGAATTTCATGATAAAAAGGACTGAATACTTAATATGTTTGTGTAGGAATTTGGATTGAAGTGTGTTCTGTGCGTAAAACAAGCCGACTGTTAAAGATTGCCATCATACTGTTCGGTACACACGTGCACCACACCGGAAGTCCTGTACCGAAACGGTTCCGGACGAAATTACGAATACGTTTGCCGTTACACCCCTATTTAGTAAATGTTGAAATAAACATTAACTAAGATTAATAATTGTTTAAAGTATTAGTCATTCTAAGTTTATGTTAAATGAAGTAGTTAACTAATTAAACGTTATTGTAAAGCGTTACCCAAAGTTTTGAATCTTAGTGTTGTACATGGAATGATACTTTTCTTTACATTTTGTTTGTATTAATTCATGTGTTGTGTGTGTGTGTGTGTGTGTGTGTGTGTGTGTGTGTGTGAGGTACTGTGTGTTTGCTTCTGTGTGTGTACTGGTAATCCCTATGTTATTGGGACCAATTGACCCTAAAAGTATAGTAATACCAGTACATTTTGACCTTGTGGGGACATTTTTTTAGGTCCCCATGAGGAAGCAATCTTATAAATCATACAGAATAATGTTTTCTGAAAATGTAAAAATGCAGAATGTTTTCTGTGATGGGCAGATTTAAGTACCATTGTATGAGGAAGATTGTGCATATAATCCTCATTGTCCTCCAGACGCTTTCTAAATGAATTTGTGTTTTTGTGAATTGTTTCTTGGGATTTTCTTGTGCATCAACAAAAAGGTTTGTGTATTTGTTTTACAGATTGTTTTGTCAATAAATGTAGGGGGTTTCAATTTGGATTTGTTTATTATAATAAATTGCAGCTGTATTATTAGAAAAATGTAATTACAAATGTATTTAATTATATAATAGTGTATATGTAAATTACGTTAAAGTTTACTTTAGTTCACATTAATTGCTTTCAATATATTGAGCAGTGCACTTTAACTATAGTTTGAAGATATTAGAAGCAATTTTGAAAGTACATATAAAGTTGTATTAAAGTCCCACTTAAGTTGTTCCAAAAAATCACTCTTAATGGCAACTTATTACATTTTATTTCACCTTAATATGTGATACATTTGAAATCAATTACACCTAATGTGCATTCAGTGCGTCAAAAACAATGCATTTAATTCCCACTTAAGTGTATTTTTAGCTGACATTAAAATATATTTTAGTTCACATTAATTGCTTGTCAGTACATTCAGAAGTACACTTTTACCATATTTTAAAGTACATATAAAAATATACTAAAGTCTCAACTAATTGCATTTTAACATGAACTTAAGCTGTGATACATTTGAAATTAATTACAAATCAAATGCACTTAAGCGGTGAAAAATTACATTTAATTCACACTTAAGTGTATATTTAGCTGACATTAAAGTATATTTTAGTTCACATTAATTGCTTTCAATAGATTGAGCAGTGCACTTTAACTATATTTTGAGGACATTAGAAGCAATTATGAAAGTACATATAAAGTTGTATTAAAGTCCCACTTAAGTTGTGCCAAAAAATCACTCTTAATGGCAACTTATTACATTTTATTTCAACTTAATATGTGATACATTTGAAATCAATTACACTTAATGTGCATTCAGTGCGCCGAAAACATTGCATTTAATTCACACTTAAGTGTATACCTTTAAAGTATATTATTTGTGCAATAAGTACACTTTAAAAAAGTACACTAAAGTGCATTTTTTTTTCACAAGGGGATCCATACAGTTCTCTCTCCACCCAGACACAGGCCGTGATGATACTGTACCTCCATTCTCTTAACTGGGCTGAATACTAGTTATACTAGTTACATGTGTATTTGATAGTAAGTTTATGATAAATCATGAGCTGAATTTGGTAAGTAGTTAACAGTGAATTAATCATGATGTGCCCTCTCAAGTAAAGTCATGACACAATGATGCATTAACAAGCCATGAGTTGATGTTAGTGTATGGTTAGTTAATATGGAATTAATCATGATGTGCCCCCTCAAGTAAAGTCATGACACAATGATGCATTAACAAGCCATGAGTTGATGTTAGTGTATGGTTAGTTAATATGGAATTAATCATGATGTGCCCCCTCAAGTAAAGTCATGACATAGACATACATTAACAAGCCATTAGTTGATGTTAGTGTATGGTTAGTTAATAAGGAATTAATCATGATGTGCCCCCTCAAGTAAAGTCATGACATAGTCATACATTAACAAGCCATTAGTTGATGTTAGTGTATGGTTAGTTAACCAGGAGATAGTAATGCCGTGCCCCCTGAAGTAAAGTCATGACACAATGATGCACTAACAATTCATTCATTACAAAATGAATAAACATATACACTAAGAATCCTTATTCCTTTACACCCTTGGTACAAAAAAAAACAAAGATAAAAAGTATTTGTAGGCTAGTTCTTTTATTTATATTTATATAATTAAACATATATGGACTTAAAAGAAAGCCCAAACATACCTGTAAAGACACACATATGGCATGTTTACATGTAAAACAGGGCGCATCCACCGGCTAATGCTAAGCGAAGCATATAAGTTACATTTAAACAATTAAAAAATACAGTTGATTAAAGTACACACCTCCAGAAATATCCCAATACAACAATCATACAAACATGTCTTAAATTATTATTTCGGTTAACCAAAGCAGTCGACATATATTATTTGATGAAAATGTCAGCAATACCGAAGGAACACAACTAACGCGCTAGGAGCACCGAGAGCGCCACTAATGAGTGTCCCACCAGAAACAAACCCTACACACTGTAGTTCCGGGAAGAAAACTAGCTGTGACTAAACGTAGCCTAATTGAACTATAAAAATCTGAAAACGGTTTATATCAAATTAAAATGATTAGTCTATTTTCCACGTTTGATTAGACAAATGTGTGTAATTAATGGCTCACACAATTGGCTAAAAATCACAAAGCTGCAGATGGCAGATTATAATAGGCTATTACAGTTTAAATTATGACAGTATTAAATCACATGTTTAATTCAAAGTCAGAGTACTTCTTATTATTCTTAAGGAGCCTGTTTGATTTAGTTTACCCATACATGTTAATTAATGCATTAATTATCAAACATGTACGAACATGTATTAATGCTGCTGTTATTCATGCATGAATCCTTATGACTCCTGTCTTAGTTCATGATAGCTTCTCATTTGTTCATGATTAGTTCATATCTTCACTAATCATGAGTTCATGTTTAATAAAATATTAATTCATATATTAATACATGATTATTCATGTACTGTTATTGTAAAGTGTTACCCATATAGCGACTAGTGCTGCTATGAATGTCCATATTATTTTAGCATTTTTGGATGCAAAGTTGGTTAGTTGTTGACAGGTGACTTTTCTCTGGGCATGTCTATACATGTCACGAGTGTAGTACTTTCCTTCATTTCTCTCAACCATTTTATCTATCTTTTCCAGCAGTTCTGTAACCTGAGCCTGATTCTCTCTGTTCTCGTTGTTAAAGGAGTGATATTTGCCAGCACAGCTGATAATAAACTGTCGCAGATCCTGATTCTCTTCTATATGATCCTTCAGTGTTTTTTTCTTCAGATAATCAGCATGAGTGAAGAGGGTGAAGAGGTAGCGGGACGCTTCTTCTCCAAAGTTCTGCTGAACCCATTTGACTGTGTTCTTCTCTTCATCTGTGTATCTCTGATCCAGTCTGATGACCAGCAGGAACACATGAGGACCAGGAGCAGACATCTCCAGACACTTCTCTATTTCAGCCTTCAGTTTTTCTTCAGACGTGTGTTTGTCAGATTTCATAACCTGCTTTTCACCCATCAATGTGTCAAACAGCCCTGGAGTGTCAATTACGCTGACGGTCCTTGAGCCGTTTTTTATGCCTTGTATCTCACATTTGTGAGTAACTGATTCTGGATTGAAGTCCTCCTTAAATGCATCCTTGCCCAGGATGTTGTTTCCTGTTGCACTCTTTCCTGATCCAGTTTTACCCAGCAGCACAATCCTCAGATTTCCTGAAGTGAGAGAGACTTGTTTTATTAAATAGTATATTTTAACATGCAGTCTGCAACTGCACAGCTGTGCCTTAACTGCAATATCTATTTCACGAGTTCGCTTGATCATATAATCATACATACATAAAACCAGGTAATTGGGTTAATGGCATAATTTAAAATGTTCTGGGTAACAATTGTCAGGATTCAATACCCAATCACAAATGTTCACAACTGGGAATTTGTAGAATTAAACAACCAACCCTATTTGTGACAGTAAAATTATATTGTGTTCTATATTTTACTTAATTTACTTAATTATGCTTGAATACATTTCTATCCACTTCATACACTGTTACATATAATCAAGCCATTTCATTTGCTGTATGTATTTAAGTAGGTTTACATTTTAGTTGATTTTTCAACATCTTTATTATGACCACCTTAAACCTAAAGTGAAAAATTATTTTAGCAAAGAAACACTCTTTTCATTTAGTTGTCATGATAGCATTTTGTTGTTATTATTTGCAGATAAAGATTAATTTCCATCCTGATTAAATTGAACTGACCTGTAATAGTTGCCATTTCTGCTCAAAGCCATGTAATGTTTTGTGATCTGCTCTAGAGTCTCTTCACTGATTTTGAAGTGCTGTGTCTTTCTCTTTCACAGTGACTCTCTGTGCTCTGGTTACCTCCTTTTACTGGGTTAAGAAAATGTGATCACATGACTGAAGTTTCAAATCTACTTTGATTTAACACGGATGTATATAGATATTTGTCATACATTTTCTTTAAATTATTTTCCTTTATTTTTATAGTAATATTTAATATTCATTACTCTCTTTAATAATACAATTTTCCACATTAGTCTTTTGTGTTTTTTTGTTTTGTTACAAAGAACAAGGAAACTAGTGTAAAGCTTGCATGTTCGTGCTTTTCATGAATTAACAGAATTATTTATTGCTACACAATATTATACTGTATTTTGCGTGGTTGAAGAATAAAAATTATTTAAAAGACATTTATTTTAAACAGATACACTGGTTAACAGGAAGTCTAATGATAAACTTGAGCAATGCAGACCTCTGGTGGTTATACACAGTAAACAGAAGTTAATAATGTATGTGCCTTTGTGTGCATTCACTACAACTCTACAGCTGTTGTTGGTATGAATGCACGTGTGTGTGTGTGTGTGTGTGTGTGTGTGTCTACAACACTGGTTTTCAAACTTTAAGAGCGACTCTCTTTTTTCTGTAGCGATCACAACGCAAAGTTGATTCTGCACTAATTTAAACTAGGCATATATGGGATGCTAATTAACTGGTTAACCAACAGTAAGTAAGATGTCAGGCAACAGAACAACCCAAACGGAGTAAGTTTGCAATATGATTTATTCAAGCACAGTAGAACAGTCACGGCAGGTAAGTTGAAGAGTGATGGTATAATTAGCGCAATAACGGATGAATGGATCTGACAGAGTCTCTTATCTGATCTTGGCAGGATGACAAGAAGTGGTCTGAGGAAGACCGGCGGGCTGAAGGAGGCTGGCCGGTCGAAGACTGGAGATCCGGGGAACAGGCAGGATGAACTGAGGAATACGTTAGTCTCTTGAGCTGGTAAGCACATGAGTGAGTCAGTAGCGATATAGTATCGACGAGACCTGACACTTGAATGAGGGAACTGGAGGTGCATAAAACAGTGAGTGCAGTGACATGGGATTGGTGACAGGTGATGAAAGCAGGTGCAGGTGATCAGAACTCAGGGGATACGGAGCGAGTGGGCGGAGTGTAGAGGTCTGGCACTGACGCTGATGCATCTGTGACAGTACCCCCCTCCTCCACGGCCAGCTCCTGAGGGCCGAAAGGACCGACGACGGGGCCGACTACGACCTCTCGGCGCCGGAGGACTGGGATGAGATGAGTGAAAGTCCTGTAAGAGCATTGGGTCAAGTATGTCATCACGGTGAACCCAGCATCTCTCCTCTGGGCCAAAACCCTCCCAGTCCACGAGATATTCTAGTTGGCTGCCCCGTTGCCGGGAATCGAGAATGTCCTGGACACGATAGATGTTCTCGTCTGCGGGGTCCACAGGAGGAGGAGGTACGTCATCAGCACCAGACCCTGTGGAGGGAGGAAATAGAGGATCAATATAAGGTTTGAGCAGAGAAACATGAAATGAAGGTGAGATGCGGTAATGTGAAGGGAGTGATAACCGATAGGTAACTTCATTGATCTGCCTCTGTATCGCGAACGGACCGATGTACCTGGGACTTACGGCAAGGCTGACGGAGACGGAAATCCCTGGTGGAAAGCCAGACCTTTTGCCCAGGTTGGTATGACGGGGTTGCAGATCTTCTTGCGTCGGCCTGGCTCTTGTGTCTCCGAACAGCCCTTTGCAGATGAACATGTGCTGAGTCCCAGACCCTCTCGCTCTCCTGGAACCAATGATGGACTGCTGGAACGTCGGATGGCTCACCTGACCAGGGAAACAGGGGCAGCTGGAAGCCGAGTATGCACTGAAAAGGCGTGAGACCCGTGGTGGACTGTTGAAGGGAGTTTTGTGCATACTCGGCCCAGGGTAGATACCTGCTCCAGCAGTCTTGACGATCATGGCAATATGACCGAAGGTATTTCCCGACCTCTTGTATTTTACGCTCAGTCTGGCCATTGGACTTGGGGTGATATCCAGACGTAAGGCTGACTGAGACTCCCAAAAGGTTGAAGAATGCCTTCCACACCCTGGATATGAACTGCGGCCCTCGGTCCGATCTTCAGGTAATCCGAAATGTCGAAATATCTGAGTGAATAGGGCTTCCGCAGTCTCAAAGGCGGTGGGTAAACCAGGCAGAGGGATAAGTTTACAAGCCTTCGAAAAGCGATCAACGACGTCCAGAAAACACGTGTGAGAGTCCAAGGAAGGAAGGTCCGTGATAAAATCACAGGCACAGCCATGGCACAGACAGAGCAGCTCTTCACGTACCGGGAGACATCCAGGGTCATATTGGGCCACCAGAATCGTTGTTGTATGAGCGAGAGGGTCTGTTGGCTGCCTGGGTGTCCAGAGCCCAGAGATGTATGGACTGAGTCCATGAGGGACAGACGTACACGAGTGGGAACGTAGGTCCGTCCCTCAGGGCCTTCCAGCGGAGCAGGTTCTGACCGGGTGGCGTCGACAATGTGGTCATCTATACTCCACTGGATAGGACTGACGATCACGGCTGGAGGGAGTATAGATTCTGGCTTGGAGGTGAAGGTATCTGGTTGGTACAGACGAGATAGGGAATCGGCTTTGACATTCTTGACGAGTATTGAGTCTTTTGGCATCTCGGAGGTATTCCAGGTTACGGTGATCGGTAATGACTTCAAAAGGGTGTATAGCTCCCTCCAGCCAGTGTCTCCATTCCTCAAGAGCGAGTTTGATCACCAGAAGTTCCCGGTTGCCGATGTCATAATTCTGCTCCGCCGGGGACATCTTCTTGGAGAAGAAGGCACTTGGATGGAGTCGAGGAGGCTTCCCCTGCCGCTGTGATAGGATCGCTCCTACCCCAGTGCTGGATGCGTCCACTTCGACGATAAAAGGAAGATCAGGGTTGGGATGGACGAGGGTAGGAGCGGATCTGAAGGAGAGTTTTAGTTTCTCAAACGCCTGGGTGGCTTCGGTGGTCCAGGACAGAGACTTGGTCCCTTTTTTCAGGAGAGAGGTGATGGGCGCACTGATCTGACTGTAACCTTGAATGAATCTTCGGTAAAAGTTAGCGAAGCCTAGGAAACATTGTAGTTCTTTTTGTATTGGAGGGTAATGGCCAGTTGGAAACGGTATCCACCTTCCTCTGGTCCATGGTGATCCCGTAAGGAGTGATCACATACCCTAAGAAGTGAATGGTTTCTTGATGGAACTCACATTTTCCCAGTTTCAGATACAGCTGATGATCCCGTAGCCATTGAAGGACAGACTGGACATGATGGTGATGATCAGACAGGTTGGTTGAGTATATGAGAACATCATCTATATAAATGATGACAAACTGGTTCAGATAGTCTTTAAAGATTTCGTTCATAAACCCCTGAAATACCGCTGGAACGTTGGACAATCCGAAGGGCATGACCCTATATTCGTAGTGGCCTCCAGGGGTGATGAACCCGGTCTTCCACTCGTCTCCTTTCCTAATTCTTATCAAATTATAGGCACTGCGCAGATCCAATTTTGAAAAGATCTTAGCACCTCGGAGCTGTTCCAGTGCGGCTGGGACCAGAGGAAGGGGATACCGAAATTTAACCGTGGAGTTATTGAGGGTCCGATAATCAATACAGGGGCGCAAGCCTCCGTGCTTCTTGCCAACAAAAAAGAAACTTGAAGCGGCAGGAGACGTAGATGGCCGGATGAAACCTTGATGAAGAGCCTCCTCAATATACTCCTCCATGGCCTTCTGTTCCGGGATGGACAGTGGAAAGATCTTACCACGCGGTAGAACCAGGTCAGCAGGCAGCAGGTCGATCGCGCAGTCCCATGGCCGATGTGGTGGAAGTTTTGTGGCCAGCTGTTTATCGAAGACATCCTGGAACGCCCGGTAGATGTTAGGGATTTCCTGATGTTCGTTAGTGGATGGACTTTCGATGGAGGTAGAGCACATGGAAACTTCCCGGACAGGAAATGAAGTGTGAAGAATCTTCTTGACCTGAGCTAGACAGCGTGAAAAGCAGTCACTCCCCCATTGACGCACCTCTCCCGTAGACCAGTTGATAATAGGAGAGTGAAGTTCCAGCCACGGATGAACTGAGGAATACGGTAGTCTCTTGAGCTGGTAAGCACATGAGTGAGTCAGTAGCGATGTAGTATCGACGAGACCTGACACTTGAATGAGGGAACTGGAGGTGCATAAAACAGTGAGTGCAGTGACATGGGATTGGTGACAGGTGATGAAAGCAGGTGCAGGTGATCAGAACTCAGGGGATACGGAACGAGTGGGTGGAGTGTAGAGGTCTGGCGCTGACGCTGATGCATCTGTGACATAAGAATTGTAGCTATCCGATTAATAGCCTATTGTTTGCAGCATGCTTAAAAAATACACTACAAATATGTTTTGTTTTTATGAGAGAGAGAAAAAAAGTCACGTAAAATCGCAATTTTATTGCATTCAGAAATAATACCAGTAAATAAAGCTAAACGTTATAATGTACTACAAACATCGTTAACACTACAAACACAGCTATAGGCTATTTTAGTTCCCCTCACTCCACAACAAATCCTTTCAATTTAATGGTATTCAGAACACATCAAGGATGGAAAAATATGAGTAACTATAAACAAGCCAAAACTAAATAATTTAATGAGAAACTTAAAGTAATCAGCTGCGTCTGTCCTACGCAGCAAGTTACGCTCTGCGTTGTTGTCCATTGTGCGTTAATGTGCAATTACACATGCAGACAGCTAGGAGGCAGTGTCCACAGCCATGTTGATGGTAACCCACAGTATCAAGGCAAAAGCCAAAGATGAAGCAGTTTGTTGTGTACATTGTTGGAGTAGCAGCAGCAATGATAGCGGCAAATAGATAGCGACTTTTCTTGCAGCTTGAGTTCTTGTATCCAACACAAATTAAGCATCTCTAGTTGATTAGTAGAGTTGAATAAGAGGCAATCTGGCACTGGAAAGTGTTTTTGAAATCATGCGGAGTGCTCGTGGCCACTGTTTTCAGTATCCGTGACTCGTGCACAGACAAGCGCTTCAATCGATTGCCAGTGAGGTGGTCACTGAGAGCTCACACTCACAGCGGATCTACGTATTTATTCACTAACATAAGATTCAAGTCCCTCCCCTACACATCTTTCTCCATGACGGTGAGAGCCACACTTTTAATATAACAAGGGAGTAAATTAACCTAACCCACTCGAACTAACTTGAACATAAACACACATAACTTTGCTAATGCAAAAACCCAACCATATTGTTAAAATAACGTATAAATAAACTCCAGACAAACAAATACTCATAATGCAACCAGCTGCTAGCGCTGACTGCTGGGTCATTACAATAACCCCCCACCCAAGAGGATTAGTGTCCCCACAACCCTATTCTCCCACAACTAAATCCAACAAATATCCTGGCCGGCGTCAAACATGCTTTGGCCTAACTGGTGTTCTACCCCCAGCGCCAGGCTCAGCCCTGAGGCCATCATTGTTCTGTGTTTGGGAGTGGATTTTGGGGAGCCTCTCTGGCTTCCACCAGTCTTTTGCTCTTGGACATTTGAGTGGTAAGGTGCCAACCAGTCCTTATGATGCACCACCCGTCTACCATATCCAGGCATTCGGACCTGAAAGACCATCTCTGAAATTTTGTCCAGAATCTCCCCGGGTCCCTGCCAATCGTATGGCTGCTTCTGGCAGGCTCCAGCGTCCTCTAGAGCAGTGGTTCTCAACCTTTTTTCAGTGATGTACCCCTTGTGAAATATTTTTTCAGCCAAGTACCCCCTAACCAGCGCAAAGCATTTTTGGTTGGAAAAAAAAGACTTAAAACAGAGAACTGTGCCATCAGTGTCTGATTTGTGAAACTTTGGAACAGATAAACACATACAAAATTCAAACTATTAATAAACTATTTCGAACATTTTAAATGATAATAATCCATGACTAAATGTATTGCAAAATATTTCTCATCACTAAAATCGAGTGATTCAAACTAATGTAGTGAAAACAGTGACCATATTTCTGAAATGGAAAACGGGGACATTTCCTATTTGAGTGGTCAAAATATCACTCAAAATCTCATTTGTTATTATATTTTAATTAAAAAACAGGGACAATAAATTTTTTTATGTTTTTGTTGTTGTTGTGGAGTCCTATTATATTAGTATATTATTATTAACATTAATAAGTATTATGATTTAGTTTGATTATTAGGATTTTTGGTCTGGATTTAATACAATAAAAAAAACACAAAAACCAAACAAACAATGAAAACAGTTAGTGGTAAGCTAACCATTGTAAATAAGCAGTTCAAAACAATATTGTAACACAAATGAACAAAAACACATTACAAAAATAAAATAAATATGATAAATAAAACTATTCAACAAATATTGTAACATTTTATAATTGTATTTAAGTTTATACTATATAAATTTCTTTTTTTTTTACTACAAAAGTTTTACGTTTATGCTTGAAAATTATTCTTACTTTCCTTAATTGGTCTTGTTATTTAGCATTTTAGGATTATTTTAAGCAGAAAGTATATGTATTCTGCACATGTATTGGTTGCAAGTGTAATAGTTTGGGGTTAGGGTTAAGGTTTTTATATTTATGTTATAGTTCAGATGTGTGGTAATCACTGCGTTGTGACTGCGGAACTTTTGGGGACAAAACAATCCCCCACCTTGTTGAGGCTCTGTTATAAAGCACATACAAACAATATTACTTTAAATTAAAAACGAATATTTAGTATGTTACAGAAAGATAATTGATTTCGGGATCGCATGCTGTCTGAGAGAGGGTTATTTTAACACATGCATGTCCCGTTCAAATGTTATTCTACATTCATTCATGTTTCCTTGTCAAAATGTCAAAAACTTTTAGTACAGTCAGTGCTGCGTTATATATGCTATATTCACATTATGCGATGTAAAAAGGTAATGTTAACTTTAACTGCAAAATCGCTAACAATAGTTAGTATCAGATCATCATAACACCCAGCCCTATCTTAACAGTATTACAACTAGGGGTGGGACAAAAAATCGATATGCCGATTTATCGCGATATTTCCGGCCGCGAGACGTTATCGATACTCTGGCTCCAAGTATCGATATTTTTAAAAACTGAATATTTAAATTAATGTCTACATTGTGGCTGGTTACCACTTTGGCTTACCGGAGTGGCAGTACCCCCAGACTTCCTGTGGTGGCGGCGTGGCGCTTCCCAGATTGCAGATGATCAGATGAACGGAACAGTGAAGAAGAAATACGAGCGCAATGGCTGGCCGACAAAAAAAATCACAAATGCACCCGCGTCTTTTAAATCAAAAGTTTGGGTCCATTTTGGATTTTGTAGTGACGATACAAAAAAAGCTCACTAAAGACTATGTAATCGGCAAGAACTGTCTCGGAAAAATAAAATACAATGGCAACACAACCAACATGCATTCCCACCTCGTGCGCCATAAGTGAATCAGCCTACGCTGGATGACATTTGTATGGCAAAGCTACCTTTTTTGATAGAACTGCTTGTGCTTGGTTTGTTACCACAGTTATCTGTGTACTATGGTGTGCTTCCTCAGCGATGAAGTTCAACATTCGCGGCTATCTTTTCTTCAACTCCTCGGGATCCATCTCGACGACTGCAGTGCAGGCAGATCGCTCGCGCGGTTGTGATTCTCCTGGGAGAGCGCACGCCGCGCGGCCACAAATAAACTGATATGGATTTGAAATTATTTTATCAACTTGAAATACAGGCATATTTTTGTAGATCTGTTCCTAAAAATATGCATATATGTTTTAGGAACACATCTACAATATACATGCGCATATATATATATATATTCGTTTGCACGTTTAAAACCTGTGTTTAGACCCGTGTTTCTCCCTTGTCCTACCCGACCTGCACCCGTATCCGACACAGTAGGATGTTTTTCACCCGTGCAGGACTCTTGACAGTGTACATGTTTAAAAGACAAGTTTATTATTGTACCGCTTGGTACTCAAATGTGACCATATTTTATTATATAAGGTTTTATACTGGGTGTGTTTTTGTACATTTTTAGTAATGTGTGCATTTTGCAATTTTTAAATATGAAATGTTTCTGCTATGAATAAGTTAGTGATGTGACCTTTCTTTATTATAAATCATTTAGTCACAGAAACTGTTCTCTCATGGCTGTTTGATAGCTTTATATGCACTTACTGTACTTTAATGCTATTTCAAAAAAGATGAAGTTTTAATAAATTAAATACATGATCATATGACTTTTTTTATGCTTTTTTTTTTCATTTACAAAATGATATCGTGATATATCATGTGTGATTTTCTTGCAATATATCGTCTGTCACAGAATCGCTGGTATCGTGATATATCGTTATCGTGGGCAAAATATCATGATATTATCGTATCGTGTGTTGACCTGTGATTCCCACCCCTAATTACAACACAACAAAACACAGAATATGTAAGTTAATCGCAATTAGCATATGACTTTAATGCACTAACGTTATATCTTGATGAGCAGGAGAAAAAATATAAAGGGATTTACGTTACCTTCTGCCGTCTGCTGTCCGCCATTGGTAACTTAGTCTGTTTGTATTCATGTTTCTTCGTTCTCAGTCGACATCCCACAATCAAAATTCGTCCAAAATAAGATTTTAACAGATGTAAAATGATCCATGCAATGCCATTAATGGACCGAAGAAGCAGTCCTGTTGTAGATTAGAAGCCGCGCGCTGCGTCCCCGCGAGCCACTCCAACGACAACGGGTGTATAATTCAAACTGAAGGCACGCACTGTCATTGGCCAGATTTCTGGATGACGTTCAGATTGACCAATCACGCTCAAAAGAACACGGAAAGACAGCAAATAGCCTTGCAAATATAGAAAAAAACTGTTTTAAACAACAGTTAGAAAATGTGTATATTTATTTTTATTTGCTGTTATATTTAATTAATTTGTCAAATGGTGTTTTGTGGTGTGGGCAGAGGCCTGGAAGTTTCAACCTGGAGAGCAGTGCAGATTTGTACTCTTTAAAAACAATTATTGTTTGATATTTAGTTTGCTATATAGTTTGTTATATTTGTATCCAGAATTGAATGTAAAACCAGTTTGAATGTAAAAATACACCTACACTGTAAAACATAAAATTAAAGTAAAATATCTTAATTTAAATAAGGAAAAATCTGTAAACTAATAGTGTTTTCTCTAAAACGTTTAATGTAAATTGCTGTGAAGTTTTTAACTTTATTTGACTTAAGATATTTGAATTTAATTTTACGTTTTTTGTTTTGCAGCTGTAGCTGCCAGTCATTTGACTGTTTTTTTAGGTTTTTATTTTTACAGTGTAAATATAAAACTAAAAAGAGTTACTTTAAAATGACAAAGAATAATGTTAAATTGTTAGTATGGACATAAACCTTTAATATAATGAGCTAAATATTTTATTACAGTTGTTAATTTACAGATATTGTTTGTAATTTTGCATGAATTTGTTATTTATGAAAACAGAAAAATAATACAGTGATGTTCCTGTATAAAAAAATGAGAATTACTGTAATTTGTCATTAATGATATAATCCTTAAAATAACAGTCAAGTTGTTTATTTTATTTAGTTTGTTATTTAGATATTGTTTGTAATTTTACATCGTTTTAAACATAATTCAAAATTACAAGAAAATACTGTAAAAAACTGAAAATTAGGATTATTTTTATTGGTTGCCTTATTTTTATTGGTAACCTTATTGGTTGCACCTACATCTATTGTGAGTGGTGGATTTCAAACCTCAAAACGCCCTTTTTTTGCAGCGTGTTAAAGTTAAGAATCTTAGAGTGACACTTTTTGTTAAAGGGTTAGTTCACCCAAAAATGAAAATTCTGTCATTAATTACTTACCCTCATGTCGTTTGACACCCGTCAGACCTCCGTTCATCTTCGGAACACAAATGAAGATATTTTAGTTGAAATCTGATGGCTCTGAAAGGCCTCCATTGGCACAATGGCACGGTTCACTCTCAAGACCCTTAAAAGGTACTAAAGACGTCGTTACAAAGTCCATCTCACTACAGTGGTTCTAAACACTGCATGAAAAGTGGGATTTTCGTCAGTATGTGGCACTGTAGATTGCCGTGTAACTTCAGGTTTATGACTGTGCACAGCAATTTGCAGGCAACACCGAAAACTGCCGTAAATTGACGGAAATTGACGTGGGCCTTGCTTGGCAGTTGCCCCCCCATGACCCCCCCTCCCCTTAATTCTAGAGGAGGCTTTATCATGTAAATGAACATGCTGTGAGCTACACAAATGCAAATCAGACTAGCAGCAGGGGGAGTTTTATCTAGGTTCTGAATTTTTTTAACTAAAACATTTTAAGTTAAATGTACAAGTTTTAGTTCACATTACTACATTTTTAGGGCAACCAGTTTGCTCCAATTTTTTAAGTAGATTCAACTTGTCCGGGCTAACAGTGTAGATTAATTACTCTGTATGTCATTAGCAATAACCAATGTTATGTAAAAAAAAATACACACAAAATAAAAAGTTACGGTGTTATGCCTATATGTAATTGAAGCACTTTTGCCACACCCATTATCTTAAATAAAGTGAAAATAAATATAATAGGTTTTTCTGGAGCTGGTGGTCTGAAACCTCAATGAGGTTGAAGAATATAGGGATAAATTAAGCCCCTCTGTGGACTGATTTCCGGACTCTTGTGATTCTCTATCTCTCTCTCACACTCACACACACACACACACACACACACACACACGCACACGCACACGCACACGCACACGCACACACACACACTCACACACTCACACACACACACACACACACTGGAACTCCGGACAGGAAATGACGATCTGACAAACAGGAATAGGTGATGAGACAATAAATAGGCAGGTGTAATGCGGTGCAGCTGGCTGTGATAATGAGCGGTTATAATCAGTGACTCCGCCTCCAACATAACCATACACACATACAGAGAATAAGTAAGTGAATTCATGAATCGTGACACAGATACAATGTTCAAATAGGCACTCAACTACATTATCGCCTGAAAAAGTCTTAAAACAACGTTTTGTCACACATTAACAGTAGAATTTTAACAAAAAAGACATGTAAACACAGCCCATGTCAGCCATTTCTCAACGAGACGAACCGCCTGGCAGAAGCCCCTCCCATGACGCGAATTCACGTCTGTTGTGAAGTGAATGTCACGCGCGAATGAAGCGAGTAAACTCGTGTTCAATGTTCAAACGTCCAACTTTGCGCGAATAATTCGCATCATTCGCATCCGGTGTGAACCCTACATTACAGTGAAGTCCCAATTTTGCACCGCCATTTTGCTACAGTGGCCCTAAAGGGACAAACCTCTCTATAGAGAGCTAGCTACTCTCTGCTCTCTCCGACAATGACGTTTTTGTACTGTGTCAGCCACCATGTGCTTCGAAAGGGAGGGGTGAGCAGTGGACGGGTGCAATTCACAACCTCACCGCTAGATGCTGCTAAAATTCACACACTGCACCTTTAAATAAAATGGTGTTTTGAATTATCCTCATGCCTGTCTGTTTAACATGTTACAAATATAAAATAATTACTATTATTAATAATCTCTTTTTGTGTGTGTAACAGGGAAAAATAACATGGCTTTATCCACAGTCTTCCAAAGTCATGGGTATGTTTTTTTTTTTTACCTGCACATATTATAATTGTGATACTTGTTTTTAAAAGTAAATAATGTGAAAGTAATTTTATATACATATATTTTAAATACAAGATAAAGAAAATTATTCCATTGTGTATACCATTTCAAATGAGTTTAAGGTGTTCTTTCATATTTTTCCCTCCCCATATCTAAGTACCTGCGGTTTTAAGGATTTGCAGTGTATGGAGGCAGTTTCTAGGCCCCTGAATGAGGGAATTGTCTCTATCTGTAACATCTGCAAGTCTCTGAAGAATGTGCATGTCGATCCCACCATTGACATGTGCTCCAATTTCAACCAAATTAGGGAACATATTGAGCATGCTGATCAGTGCCTGAAAACATCACAGACAAAGATTGAAGAAAAACTGGTTAATATGGATGAACACTTGGAGCAACTTACTAAAAACAAACACAATATTGAGCAGCAGAAAAAAGAAAAATACATTACACTAGGTAAATTACAAACAGAGAAAGAGTCTGCTGAAGAAATGCTAAGGTATTCCAAAGCAGGTTTGGAACAGACTGAAAACAAAGTAACAGCTGCAGAATATGCCCTAAGAAATGCACGTGCTATGAGGGGCGAAGGTAAAGGGGCTGCGATTGCAGGGGGGGCACTGCTTGTAATATCATTTCCCGGATGGATTGTTGGTAAGAAATTCATTTTAGCATCCTTTTCAATAATTCTGAAGCTATGCATTTACAAAACTATGACATGTTTTGATAGATTAGATTTCTTGTTTCCATCTAGGTCCAATATTGCTGAGTCAGGGAGTGCGAGAATTAAAGAAGGCTTCAAAAGCCATCAGTGCAATTGAACAGGACCAACAAAAGTTTAACTCTCAGATGAAGGAGAAGACCAAAAATGTGTATGAATACCAGTCAAAGATCACTTCGACACAATATGAAATTGAGCAGACCAATGAGGCATTGAAGATGATTGATGGGGTGATTGGGGAGGTTCAAAAGCATCTAGAGAACACAGGAAATATTCAGGAAATGGTCAGGAAAGCTGTGAGCCTTCTTGGAGCTCTCAGTGTAAGAGTCAATGTACTGGAGAAGCAAACTCTACATTCCTTCTACTGGAAATCTGTGGTGAACATCATGGAAGAAGTGATGAAGGCAGTAATAGAAATTGCGAAGAACTGGCTCCTCTGTGGTGTTGGTAATCCAGACTTTATAAATACTTTGAGGGTGAATATTAAAGGACTACTGGCTTTACGCAATTCGCCCAGTACTTCTGGCCAGTGTTGGGGAAGATACTCTGAAACACTAGTTTGACAAGCTACTTATAAATTAAATATAAATTACTTTACATAATCATTAGACGATCACTTCTCTGTGAACCATAAAGCCGCAAGATGCGCGATGAAACCGAATAGATGGCGGTAACGCGCAATTTTGGTATGTGATCAAATAAGGAGAAAACACTGAGCTGCTTAAATGCATTGCAGGCTCGTCAAAACACAAAACAGAATGTAGCTTTTGGTCACGCTACACCGCTACTTGCTGGAAAAGTAGTTAGCTACTGGAAAAGCTACATTGTTTTAAAAGCAACCGAGCTACTGAAAAATGTAGTTAAGTTAGTAGCGTCGCTACTTGTTGTTAACGACTCCCCAACACTGCTTCTGGCAGTTATTATTAAGTAAAAAACTATGTTAAGACCCAAAGAGGTTTTGTGTTTATATCAAATGTCCTTGTGTGTATACTATCTCTCTGTGTAGACATGTTTGTGTTCCAGGGGGGTGTTCAAGAAAGCAAGGTTAACTTACCGTCACATATACCTTAAACTCTTGGTTGATTAACCCAAAACTTGCTTACTCGAGGTATGCTGGTTCCAAAAATGAGTTCAGATCATTTAGAGTATGTTCCTGGGTAACACACAAGACATTCTCAATAGAGCGACGAATCAATGATTCTCCATGTAAACAGACGATAAGAAAAAGCGAGCAATTCTACTTCCTTCACTTCCTTCGTCTTGTTTCTAGTCTAAAATTTTTTAAATCAAGATGCATTTACTAGATAAGTAAAATAACATCAGATATTTTTTCTTGTTTTCTTGAAAATCAAATCAAAATGAAGGGAATTTTTGCTTAAAACAAGCAAAATGATCTGCCAATGGGGTAAAAAAAAAAAATCTTGTTTCTGTTGTAAAATAACATCAGATATTTTTTCTTGTTTTCTTGAAAATCAAATCAAAATGAAGGGAATTTTTGCTTAAAACAAGCAAAATGATCTGCCAATGGGGTAAAAAAAAAAAAAAATCTTATTTCTGTTTGGGACAGAAACAAGAAACAATATTTTTTCTTACCCCATTGGCATATAATTTGGCTTGTTTGGGGCAGAAGTGGCTCATGTAGGTTGTCTACAAACCAGAAGGATGGTGGTTCAATCCCCGGTTCCCCCTGACCAAGTGTCGAGGTGAGCAAGACCCAGACCTAACCCCAGCTGCTCCTGACGAGCTGATGGCGCCTTGCATGGCTGACACCGCCGTCGGTGTATGAATGGGTGAATGTGAGGCAATATGTAAAGCGCTTCGGATGGTCATGGGTTGAAAGCGCTTCATAAATGCAGTCCATTTACCATTGTACCATTTGTTTTAAGCAAAAACTCACTTCATTTTGATTTGATTTTCAAGAAAAAATATCATGTCATTTTACTTACCAATATAAATGCATCTTGATTTAAGAATTTTTTTATATTTGGACTGGAAACAAGTAAAAAAAAGACTAAATAAGAAGAGCATTTTATGCAGTGTTCTTCTTCTTTTGTTTAATGGTGGTTTACATAACCTACTTAGTGCACATCACCACCTATTTTGGTGGTTGTGCAATAATTTGTTCATTCTTTTCGTTTGTTTGATGCTAATTAAATGAATGCAGATCCATGTGTGAGATGATAAAATAAATAATAAATAGGCCTATATTTTAATTGAATTAACATTTAAACATTACCTTGTTATAATAGTGATTTATAATTATTATATAATAGTGAACACTATATTACAAATTTGGTTATATTAATATAACTATATTAATTATATTACACGCATCTGAATACCTCTTAAACAAACTAACCCTGGATCACAAGCTGCTCCGGAGCAGGTTATGTTCAGAGAGTGAGTTGCTATAGCTACAACATTCCCTGAAAGTTACCTCCGTTTTTGGAACTGAAAGTTGAGGTTATCCGCTAACTTACCCTTAAACATACCCGGATATGTCACATAACCTGCTTTCTGGAATACCCCCCAGAGGGGTGTTACCTCTGTTAACTTGTGGAAGACTGTGATTGGTCCTGCCATGCACCTGACCCTGATATAAGGACCGCCCCAAATGCTTTATGCCATTGTGTTTTGTTTTCATACTGATTGATTGTTTCTCATCGCTGTCGTCTTCTCTCTGGTTTTTCTGACAATTGCCTGTTTGACTATGTCTTGGATGCTGATTCTGATTAGTGTTCGCCAAGAGACTTTGTAAATATTTTTGTAAACACATTTTTGCCAAAGTAAAGTATTTAGTCTTAATTTAATTTTCATGGACTTCTGTTTTTTTACCAGTGTCCCGTCTTCTTTTGTTCAGTTTTCCGCCACTTAACAGTTGTCATGGTGATTAATTTGATCTGCGCAGGTGTATGTTATTTTACCTTCATTCACCCTGTACTTAAAGGTGTGTTCATGCCACCTCATAATTCCTGTAGTTACGAGATCCTAGCTTGTAAAAAGTGCTCACGTCCTTGTAGAGCTCGTAATTACAGCTTGTAGTCTGGGATTTTCCTGACCGTTACGGCGTGTACCACTTGATCACTCTCTCACACGGAAGAAGAGAGAAATGGCAGTGCTTCCAGCGGTAAAACGTAAATGAGCAGTTATTTCTTAATAATTAACTTTTTCATGCAAAAGTAATGTGAACATAAACAAAAGAAATGCAGTTACATATCTAGTTAGATATCTAGGCATGACAACCCAAATAAATTAAAGTGTAATAATAACAACGCATTTGAATAACACTTCAATGTTACTTCTATTTGTTTCTTATTTTATTACATTTTACTTAAATTAATTTACAGCATTCTTTCATGTGGGTTCATTTTGGCAACTGTCACTATAGAAAAGGATAATCCCCAGTTCAAGGATGTGAACAGCTCCGAACACATTGTCATCTCAAGATTCCGGTTAATACGAGGTGGTGTGAATGCAGCATATGTTGCAGTCTTTTCAGTTCTCATTTGTCTGGTATTGTTCGTGTTTGCACAATGTCTAAAAAGCTCCACAAGTAGTAACCTAGAATACTGTCTAACACATGATGGCTGCTCTGTCAAGTCCTCGTCGTCAGTGAGGAACCTGGGTGTGCTCTTTGATACCAGTATTTCATTTGAAAGCCACGTTTCTAGCATCTGTAAAACTGCATTCTACCATCTTAAAAATATATACAAATTATGGCATATCTGAAAGATCAGAGGCAACATGCCGGAGACGGGTTTAATGAGGATGACATATCGATTAAACAATTATGAAATTGTAACATTCAAGCAAATTATGCTCTCAATGTAAAATGCTGAACAGTAAGTTCATGCGTTCATGACCTCAAGGTTAGATTATTGTAATGCTCTACTGGGTGGTTGCCCTGCTCGCTTAATAAACAAACTCCAGCTGGTCCAAAACGCAGCAGCTCAAGTTCTTACTAGAACCAGGAAGTATGACCATATTAGCCCAGTTCTGTCAACACTGCACTGGCTGCCTATTAAACATTGCATACATTTTAAAATCTTGCTAATTACTTACAAAGCACTAATTGGTTTCCTATGGGGGTAAATTGATGCCAAAACCATTGGAAATGGACAGACTGAAAGTCACAAATAGATATTACAACTTGTAAACACAAAACACAATCTACAAATAGATAAAATAAATCTGCAAACAAAGTCCTTATGATCCGCAAATGTAAAACAAGATCTACAAATAGATAAAGTCTTCTAACAAACTCTTTGTGATCCACAAATATAAAGCATGATCTACAAAAAGATTAAAAATCCACAAATAAACACATCCTGATTCACAAATACAAATCAGCGTAATGTTTGTAGATTGTCACATTTGTTTTCAGAATTCTGACACTATTGTTTCACTGTTGTGACAAAATAATGCCATAATCATTGAAAATGAAGAGACTGAGTCAAAAATGCAGATCAACAAATAAATTAAAAAACTGCAAACAAACTCCTCATGATCCGCAAATGTAAAACAAGATCTACAAGTAGATAAAAAATCCACAACCAGACTCAAATATAAAATGCAATCTACAAATAGATTTAAAATCCGCAAACCAACTCTTTATGATTCACAAATAGAAATCAGTGATTTGTACTTGACAACCAGAATTTGAATGAATGCAAAGTGGTTTGTCTGCGCACAAGGGTCATTATTTGTTCTCAGAATTTTGGCACAACTGTTTCGCTGTTTTTCCATTAAAAAATCTACAAATGCCCTCCTCACAATTTGCAAAAAAACACAGCCTAACTTGTATTTTCAAACCACTGTAAAAAGACATTCTTACACATTCTGAGCACAGCTCAGCATGCAAGTGTTGAATCTGTGTTTGCAGATCACAGGGCATTCACAGATCCCTCTGCACACGTCTACAGATCTTTTTGGTAGAGTTGTGTGACTACAATCCACACGTATAGTCAGACAATCAGGGGTATTGCTTCAATGCGATGTCACGCCCCCTCAATAAGCCCTTTTCAAAATAAGAGCTGACACTTCTCGGATGGGTGGGCTGGGCTCGCTGCCCTTTACTGTTGCCGGTGTCACAGCGCTGGGGAGGGGCGGACCGACGGACGCTCACAAGATGGGTTGTCAGGTAAGCGGTCGATCGACTAAGTAGCTGCGTGACATTTAAAGAATAACTTAATCGCACCCCAGTATGTTAACGCTATGCACTATCGTTGAAACGGCCGGAGAATCCGGACTGGAGGTGGCCCAATCTGTTTCCAGACCTGTCAAACTGCTGTGTGTTTGTGTGTGTGTGTGTGTGTTGTTTGTTTGTTTCTCTTTGCTGGAGTTCTTTTAAGAACTTGATGGCTTTATCCAGTTTGTTATTAAATTTGTTATGAATTTTAATTGTTATGAACACAAGTTGTCTTTATTATATCCACACACAAAATAGCTACACAGTAAAATCCCCAGTGTTAAATTAACACTGCTTGGAGCCATAGACTGTAAAAAAATATGGACGTAGTGTCTGTGACGTCACCCATAGGATTCTGATGAGCCGTTCTGAAGCGCAATGTAGGGACGAGCCATCTTGGCAGCGCGTCATCGCGCGTCACTCCCGGATAACAGAAAATGGGCAAAAAGGCGGTACGTGGGCGGAGCTTAAGTGACGCGATGACTAACAGACTTATGCTGCGTTCACACCAAACGCGAATAGAGCGTCTGGCGCGAGTGATTTCAATGTTAAGTCAATGGAAAGGCGCGTTGACGCGCGTCTGGAGGTCTCGCGGCGCGAATGGCGCGAATTGGACGCGAATTGAGCGTCTTGCGCGATACGCGCGTTACACGCGAATGGTGCTTTTGTGCATTCACGCGTTTGAAGCGAATTCGCGTCTGACGCCCGAGTTGAAAATTTTGAACTTTGGCGTCAATTCGCGCCGCGTTATCCAATCAGGAGCCTGCTTGCTGCTGTCACGTGGTAAAGTGACGTGTATGAGAAACCCTGCATAAATTAAAAATAGTACTATTGTGTCACAAAATGTAGTTTTAAGACTCTTTCAGGTGGGAATGTAATTGTTTAAAGCTCAAGTCTGTGGTTTATTTATAAAGAGAGCGCCTATTTAAAAAAAAAATAATCTTGTGTTTTTGGAGTTGTGAGATCCAGGCGATCACCGGGCAATCACTGCTCATAACGCCGGCGAAGGCAGCCTTTCCTCGGCCAGTCCTTCTGGCGTCTGCCGCTGGCTCTGATGTCCTGTAGTGGTTCGTTTTGTGTAGATCTAACGGCCGAGCTTTGCTCTCATGAATCTATAATTTGTTGTCTGCCAAATCGTTTTGACTGAGGGCAAAGAGAAGTTTCATAACTTTATATTTTAAGGATATTTAAATATACAAGTAGTGAAGATAATGTAGGAGTTGCCTGGACCACATTTGTGTGGCTATTAATGCTTAATATATATGTTTAATGAAAATGAAAAGAGGCAGAGTGGTGTTTTATGACATATTTCTCCTGGAGTGCCTTGAACGCGCGTCAATTTCGCGTCAAACGCTTGATTTCTACGCGCGTCCAATTCTCTGCGGACGCGCGAATGCATTCAAAATGTTCGCGCGTGAAACTAGACGCGGTAGACGCGATTTTGACGCTCAATTCGCGTTTGGTGTGAACGCAGCATAACAGATCCCTTCTGGATCCTGTCCCTAGCGGCCAGTCGATGAATTGCAGTTTGAGGCACTTCCGTATTGGCTTCAAGAGAAACTGCGGGAGGTTGCCGCTTGCTTGGAGCACATATGGTCCCACTCTACAGAGTGTTAAAGTAACACTGAATCAGTGTTAAAGGTACACTATGTAGGATTTTTGTAGTAAAATATCCATAAACCACTGGGCCAGTGTTATATATTTTGTTCAGTTGAGTACTTACAATATCTCAAATGTTTTCAACTATTTGTAAATTGTGAGAAAATTGCAATTTTAACCGAGGTACCGGGACGTGTGAATAGGAGTGAAGGAGTCGCCAGTCAATGGCGTCATATCCGCGTTACCCTCGGTTTCCGCTCGGTTGCCGTAGAAACCATGGCAGCATATAGTCTCGTGGACAAATGCGGACGGTGTAGCGTCTACCAAACAACTCTACCGGTAGTTTGTTTCGCGCAGTCGTTATGGAACACAATTATTCTTTGCCGTTTGCAGCTGATTCTGTCGACAAAGACAAGTCCCATAAACGTAAACGTCAACGTACAGGTCAACAAAATGACCCAAGACGATTTTGGGACAAGAAGAGAAATAAAACCAGGATCAACATCGGTGTGGCATTTTCAAAATGGAGAGAACTTCGCGAAAAACTTCAACTAGACAGAGACGCCGATCTTGCATGTGTTTTAATAGACAGGTGAGTAATTGGTTTAATTCCTTTACTGACAGAAAACGTGTTATTTGTTTATATCAATCAACAGTGCTAGTCTTATTGTTTGAATATCTATGCATATGATGTGAAACATGGTGAGGTCATGTTCACTGTGAATACTTCAAGGCATTTTAAGAACTGGTAAATGTAAATTTGTTGTTTATACTGTAGCTTTAGTGTTTGTTTTTTATTGTTTTTTTTATTTAATTTATTTCTTGTTTTTGTTTTACCAAAAAGTTACCAAAAAGGAGGACCTTCCACATCCACTCCTTGCAAGAGACCTGGAATGCCTCTTCAAACCCTCTCTTCCATAGGTTCGTCCAGTGAATCACCATCAGATAGGTAGGCATTACCAAATGTGTTTTATGTATTTTTTCAAAAGATGATGCATAGAATAACATTGGATAAATTGCTAAATTATGCTTTACAGAGATCTTTGTTTTGCTGGAGCCTGGAGTCGAGCACCTTTCTAGTGATGAACAGCTCTTACATGAAAGGTGACTTTAAGATGTGTTATTATGTAAAAATGTGTTGTTAAAAAGAATTGTATATTGCAAGCATCACAAGCCACAAATTGCAGTGTGGCACAACCAAGCCAGTGTTGCGTATGCCGCCATTACAAACCAATGTTTGTTTCTTTTTGGGTGTTGTGTAGTTTTTCCAAGATGAGCTTCCATGATGAATCCACCATTACCGTGAACGAAGATGCCAATGATCTTCAGAACACCGTGTAAGTCTTGTAATGCATTGTTATAGATCCTGTTTGCTGTCTACTTCTCTTTGTGTAATTTTCTGTGCATGGTATTTAGTTATGTCATTTAGTGAGTTTATTAGTTTAATTATTACAATTATTATTACCTCTACTACTACTGCTCTTTATTATTATTATTATTATTATTATTTGCAGGATTGAATTGAAAAACCCAGATGATACAACATGGGAACTAGACAGTGAGGACAGCACTTCTGATGAGGACTATGTTCCCTCTATCTGTCTTAGGTTTGTCTGCATAAATCATCTTTTTAGCTTGATAAAAGCAGACATGTAAAACATAACAATCTCAGTTGAAGGACTGATTGTTTGTTATCAACTGGTTTGGTTCCCATTACACATGGTTTTATTTTTCTTGTCAAAATGAAAGTATAGAAAAGACATACATTTTTCTTGCACATAGTAATAATACTTTGTTGTAAATATTACAGAACGGGTGACGGAGCGAAGGACTTTAGGAAAATTGAGGAGCTTAAAGTAATTGGTCTAGAAGAGACCGTCCATCTTACACAAGAAGATGAAGTGCTACCCCTACGTGAAGAACATGTCCCGACATCTTATGCTAGACACCAAGTCTTGTGTGAGGAGGACATAATTGGACAACGGGCATCTATTGTATATGAAACACAGTTGAAACAGTTGGTCACGCTTGTGCAGATACCTATAGTGAAGTGTAATTCCAGGAACACAATTACGAAAGAAACCTGCCAGGCTTCACTACCTTTTGAAGTCCGTCTAACTTCCAGGGGAACAGCAAGTGTCATCCAATGGGTAAAAACAAACACAAATCTGTATATTAGCGTATGTACATGAGAGTAAAAAATCTGTTAATAGGTGCATGTTACAAAACATATTGTTGTCACTCTATTCATCTTAGTTTACTTAGGCACAAGTTTATTCATTTTAATGGGCTGGTGTTTATGAAACATTTTCAAAGATGTATAATATATTATGTGTAAGTGCATACACATTTTCCAGTTTTCCAATAGTAATCGATATACCTTTGAATTCAATGCAGATACTTTTTGTAAATTCACAGATTGTATGCATTTTAATTACTCTTGTTTCTTTTATCTTCTAGATATGTTCAAATGGACACAAAGTATGGACTTGGAATTCACAGCCCACACTCAAATTTGCAATGCAGGCAGGGGACTTCATGATGGCCACCAACATTCTTCTGTCGGGGAATAACTACCACAAAGTATCACACCTGTTTAATTACATGAACATGGGTTTTGTAGGGAATGACACTTTTTTTAATATTCAGGATACCTACTGCTTGGGAGCAATAAGGGAAATGTGGGAGGACAAGAGATGTGCTGCCATTCAACATCTGAAGAGTAAGGACGGTTTATTTGTTTTAGGGAAGTCCTATGGCTTTTTAAAAATGTAAATCATCTATGCAATACCTACATGGCTTTTTCTGTGTCTAAGGGTGTTATGTATTGTATTTTAAACATTTATTTAAAAATTATATCCTTCCTATATTTTTATTTGCCTTTTGTTATTACTTTTGTTTGATTATGATAAATAAAATCTTATTTGTTGATATATTGTGCACTATACAGCTGATGGACGAATGGATAGCCCTGGATACTGTGCCCAGTATTGCTCGTACACCGCAATGGAGAATGATTCTAAGGAAATCATCTCTGTTGTGACTGTAGATAAAAGGCAGACCGGGCGTAATTCTGTCATCATGGAGAAAGAGGCTTTTGTAACCACAATGGATAAGCTTCTTAGTGAAGTGAAGATCTCTGAAATATGCACCGACGCTCACTCACAAATCGCCTCTGTTATGAGTAAGTTGGTAGTACTTGCCGTATTATCATATACAAGAAAAATTGTATTTGATATTCAGCAGTTGTGTATGAATTGTCAGTTGTGTTGTTGTTTTTTTTCATCACAAGATCAAATGACTGGGCGATATAAGGACACAGGAGTTCTGCACTCATGGGACATATGGCATGGAGCAAAGAATTTAGCCAAGTTGATTAGTGCAGTATGTTTCTATTTATTTTTGGTAAATACTTTAATCGATTTATTTTGCAGGTTTGTAGTGATGTTTTTATTCTGTTGTGCATACTTAGGCAGCACAGCAATCTGGACAAAAGATCCTGCTGCACTGGGTCAAAGACATTGTGAATCACTTCTGGTTCTGTTGTAAGAAGGCAGACACATTCCAGCAGTTCCTTGTAAGTAATATACATTCCCAGTTGTGGTCTTCTCTTCCTGTGACTTAATACAACAACATTTAGATATATCTAAAATCTATGTACTATTTGAAATGAGATTCTGTGTTTTAGGATCAGATTATCTTTGTGCACAGCATACTCATTAGAACACACATTACAAATACTACAATTATGCTTATTTTATTTGACTGTATGGTCTGATTACAAGATTTGTATTTTAGAAACTATGGAGCAGTGTCCTTCACCATGTCACAAATGAGCACGAATGGTACCTTGGTCACTGCATGCACGATAGCCTGCCAGAAATACAAGACAAGCAATGGCTGGAGAGTGGTTCCAAAGCTCACAAGGCACTGGAAGCGATAGTCCTCAAAAAGAGGTGGCTCAGAAATGTCCACCGATATCTACCTTTCAGGTAACTTTTGGAAGCACCTTCATGTCTGTTTCAAAATGGAGATCAGGTTGCCAGTAGTCATCATTGTGATCAATGTTTGGAATACTACTCAAAATATGAACATAGGCTAATTTGATTCTCCAGATCAACCTGTCAGCTGGAATCATTCCATAACCACTTGCTGATGTACGCCAGCAAGCGGTTCAGCTTCTCGCCACTTGTCTATGAGGCAAGAACTCTCCTGGCAGCGCTGGATTATAACCACCATAAAGATCGACCACCAGTGCTCAACAAAAATGGCCAAAAGATGTAAGATCAAAAAAATGCATTTTCAATCACTCACAGAATTTACTGTGGAAGTTTCTGCATTGTACTTCAAGTTTTTCTTAACCCATATTTTATTGTAGAACCTTTTGCGTAAAGCCTATTTTTTCATTACAGCTTTCGCAGACAGTTCCAGAAGAAAACTGGTAGATGGACTGTACATGCCTTGAAGGTGACTAAGGACTACAGTTACATTCCTGACCTACAAGCAGCAATTGTGAGTGCAAGACTCCAAGCTGATGTGGGGATGCCAAGGCGTAGGGTTCCTAGGCCGGAGGACCCCTGGACACTAGGCCTCCTTCCAAGTGTCCCACCTCCATCTATTGACAGCATTTTGGAGTCACATGTCAGTAGAGGCATAGGTTTGTACAGCAAAATCAGTTCCAAATTTAGTAGTGCACATTCTGAGCTAATAAGTCTGTCATGGGATAATTTATGAAAGTTGGTATAATAACTGTCTTTGATTTACTACTGTTATTGATCAGTACAGTATTATTCTGCACTTATTAATTTTCATCTGATTAAAATGCTTTTTGTTTCTTTTCCACAAAGGAGCGAGCTCTACACTACCAGAGTCAAGAGACGAGCACTAAGCTAAAACCTCAGCAATTTGAACCCCCGAGTTCGGAAGTTGACTTTAAACTGAGCCAGCTAAACTATTTTTGTTGTTTAAAAATAAACTGAAACTTGATGCATATACCTCAAAATTTTTGTAAATGTGCTACCTCAGAAAAGTACTCTAATATGCACATACATTTTAAGTAATGTCCAATTTGTTATAAATACAAATTATTTTTCTTTATAATATAAATAAATCATTCAAAAATACAGTGTTTTTTTATATTTATGCTATCACTGATAAACAGGTTCTTATGAAGAATGCAGCATAGAACAATATAGTCTTTATATTATTTTTAATACAAAAATTATAAACAGGAGAGTGGCAAACACAACTTTGATAGAAGTAATAGAACATATAAATTAAAATTACAATGTAACAATTAAATAAATCAATATAAATAACAACTAAAAGTCCTTTGAACATAAATACCCGTCTTTAGGAGAACATAAGGGCAGCATGCTTCTACAACACAGCAGCAATGAATCCCGTGTACTGCCTATTTGGATCCAGAAATTTATCGCGTATTCTGCGCACACAGCAACAAGGGATGACAACACGGTTTCCTGCCCCAAGCGAACCACACTGCACTCTAAAAAGAGATGTGTTAAAAAACAACACACTGAGTGTGTTGATGGTATTTTGACACATGTTGTGTAGATATAACACACAATGTGTGTTAAATGTTACTCTGGATGAACAGCAGTGGGTGTTTTGGCAGCCAATCACATCATGCCTCTTTTTCAATGTCTTTTTCAATGTCTTTTTCAAATGTTTTCTCCGCTTTTCACTTGTTATCACTGACCAGACTGACTTTATTTCTGTCAGACAGAAGCTCTTATTGAGACGAACAGGATTTGTGTTGATGATTCAGTGAATGTTTCATCTGAAGTCACCAGAATCGTGATTAGTGGCTCCTTTATTTGAGCTCTTGACCCTTGACTCTTTCACATCAGTTTTTCTCTGTTTGCTGTGACTGTGTTTATTATGCACACTTGAAGCAGCAGAACTAACCATGAGAGAACGATGATCAGAAGATAATGTTATCATCGCATACATTTGCTGAGCTCAGGCAAGTGTTTGATATCTGAAACTTTACTGTAAAAAATATTTTGTGCTGTTAATAATTATTTTATAATATTGTTGTCATTATCTGCACATTTGTTTTTAGATACACTGTGCACATAGGATGTTTTAGTCCATGGTGTCACACAGGCACACACACATATCAAGAATCAGCTCATGAATCTCAATAATGGTAAAAAACCAAAAGCTTCATCCCGCAATGCATTCTGGGAGTCACCATAGTACAAAACTCATCCATGACTCCCAGCATGCACTGCAGGATGAAGCGTTTGTCACCATTGTTGCGATTCATGAGCTGATTCTTGAAGTGTGTGTTTGACAAGTATCTGCTGCAGCTCTAAACTTTCTGAAAACATTGCATTTGTATTTTTTTAAGAATTCATTCTGCACTGCTGGTCATCATGGACTGACTTCACAAAACTTTTAAAGCTGACAGCACATAAATAAAGTAAATATATACCATCCATTTAATCATAAACTGGATCAGATCTTGAGATTATGACTTAAACAAGAAACTTCTGATCGTGTTTTCTTTCATGCCATAACAAACATATTTGATTAAAAGGCAGTTACAGCAGAAAGAGGAGAATTAAAAGACAAGTAAAGGGTAAAGAGCTCAAATAAAGGAGCCACTGATCACGATTCTGGTGACTTCAGATGAAACATTCAATGAACCATCAACATTTAAACCTCTGTTCATCTCAATAAGAGCTGGTGTGTGTAGATTCATGATGTCTAAAACATCCAGGTAATACAATAAACAGTCAAACACTCTTTATTAAACGTCAATGGACTAAACACAAGTTAACAATACGTGTCAGTGTTCATCCAAACACGAAGTAACATGTAACACACATCTGACACACGTTGTGTAACTATAACACGTTATTGTGTAAAAGGTTTCAACACACTTCTGTGTAAGAGGAATAACACATTAGTTGAGTTACAGGTAACACGGAGATGTGTTAAAGAAAACGACACAGGTTGTGTGTTAAATTTTACGCAACATGTGTTGTCCCTGAGCACACACACTACATGTGTTAACATCTACACAACATGTGTTGTCCCTGAGCACACACACTACATGTGTTAAAATCTACACATGTGTTGTCCCTGAGCACACACACTACATGTGTTAAAATCTACACAACATGTGTTTTCCCTGAGAACACACACACACAATATGTGTTAAAATCTACACAACTTGTGTTGTCCCTGAGCACACACACTACATGTGTTAAAATCTACACGAAATGTGTTGTCCCTGAGCACACACACTACATGTGTTAAAACTGACACAACATGTGTCAATTTTTAACACATCTGGTTGTGTTGTTCTCAACACATCATGTTATAAAGCACCGACACACACCTTCATTGTGCATTGTATGCAGTGTTTATGTTCTCAAACAAACAGGCCTGAGTAAATAAAAGTTATTTATATAGAATGTTTTATCAGTTGCTACATTTTAATTTAATTCAAAGCGCAAACTCTGTTAACTGTTATCTCTTCATGATCTTTTCTCAAAAGCAGCATCGATGTGGTGTTGAAGTGTGAATAATTGAGTTTATAGAGTCATAGAGTTTGAAACATTGTACTTTGTGTGCACATGCGTTCTGTACTCGACTATTGATTAAATGCTTAATAATTTAGTTTCACTTTATTTTTAAAATTACATCTGAGTATGTGATTACCTGACACAATTAGTGTGTTAAAATGACTTACACATTTATCGTGTTAAATTTGACACAACATGTGTTGTCCCTGAGCACACTCACTACATGTGTTAAAACTAACACAACATGTGTCATTTTTAACACATCTCTTTTTAGAGTGTGCCACAAGATGAAATTTCTGTAAGCTGTATAGCGGTATTCCCTGTTGTCATCCCCAGGTTCCTGTGTGTCATGGAGGGCATATATGTCGTTTCTTAGACGGCGTGACAGGCGCAATATGTGCTCATCCAAAATGTATAATGACACGTGGGGCAAAATGCTTACACATGTGCCCTCTGTCATGCCACAACATTTATTTTCCATATCCGATGGCATTTCAATACATTTTGTACAGGAACACCATCGAGGTACGTCCTGCAATTGTTGTTCCTCTTGATGAGCAGGAGGTTGGAGGACATCAAAGATGAGGCCTGGTTCTCTGTTCATAACTCTAAGCAAGAGTTCTCGAGCTTCAGCCACGTTCATGTTCCCTATAACATCCTGAGAAAGCACATCATAAATGTTAATGACAAACATGGAATCTATTTTGGAAACTTTTAAGTATGTCCATACTCACTTGTGTCATCAACCTCCTGTCCTCTTGCAGCCTAGACACCCTCACTCTGTCCTCTTCACACAGTCCAGATGATGCAGTGTTTCTTCTCCCTCTAGCTGCCTGTCTTCTCCTTGTAGCTCTTCTCCGTCTACTGGCTGGTCGTCCTCTTGATGCACTGCTGGGTTCCACAACTCGAGTTGTTTCTTCCACTCTGTACGCTCTTCCCATCCCTTTTGCTCTTCCTGTCCCTTTTCTTTTTCCTCCCCACATAGCAACATTGTGTCGGCCCAGATCCGGCCCAAATCTGGCACTTGTGGCATACTGATCTGGGCCACATGCTGCGTGGAATGACGGCCCTTGAGTGGACCGCTCCTGTTTGCCAGATCTGGGCCACAAGCAGGCCAGAGCAATGCCACATGTCAGCCAAGAGCAAAGAAATAAACCAGAACTGGACCACAAAATCTGAGCCACAAAATCTGTGTATAATAAATATGGAGTCATCTCAACCTTAATAAACCTGTTAATAAGCAGAATCACTGAAGGAGAGAAGAGAACAGAGAAAATAGATTAGCAGAAACACAAGAACTACAACTGACATAAGCCATAGATGAAATCAACTGAAGATAAAAGAAGACATTAAATCTCTGAAGATTAGATTAGATTAGATTAGATTCAACTTTATTGTCATTACACAAGTACAAGTACAAGGCAACGAAATGCAGTTTAGGTCTAACCAGAAGTGCAATAGCAGCAAGTGCAGGATATACAATGGTTGCATAAGTGCAGGACATGGAAATATACTGAATTTATTGTCACGGGTGAGAAATCACACAACAAGGTTGCTCGTGAAAGTGAACCCCGGAGGGTGGGTTTATTGTGAATACTTTGGGGAATCGGTGCAAACGGTGAAACAAAGGTGCATGCTGTCGTCGTGGCTGGTGTTCCTGTGAAGTCCTCGTGCTCGTGAAGGTGGGTGTCCAGGCGTGCTCAGTCGGGCTGTCGGTCACTCGCTGCCTTCTGTGAGGTAAGAGAAAGAGGATTAGTTCCAGCACGTTCAGCATGAGACGGGTTTCTGCTCAAGTGAGAGCGGCAGCGGCTTTTACAGCCTCTCGCTGATCGGGTGCAGCTGTGACCGATCAGCCCGTGATGAGGTCGTGCAGGTGCCGTGCGTTGGTTGCCAGGGCGACGCTGATATGCCCAGAGAGACTCGTCACAATATATAAATATGTATAAATAGAGAGTTGTCTTACTATAAACAGAACTGAATTTACAGGTGAGTATGTACAGTGAATTAATATACAGATGGCTATTACTATAAACAGATTTTACAGGTGAATATGTACTATGAATATAATATACAGATGGCTAGTACTTTAAACAGAATTTTACAGATAGAGGTATGCAATAATATGTTAGGCAAGATGAGGAATATAGCAGTGGATTAAGGTAGTGCAATAAATTATGGACAGAGCTATCCGAAAAAAAGTGTAAAGTGCAGTGGAAAGTGGTTGTATATTACAGTTAGAAGTACGGTGCAAAATGCAAATGTAAACATTGGTATTATAAATACAGTCGGCAGTGCAAATGAGCATAATCCAGTTAAGATATGGTAGTGCAGAATGCATAAGTAAACAGTTGTTACTGTAATAAACAGTCGGTAGTGCAAATAAAGTGAAGGCAGATGTGAGGTAGGAGAGTTAGCAGTTTATGAGGGAAGTGGATCAACGGGGGTTTGAGTTCAGTAAAGAGACAGCTCTGGGGAAAAAACTGTTCTTTAGTCTGCTGGTTCTGGTCCGGTGAATCCTGAAACGCCTGCCGGAGGGCAGGAGAGAAAACAGTCTGTGGGCTGGGTGAGAGGAGTCCTTAAGGATGCTGCGAGCTCAATGCAGACAGCGTTTCCTCTGGATGTGCTCGATGGCAGGCAGTGGAGTCCCTGTGATGCGCTGGGCAGTTTTCACCACCCGCTGCAGTGCCTTGCGCTCCGCAACAGAGCAGCTCCCATACCACACTGCCACACAGTTGGTCAGGATGCAGAGGAGATCTCAGATCAAGATCTCAGCAGAGGAGGATTAAACAACTCCACAAACAGCATTACCAGCTTCACACATTACTAACCAGACTGACTTTATTTCTGTTATACGACTACAGAAGCTCTAATTGAGAACTAACAGAAGTTTAACTCTGTGTTTCATCTGAAGTCACCATAACGGTGATAAGTGTTTCCATTAGTTGAGTCTGCCTCTTTTGACTTCTGTGAATGTGTGTTGGTAAAACACATTTGAAGTAGCAAAGGATGTTAAAGAGAAGTGACATCAGGTGAATATGGTTTTGTAATCATCATGAAGCTGCCTGGTGTTATTTGAGTCTAACAAGTGTGTTGTACTAATAATACATTTGCACTACAAACCCTGTGTTACTAAAGCATGAGATCCTGCAGTATTATAATAATCAGTTACAAGATTTTTAATATAGCTCAAAAAGATAATCTATGACGTTAATAAGATACACACAAATATCAAGAATCGGCGTATGAATCTCATCAATGGTGACAAACAAAATAATAGGAAAATTCAGCTGCATAATATATTTATGCTGCAATGCATGCTGGGAGTTCTGTACTATTCAGGTACCCAGCATGCATTGCAGCATGGAATTTTTGATTGTCACCATCACCAAGAACAATACACTATTAACTTTTTTTTATTGTGATTCTAATGCTGCGTTCACACCAAACGCGAATTGAGCGTCTGGCGCGAGTGATTTCAATGTTAAGTCAATGGAAAGGCGCGTTGACGCGCGTCTGGAGGTCCCGCGGCGCGGGAGGCGCGTTACGCGCGGCGCGAAGGACGCGAATCCGCCTCAATGGCGCGAATTGAGCGTCTTGCGCGATACGCGCGTTACACGCGAATGGTGCTTTTGTGCGTTCACGCATTTGAAGCGAATTCGCGTCTGACGCCCGAGTTGAAAAATTTGAACTTTGCCGTCAATTCGCGCCGCGTTAACCAATCAGGAGCCTGCTCGCTGCTGTCACGTGGTAAAGTGACGTGTATGAGAAACCCTGCAGAAATTAAAAACAGTACTATTGTGTCACAAAATTGCTTTGTGTTGCAATATTGTGTTGCCTCTGGCTTGGCGTGCTCAGTTGGGGACACTACATTTTTCAACTAAACATCGAAATACATCTAAATAATAAAATAAATTAACCATTTAAACTAAATTACTGATCAAATTATTGATCTAAAGCCCACACTGTCACTGTATGATACTTGAAAATTTTCCAGAATGGCTATACAGCTGAATAAAATTATGCTGCATTATTTTCCTGTTTAACACTGTAAAGCTGCTTTGAAACAATCTACATTGTTAAAAGCGCTATATAAATAAAGTTGACTTGACTTGACTTGACAAAATGTAGTTTTAAGACGTTTTCAGGTGGGAATGTAGTTGTTTAAAGCTCAAATCTGTGGTTTATTTATAAAGAGAGCGCCTATTTAAAAAAAATAATCTTGTGTTTTTGGAGTTGTGAGATCCAGGCTATCACCGGGCAATCACTGCTCATAACCCCAGCGAAGGCAGCCTTTCCTCGGCCAGTCCTTCTGGCGTCTGCCGCTGGCTCTGATGTCCTGTAGTGGTTCGTCTTGTGTGGATCTAACGGGCGATCTTTGCTCTCATGAATATATAATTTGTTGTCTGCCAAATCGTTTTGACTGAGGGCAAAGAGAAGTTTCATAACTTTATATTTTAAGGATATTTAAACATACATGCAGTGAAGATAATGTAGGAGTTGCCTGGACCACATTTGTGTGGCTATTAATGCTTAATATATATGTTTAATGAAAATGAAAAGAGGCAGAGTGGTGTTTTATGACATATTTCTCCTGGAGTGCCTTGAACGCGCGTCAATTTCGCTTCCAGCGCTCGATTTCTATGCGCGTCCAATTCTCTGCTGACGCGCGAATGCATTCAAAATGTACGCGCGTGAAACTAGACGCGGTAGACGCGATTTTGACGCTCAATTCGCGTTTGGTGTGAACGCAGCATTAATGCACCCAGAATGCATTGCGGCATGAAGCATGTCACCATTGTTGAGATTCATAGGCTGATTCTTGATGTCTGTGTGTGAGTAATACTAGCAGGAGTTAGAAGTGCTTATTGTGTGATGTGTTATTAAACTGGAGTACAAAATGTATGTAAAATGTTTTTGTATGTAAAACATTTTGTATGTAAAATGTCATATCATGACAAAGGAAATTAATATTTGCCGTATGCTGCTCTCACAGATTTGACCTAGAATGTCACATGGTATATCTCTTCTTCGTCTGTACCATATATGGACTACATGTGCAACAGGGCGCCCTCCAGCTGCCAGTATGAGCATAACTGCGTGTTAGCTGAGTGGGAGCTCTGGGCATTAACTGTAACAGCTCCGTGTTGCAAGCACCAATCCGGTTCAGGTTTTTTTCTATAGACAGTACTGAAGGGTCAAGGGTCAAGCCAAACATCACTTGTCTCTTCATCAGACACATATCCTTCAAGAATGATTTTATGATCTAATATCAAAATAAGAATGAATGATAATCAAGTTATAACAGTGTCCTACATTTGATAAATCAGTTCTCTATATTCAATGAGTGATTTTGATGATTGAAGTGTTTTTGCTGTGCTTTTGAATTCCAATTGTTGAGGTGCTGCTCTGATGTCTGTGTCAAGACGTGCTGGCAGGCAGATGCCCTTGGTGCAGTAATAACACTCCAGGGAGTCAAACGAGATCAGCATGTGTTAACTATATGTCTTCCTGAGGTGACCCCCCCGGGGTCATCCCTGGATTCTTTGGGGACTCAGGGGAAAATGTACCTCTTTGATATATCTTCTGTCTTTATAGAATAGAATAAAGTCACTTCTGAATTAGAGTTAGTATCAGCATGTTTGGAGAAGTACTTTGTTGATAGTTAGTTAAGATGTCCCGACCTTGATGGAGACTGTTTTTCTGGGAAACTTTGTGTGTGCGTCTCATGATTCTGTGCAGATCCAGTATTGGAGATGGTCCTTTCGGCAGACGATTCCAGACTTTGAGGCGTCTTTTCTGTGACCTCCGAGGTCATTGAGGATTAATCTGGGCCTGGGCGACACAGAGTCTACGCATTTTGAGAGATATATGTCCCTATCTGTCTACGTGTGGAAAGTTGCTTACGTTGCATGTTGTTAGAACCAATCAGAATCATTCCACATGGCAGTAATGACGTGTCTAGACCTTGAAAACAGTATAACTGTTCAGAAAATTGTATGTACGTTAGACGGAGGCGGGGAGACTGTTGGAGGGAGCGCGGCCTACGAACTCCTCTTGAGCTGGCTTCTGCTGATGAAACTGCAAACTATTCTTCAGTAAATTTTCTTTAATTAATCTGACTCCTGACTCCTGGTCTTCATTTTTCACTACTGGTCCTGGGTCCTAAGCTGTTACCCCAACAGTACTCACAAAGGTATAACAATCAAGATTAACTTAAAAATTCCCCGGATACTGCTCCTTGAACTGCCACCTTAATGTGGTGGAGGGGTTTGAGTACCCGAATGACCCTAGGAGCTACGTTGTCCAGGGCTATATGCCCCTGGTAGGGTCTCCCAACAGGTCCTAGGTGATGGGTCAGACTAAGAGCAGTTCAAAAACCCCTTATGATGACAAGAAAAAGGAGGACCGTGACGTCGCCCGGTATGGCGCAGCCGGGGCCCCACCCTGGAGCCAGGCCTGGGGTTGGGGCTTGTTTGCGAGCGCCTGGTGGTCGGGCCTTCCCCCACGGGGTCCGGCCGGGCTCAGCCCAAAGGAGCGACGTGGGGACACCTTCCCGTGGGCCCACCACTCGCAGGAGGGACCGTAAGGGGCCGGTGCAAAGAAAATCGGGCAGCAGTCGAAGGCGGGAGCCTAGACAACCCGATCCCTGGACAAGGAAACTGGCTCTTGGGACATGGAATGTCACCTCGCTGGCGGGGAAGGTTGAGAGGTTCCGACTAGAGATAGTCGGAATCACCTCTACGCACGGCTTGGCCTCTGGAACCACACTCCTCGAGAGAGGATGGACTCTTCACCACTCTGGAGTTGCCCATGGTGAGAGGCAGCGGGCTGGTGTGGGTTTGCTTATAGCCCCCCAGCTCTGCCGCCATGTGTTGGAGTTTACCCCGGTGAATGAAAGGGTCGAATGATAGGTCTCTCACTATTGTGTGTGCCTACGGGCCGAACGGCATTGCAGAGTACCCGGCCTTCTTGGTGTTCCTGGGAGGGGTGCTGGAAAGTGCTCCGACTGGGGACTCCGACGTTCTACTGGGGGACTTCAACGCCCACGTGGGCAATGAAAGTGACACCTGGAAGGGCGTGATTGGTAGGAACGGTCCCCCTGATCTGAACCCGAGCGGTGTTCTGTTATTGGACTTCTGTGCCAGTTATGGTTTGCCCATAACGAACACCATGTTCAGGCATAAGAGTGTCCATCAGTGCACATGGCACCAGGACACCCTAGGTCGTAGGTCAATGATTGACTTTGCGGTTGTTTCATCTGACTTGCGGGCGTATGTCTTGGACACTCGGGTGAAGAGAGGGGCGGAGCTGTCAACTGATCACCACCAGTTGGATCCAGTGAGTTGGATCCGATGGCGGGGGAGGAAGCTGGATAGACTCGGTAGACCCAAGCGTACTGTAAGGGTCTGCTGGGAACGTTTGGCTGAGTCTCCTGTCAGAGAGATCTTCAACTCCCACCTCCGGCAGAACTTCGACCAGATCCCGAGGGAGGCTGGAGATATTGAGTCCGAGTGGACCATGTTCTCCACCTCCATTGTCAAAGCGGCCGCTCGGAGCTGTGGCCGTAAGGTCTCCGGTGCATGTCGAGGCGGCAATCCAAGAAACCCGGTGGTGGACACCGGAAGTAAGGGATGCCGTCAAGCTGAAGAAGGAGTCCTATCGGGCCTGGTTGGCTTGTGGGACTCCTGAGGCAGCTGACAGGTACCGGCAGGCTAAGCGGACTGCAGCCCGGGTGGTTGTGGAGGCAAAAACTCGGGCCTGGGAGGAGTTCGGTGAGGCCATGGAAAAGGACTATCGGCTGGCCTCGAAGAGATTCTGGCAAACTGTCCGGAGCCTCAGGAGGGGGAAGCAGTGCCCTACCAACACTGTTTACAGTGGCGATGGGCGGCTGTTGACCTCAACTGGGGAGGTCGTCAGACGGTGGAAGGAATACTTCGAGGATCTCCTCAATCCCACCATCACGTCTTCCATTGAGGAAGCAGAGGCTGGGGGCTCAGAGGAGGACTCGTCCATCACCCAAGCTGAAGTCACAGAGGTGGTCAAGAAACTCCTCGGCGGCAAGGCACCGGGGGTGGATGAGATCCGCCCTGAGTACCTCAAGTCTCTGGATGTTGTGGGGCTGTCTTGGCTGACACGCCTCTGCAACATTGCGTGGCGGTCGGGGACAGTGCCTCTGGGATGGCAGACCGGGGTGGTGATCCCTCTTTTTAAGAAGGGGGACCGGAGGGTGTGTTCCAACTACAGGGGGATCACACTTCTCAGCCTCCCCGGGAAAGTCTATGCCAGGGTACTGGAGAGGAGAATACGGCCGATAGTAGAACCTTGGATTCAGGAGGAACAGTGTGGTTTTGGTCGGGGCCGTGGTACACTGGACAAGCTCTATACCCTCTACAGGGTGCTGGAGGGTTCATGGGAGTTTGCCCAACCAGTCCACATGTGTTTTGTGGATTTGGAGAAGGCATTCGACTGTGTCCCTCGCGGCATCCTGTGGAGGGTGCTTGGGAAGTATGGGGTCCGGGGTCCTTTGCTAAGGGCTGTCCGGTCCCTGTATGACCAAAGCAGGAGTTTGGTCCGCATTGCTGACAGTAAGTCAGACTTGTTCCCTAGTCAAATAAAGTTCAAAAACTTCACAGAAATTTACATTAAAAGTTTTATAGAAAACACTGTTAAGATACTAATTAAGATATTTTACTTTAATTTTCTGTTTTACAGTTTAGGTGTAATTTTACATTTAAACCGTAATTCTGTATAGAAATATAATAAACTATAAAGCAAACTAAATATCAAACAATTGGTTTTAAAGAGTATAAATCTGCACTGCTCTCCAGGTTGGAACTTTCAGGCCTCTGCCCACACCACAAAACACCATTTGACCAATTAATTAAATATAACAGCAAATAAAAATAAATATACAGATTTGCTAACTGTAGTTTAAAACAAACATTATTATTTGTAAGGTTATTTGCTGTCTTTCCGTGTTCTTTTGAGCGTGATTGGTCAATCTGAACGTCATCCAGAAATCTGGCCAATGACAGTGCGCGCCTTCAGTTTGAATTATACACCCGTTGTCGTTGGAGTGTCTCGATCTTCCACTAAACTATGGCACATTTCATATTTTCACTATGAATGAAACTGAGTAGTAGATCTTTTATTTGAATTTGACATAAAATGTTGCTATTATATAAATAAGCTATTATTACTAATTTACATGTAAGTTTCATTTAATATTTAATCAAATTAAATATTAATTTTAATTAATAAATAAAAAATTAATACAATTTAACACAACTACACAAAACTACACAACTGTAGAGTAAAAACATTAATAAAAAACTGATATTACATGCGTTTAAAAAAAACTGACAAGATTGTGACAAAGTCACACTGTCTGGTGCCTCTAAACAATACAGGACAATTGTTTGCATAAAGTTTAAGGTAAAAATAAGGGCCATTAATTTACTAGTATCTTAATACTATGCAATTAGTTAAACTGTTCATTCATTGCATCACTTTACCTCTGTCTATATCCCCATTTTTCATCTTCCCTGCATCAGAGGGCTTTGGTCTTTTTTGATACTGTAGGGTAGGCTATGGTAGACTATGATGCTAATTTATAATGTGTCTTGAATTCGGCCATCTGTCACAATCAGGTAACGTTTTGTCTATACCTGGTGCGAGGTAAGCACCCTCAAACGAAAGCAATGCTTTCTACATTGGATGTGGCAAGACGCGACGCAACACAACAGTTACGTTAATTCATTTTATACCAGCAGGCCTAACATAATCATACACGAAACAAATTATGGAGCTTTGATATTAAAGAAACACCAACTCTATTAATTCACTGAAATTCGCTGAAAGTCCACCGCACAACTGTGCAACGCGCATATTCACATTTTAATTATCCATAACAACCCCAAAACTTGCCCGCTTGCCTTGCACATCTGCTAATAAGCGATGGGCAAAGTTTTTCGACTATTTTTCTTACCTTATTTTTTTTGCTGTGGATGTTATTGAGCTTGTAGAAGTTTAGCTCTTGCGTTCTTCTGAACATCTCGCGCTGCCATTGCCCGATGTCATTTTTATATCACTCCATAATCTGTCTATTTTTTTAAATGCCTATTCCCCGAGGGGTAGGCTACAATGACTGGCTGTTTTAAAATATAACTAATATCATAACAAAATAACCCAGGCAGTCTCATCTACAAGAAGTAACCCACCATACTGACAGCTGGGCTCATAGCTTGCAGGTTTGCTTAGTGCACTGTAACAATATTTAACAATGCATGTTTTTTTCATTTGATTGGTTCAACAGCCACCCGCCCGAATTTAAATTAAAATATAATTTTTCGTCAAGTCATCCGCCCGATCCGCGGCTGTAACCGCCAACAGCGCATCTCTATGAGGCGGTTCAGTTGAGGGTTAAAATGAAGCGCTCTGATTGGCTGAAAGCTTTTCACTCCACTTCCACGCTGTTACTCAGCAGAGTCTATGTTATAGATTGCACTGAAACCGGCGAAATGCGAGATGCAACAAAATGCGTACATAGTGAGCAGCGAATCGTACAAGCGTACCAAAGGGTCAAAATGTGTGCCGAGTACGAAAAATGTGTACATGTTAGCAGGTCTACTATCTTGGCCAGCATTTAGTCACTGCTGTGTTCACACTGCACGATGGATCGGCGACAGGGGGTTTCACACTTGTAACAGTCACAGCCTATTACAAGGCATTCTATTCTTTTCTGGGAGGCTATGTTCATCCTCATCACTAGGGGTCACTAGTAGTACTCCATGTTTTGTATAAATTTGAGAAGTAGCAGAAGAAGAACCAGTTGGGGAGGGGAAGTGACGTTGATGAATTGTCGGAGGTGTTTGGTGGATGGCGGCAAATGCAGCGAAATCGATCATGTCAAAATATAAGAAAAATTATAGTGGAAATGGACCAGAGACACTAGTTAGTGTTGATGATACGGATGTGGAAGATGATCAAATGGAATTAGGAAAGACAGGAGAAGAGAGGAATTTAGATATAAGGGAAGATGTAGGTACAAAGAAAAGAAAGAAAAAACATCAGATAGAGGTAAGAAGTTCAGGGGAGAGTGGAAATGAAAAGGAGGTGAGGAATGTAAATTTGGATGAGTTGAAGGTAATATTGAAATTTAAAGAGGATGGTGGAATGCGAAAGGTAAGTCCAATTGTATTAACAAAAGAGTTGAGGAAAGTAGTTGGAGAAATTAAGATTGTAAAAGTGTTAAGTAATGGAGATTTGATGATTGTTTGTAATAGTGAAGAGCAAAGAAGGAAAGTGATGAAGATTAAAGTAATGTGTAAGCAGGAAGTGGTGAGTAGTAAGATTGTAGGACAGAGGCAGTGGGTAAGTGGAGTAATATCTGGAGTGCCATTAGGAGTGACTATGGAAGAGCTTAAAAGTAACATCAGTGGAGGGAAAGTAGTTGGTGCTAGGCGATTGTTTATGAGTAGAGAAGGGAACAGAATGGAGAGTCTCTCTGTTGAGCTTAGGTTTGAAGGAGTTATATTGCCAGATAAGGTCAAGCTTGGATTTATCAGTTATTCAGTGAGGCCTTTTGTGCCTCCTCCTTTAAGATGTTATAATTGTCAAAAATACGGGCATGTTGCTATGGTGTGTAAAGCTAAGAAACGATGTGCAAGATGTGGGGGGTGAACATGAATATGGCAAATGTGAAGGAGCAGGACCAAAATGCTGCAACTGTGGAGGGGAGCATAGTGTTGCGTTTGGAGGATGTGAGGTGAGGAAGAAAGCAATTGAAGTACAGAATGAGAGAGCCAAGAGGAATATAACATATGCAGAAGCTGTTAAAGTGGTTGATACAAGGAATAGAGAGAAAGGAAAAGAGAGGGATGTGCAAAAAGAGAGGAGAATTGAGGAAATATCAGAGATGGAAGGTAGGATCACAGAAGAGACAATGATTGTAAGTAAAGTAAATTTCTTGTTGTTCGTAGCTGAAGTAATTAATTGTACTGCACAAACTGAAAAGAAGACAACTAAGATTCAAATTATAGTCAAGGCAGCAGAGAGATTCTTGGGAGTAAAGGACATATCATGGGAAATGGTTAGGGACGGGCTGATTAGTGAGATACAATCTAGCCAGGAAGCATGGTTTGGATAGGAGGATGATTTTAATTTTACAATGGAATGCGAGAAGTCTTGTGGCTAATGGATTGGAGTTTAAAGGTGTTATTAATGAGATGGAAGTTAAACCGGATCTGATATGTATACAAGAGTCATGGCTTAAACCTAGATTTGATTTTGTTATTAAAGGATATGTGAGTGAGAGAAGAGATAGAGAGGAGGGAAATGGTGGAGGGTGTATTACTCTGATTAAGGAAGGCATGCAATATAGATCATTAGGCAAAGGTGTAACACAAGAGTATGTTGTAGTAGAGGTATGGGTGAATGGAATAAAGTATGTAATAATAAACTTTTATAATCCTTGTAAGAAATTAGTGTTGAGTGAGTTAGAACAAATAGAGGGTCTAAATGAAGATAGGGTAATTTGGTGTGGGGATTTTAATGCACAGAGCATGTTATGGGGAGGTTTAGTGACAGATTGTAATGGAATGGTGGTGGAAGATTTGATAGATCGGAGAAATTTGGTGTGTCTGAATGATGGGGGTAATACAAGAATAGATGTGGCTACAGGTAAAGAGTCTGTGTTAGATCTAACAATGGTGTCTGATTCAATAGCAGGAAGTGCTGAGTGGGAAATAATGCGACAAGATACTATTGGGAGTGATCTTTATCCAATAATGATATCTGTTAGTGTAAATGTGAGAGGAAGTAAGGTGAGTCAAGGAAATATTGGTAGCTGGAGGTTTGATAAAGCGAATTGGGAAGAATTCATGAGTCTGAGTGAAGAGGGATTAAAGAATATTATGATAGAACCAGATAGATCTGTAGAAATGATTAGCGATGATGTTGTTTATGCTATTCAAGTAGCAGCAAATAAATATATACCAAAAAGGAAAGGACGTAGGAAGAATAAGATAGTTCCATGGTGGACTGAAGAATGTACTAGTGCAATTAGAAGGAAAAGGAAAGCATTTAGGATAGTTAAGAAAACATAATTTTCAAGATTTAATAGAGTATAAACAAGCACAAGCTGAGGTAAGGAGGATAATAAGGAAAGCCAGAAAACAGTATTGGATGGCTTATTGTGATGAAATTGGGAAGAATACACCAGTAGAGGAAGTATGGGGTATGATTAAGAAAATGAAAGGGATTCAAAAGTGTAATGGGTATCCAGTTTTAAGTATGGAGGGAGAAGTAGCTGTGGAGGATGGAGATAAAGTGGAAATGTTTTTAAAGGCATTTATAAAAGTAAATAGTTCAGAAAATTTGACTGAACAGAGTAGGAAAATTAGGGAGAGTGTGATGAAGGAATATCCTGATATAAAGAAGAAAAAAGAGGCTGAAGATAATTTGTTAGATGTACCATTTTCTATGAGTGAGTTAAAGAATGCATTAAGAAGAATGAAACAATCTACTCCAGGAGTAGATGGGATTAGTTACTGTATGATGAAGCATTTTAGTGAAACATCAATGGAAGTGATTTTAACATTTTATAATAGAATATGGATAGAAGGTATAATAATTCCTCAAAGTTGGAAGGAAGCATTAATTATACCTATTAAAAAGCCTGGGAAAGATCCAAGTAATCCTATAAATTATCGTCCAATAGCTTTAACTTCTCATTTATGTAAGGTAATGGAGAGAATGATAGCTGATAGATTGAATTATCATTTGGAAAAAATTAAATGGTTTTTTTCTTATCAAAGTGGGTTTAGGTGTGGTAGAGGGACTATGGATCCAATAGTATCTTTAGAAGATGAAATAAGAAAGGCATTTATAAATAAGGAGAGTGTCTTTGCTGTTTTCTTTGATATAGAAAAGGCTTATGATATGTTGTGGAAAGAGGGGTTATTAATAAAGTTACAGAAAATGAGTATAAAAGGAAGAATGTATAATTGGATAAAAGAGTTTTTAATTGGAAGAAGTATTCGAGTAAAGGTGGGTGGAGCTATATCTTTAAGTGGAGCAATTGATAATGGTACACCTCAGGGCAGTGTAATAAGTCCACTTTTATTTATTATTATGATTAATGATGTTTTCTCAAGGATTGATAGAAGTATGGGGAAATCATTGTTTGCTGATGATGGGGCTATCTGGTTTAGAGGAAAGAATATAGATTATAACATAAAGAAATTGCAAAGTGCGCTAAATGAAGTTGAAAAGTGGTCAGGGGAAAATGGTTTTAAGTTTTTAGAGAATTAGAGCGTGTAAGTATAGTAAGATTTCTAGGAGTTTGGTTTGATAGTAGATTAACTTGGAGAGAACATGTTGAAAAAATGGTGGGAAGATGTAAGCGTGTAGTGAATGTAATGAGATGTATTTCAGGTCAGGAATGGGGAGCAGATAGATTGGCTTTAAAAACTATATATATATCTATGATAAGATCTATAATTGATTATGGTTGTATTGTATATGGTTCTGCAAATAAATCTCATTTAATTAAATTAGAGAGAATTCAGTCTCAAGCATTAAGAATTTGCTGCGGAGCATATCCAACTTCTCCAGTTTCGGCTCTTCAGGTAGAGATGGGTGAAATGCCTTTGCATATAAGAAGACAGCAATTAATGGCATCTTATTGGGCAAATTTAAAAGGTCAGAGTGAGGAACACCCGACAAGGAAAGTAATGAGTCCTAGTTGGGAATATGAGAAGAGAGAGTGTAATAGTTTTGGATGGAGTGTAAGGAAATTGGTTAGAGATATGAGATTGGAGGAGGTTGGATATGCTCCAATAATTCCTTTATCTCGAGTACCATTATGGATCATGCCCCAACCAGAAGTAGATTTAAGTTTATTAGAAAAAAGGCAAAAGGAATGTCACAGGTCGGGGCGGGCCAAACCAGACTGCACCCACCCCTGAAAAACCCGGGAACCACCTCGAGGAACGTGTCAAGGACCAGACAGACAAGGGAATAAAATAATATAGTTTATTTATTATATTAAAAGGCCAATGAATTGGATAAGTCCTAATTAAAATCTTCTTCTTGCCACCAGGACAGTTCAAGGGTCTACAGACCTCCCGGGACAGGAGGTGAGGGACGATCGTGACGGACCGGAGGCTCGTCGGAGGGGAATCAGGGGGGAATCCCCGCGCCGTCCAGGTAGGTCACTGGGTAAGTACTCCTCTACGGGACTCAAGAGGGGAGGCCGTGGTCATACGAACCCCATTCAGACTGGAACCAGGTAAGTATGCAGATATGGGGGCAAGCGAGCCACTGGAACGATACAGCAAGGTTTAACCGTCCATCAATATGTGGAACATTCGACTGAATTACCTCTCTTCTTCTGAGCAGGGTAGAGGCTTCCAATAAGGGCGTGTGGAGACCACCAGGCGGGGAGGGCACTTTGGGCGGAACGCTCCACTTCAGCTGAGCACTGGGACAGACACAGCACAGTTTCAACGGTTCAACAGTGCATGAAGCTTTGCAACTGATATACCTTCTCTTCTTTCTGAACAGGGTAAAGACTTCCAATAGGGGCGTGCGGAGACCACCAGGCGGGGAGGACACTTTGGGCGGAACGCTCCACTTCAGCTGAGCACTGGAACAGTACAGCAAGGTCTCAACGGTTCAATAGTATGTGAAGCTTTTCAACTGATGTACCTTCTCTCCTTTTGAACAGGGTCAAGGCTTCCAATAGGGGCGTGTGGGGACCACCAGGCGGGGAGAACACTTTGAGCGGGGCGCTCACTTCAGCTGAACACTGGAACAGTACAGCAAGGTCTCAATGGTTCAACAGTATGTGAAGCTTTTCAACTGATATACCTTCTCTCCTTTGGACAGGATCAAGGCTTCCAATAAGGGCGTGTGGAGACCACCAGGCAGGGAGAACACTTTGAGTGGGGCGCTCACGTCGGCTGAACACTGGGACAGACACAGCACAGTTTCAACGGTTCAACAGTATGTGAAGCTTTTCAACTGATGTACCTTCTCTCCTTTTGAACAGGGTCAAGGCTTCCAATAGGGGCGTGTGGGGACCACCAGGCGGGGAGAACACTTTGAGCGGGGCGCTCACTTCAGCTGAACACTGGAACAGTACAGCAAGGTCTCAATGGTTCAACAGTATGTGAAGTTTTTCAACTGATATACCTTCTCTCCTTCGGACAGGATCAAGGCTTCCAATAAGGGCGTGTGGAGACCACCAGGCAGGGAGAACACTTTGAGTGGGGCGCTCACGTCGGCTGAACACTGGGACAGACACAGCACAGTTTCAACGGTTCACAGTACCTGAAGCTTTGCAACTGATATACCTTCTCTTCTTCTGAACAGGGTCAAGACTTCCAATAGGGGCGTGCGGAGACCACCAGGCGGGAAGGACACTTTGAGTGGGGCGCTCACGTCGGCTTAACACTGGGACAGACACAGCACAGTTTCAACAGTACATGATATATGAAAAACTCAGCATTAACGGGGCCGGGTCTTTGCAAAGCAGGAATTTGGGCGGTTGCTTTATCAAGACCCTTCGTTAGAGACAGCAGGTGGGAGACTGTAGGAGAGGAGTGCACAGCAGACTTCTATTACTTCTCCACACACCAATTTCACTTCACAGCACAAACCGTGTAAATCTTCACTTCAGGCACTGCAATTCCACTCGCACACCGTGCATTCGGGCCAGCACTCACCCACCGGTCTTTTCTCCCACCAGATCGGATCTCGTCCTCGATCAGGGCTTGACTTTGCTCTGGGGAAGCGGAACAACGATGCAGCGATCACCACATTCGGCAAGGAGAGGACAGAAGTTGGAGACAGATCATTAATTCACTCGGTGTAATAGTTCACTCGTGCCAAACATTTTCCAAACTCTCCACACCACTTCAGTGTTAGTGCATATAAACAACGGATCAAATACTCATCACTTGCGTCTTTCTCACTACGGACGATATTCCTCAAGTCTTTGCTGACAAATACTTCACTCCTTCTTTCCTCTTCCACAGCTCCAATCTTCCCCACTCCACAGCCCAGCCTCAATAAAAAGAACAACCCGCTGCCAAACACAGCATCATACGGGAGGAGATCCGCACCACAGTCTGTTTTCCCTCTGTTTTTAAAGCCTCATCTCAATAGGTGTCCCTCTCACAGCGTTCTCTCTAATTGCCCCACACCTGCTGTCACTCAGGCAATCAGCCCCGCTGCCATGGCAACAGATTCACAGGGCATAGACCGGGTGTTCACTGGAAAATCCTGAACAACTGCATTCACCAGGATCTTAGTCCCGTTCGGTTTGTTTTGTCACCCCGTGACACACCCCCCTGCCAAACCGTTCTAGTCCCTAGAACGGGATCCGGACACCCAGTCTCCGTACCTGGCTGGGGGTTGCCCCCGGTTCTCCCGTTGGGATCGCCTTGGCGGGGAGTTGGGTTCCTCTGGCCTTGGTAGGGCATAGGGTTCCTCTGGCCTTGGCCCTATTTCCAGCCTCCGGGGGGCCACAGCCCATCCCATCAAGGGAGGCATCCACGCTGGTTCAGTCGGAGGTCTCTCTGCAGTTGGTTCGGGGTAATTCGGACAAGGGCGCATCAGGTTTCGGTGGAGCACCCGCTCTGGACCTTCTCTACCTTCGGGACGGAGGGCATACACCGGTTGATCGAGATGCGGCTGTCGTTGGACCACGTACGGCTGGGGCTCCCACCGATCACTGAGTTTGCCCTTTCCTTGTCGCCGGCTATCTCGTACCAGAACTCTTTCGCCAGGCAGTAGCGGCGCGCTTCTAGCCGTACGGTCATACAACCTTTTGTTCTTGGCTGCGGCTTGCCTAATTCGGTCCGAGACCCGTTCGTAGGCCAGTTGAAGGCGTTGATGGTGTCTGGCCACCCACTCCGTTACACCGCCTCCCTCTTCAGCGGCCGCAGTTCCCAGCAGTAAGTCAACTGGTAGTCTCACATGCCTTCCGAACATCAGGTAGGTCGGTGCATACCCGGTCGTGCTGTGTATGCTGTTGTTATACGCCTGGACCATTGCCGGAAGGTTGTCAGCCCAATGTCCCTGTTGTTCGTTTTCCAAGGTCCCCAAGAGACCGAGCAGCGTCTGGTTAAACCTCTCGCACCCTCCGTTCCCCTGAGGATGATAGGGCGTCGTATGGGTCTTCTTACATCCGTACAGTTGGCACAGCTCGTGTACTACCCTGGATTCAAAATTTGGCCCTTGATCTGAATGGAACACTTCGGGACACCCGAAGGGCTGGATGACATGCCTCCACAGGGCATTAGCGGGTGGTAATGGCGGTCTGGTCCAGAGTTGGGATGGCCCAGGCATATTTGGTAAACAGGTCAGTGACCACTAGGAGGTTTTTGAATGCGATCGACCGGCCGACCCAGCGTCAGATAGTCCATAGCGAGGATATGCATCGGTGCTTTAGCTCGAATTGGGACCAATGGAGCTCGTGTCTCTTTCCTGGCTTTGAACAGGGTGCAGCGCGGGCAGCCCTGTAGGTAAGTCCTCACGGTCCCCTCCATCCCAGGCCAGTAAAAGTGGCGTCGCAAGAGTGCCGTCGTCCTCTCCCGCCCTTGATGACCAAGCTTGTTGTGATAAGCCTCCAGCAGAGCGTGACATCTTCCCTCGGGGACCACCACTTGCCAGACCGGGTCACCCGAGCGTGAGTCCTGGAGGGACCGACAAATCACCCCTTCCTTCAGAAGGAGCCTCTCCTTCTGGCCCAGTAGGCCCCTCACGATTCGGGTTTGAGCCCGGCGTCCCGCACCCTCCGGCCACTTGTCCTGTTCCAGCCAGACCCGGACCAGTGACAGGTCCTCATCTTCGCCCTGCAACATCCTCCAGCGCTGTGGGTCCCATCCCCAACTTGCGGGCGGTTCCTCCAACGGTGGTCCCGGTGCCTCCACAATGCCCACCATCATTCCCTCGTCGTGGTCCACCTCCCGCATGGGTCTCGGACCCTCCGGCCCTCCTTCTGGCCACCTAGATAGTACGTCCGCGTTGGTATGTTCCCTTCCTGGCCGGTACTGAAGCTGGTACTCAAAGTTGGCCAATTGTGCCACCCACCTCTGTTCCACCGCCCCCAACTTGGCGGTTTGTAGGTGTACCAGTGGGTT